>CM039672.1:194611859-194976859 GCA_022496015.1 Hordeum marinum | reverse complement strand
ATATGGACAAAGAAAAGAAAATCAAGGCACCTAAAGCAAACTGGGACAGCGCAGCGCATACTATTTATATGGATGCATGAGTAGAAGAGGCGCGAGCTAGTAACCATGGCGACACCACTTTGACTGACTTACGAAAAGCTAATCTAGTTAGAAAGTTCAATGAACGCTCTGGTAGAAATTATTCTTCAGACCAACTGAAAAATAGATGGGATATATGTAGAGCAGACTACAGTGTGTGGAAGACATTGACTCAAAAAGCATCTGGCATTGGTAGCGATGAATATACGAAGACCATTGCAGCTTCTGATGAGTGGTGGGCATTGGAGATAAAGGTATGTTGTTGTCATATCAGTTCTTCAAATAATGTGTGATAGTCTTGTTTCATTATTTAACCATTAGTTCTGGTATTTGAATGCAGGCAAATCTGGTGGCTGCCAAGTTCCGGTATGCTCCACTACCAGAGGAGGAAAAAATGAGAGAGGTGTTTGATGCTTGTTGTGTCACAAATGAGCATGCTAGGGTGCCAATTCCCACATATCAGAGTGGTTCATCTCGCTTCAATATGGATGATGATTCAGGTTGTGAAATCCATGATGTCGAAGCTACACCTCACCCAAAGCATGCCAAGAGTGGGAAGAAAATGCCATCTTATTCTCCGAGTCCTAGGATGAATGAGAAGTGGTCCAATGAAACTGTTAAAACTGATGCACTTGTGCATATGGTTGACCACTTTGGTGCAAGGGAAAAGAGAAAGGGAAACTATGGAGAGGATACAACAAGAAAGGAGATTGGAGACATGATGGTCATGGTGATTGAGGATGGTGCTAAACCTGGGAGTGACGTGCATTTCTATGCTTCCCATATTATGATGGAAAAGAAATATAGTGATATTTTTGTAACCTTCGAGGATCACGAACCTAGTGCAAGGCTGCGATGGATAGAGAGGACATGGGAGCTCAACAAAAATAAGTAGAACCATTTGCTTGTAATGTTGTGAACCTATATGTATCATTTGCTTTCAACTATTTGTTTCGAACTTGAAATGTGTTGAACCCCAACTATTTGCTTTCAACTATATTGTAATGTTGGCTTGTCCAGAACATAATTATTTGCTTTCAACTATATTGTAATGATGGCTTGTCCAGAAAATAATTATTAGCTTTCAACTATATTGTAATGTTGGCTTGTCCAGAACTACTGTTGATATTTTTCTATGTTGTTGCTCAACTCTCATGTGTATGTTTATGTGGCAGATGGACACCTCAGATGAATTGGAAACTTTGGATGAATCAGATGAGGAGTGGAATTTGGCCATGTTTGCATGTGCTATGGAAATGGAGTCGTCAAGTCAGAGATTGTCGTATGCACCAAGAAAGTTGCACATTGTTACAGGCCTCCAATGGGTGGAACAAAAGGAACAAGATCCAAAAGCTTTCTACTCTATGTTCAGAATGAGGAGGTCAGTGTTTTACTCATTGCATGAATTGTTGGTTCGGAAGTACGAGCTTAAGTCAACCTGCAACATATCATCAAAAGAAGCACTGGCCCAATTTTTATGGACTTTGGGGACATGCCAAACAACGGATAATGTAGCAGATCGGTTTGGACATAGTCGTTCTGTCATTAACAAAAAAATTCATGAGGTTTTGGAGTGTGTAGACCACATGGCTGGTGATTTTATTAGGTGTATTGATCCATCATTCTCCGAACCGCACCCCATACTAAGAAAAACAAAGTTCTTGCCTCATTTAAAAAATGCTATTGGAGCCATATATGGAACACACATTGAAGTGATTGTTCCTAAGGAGTTGGAGCCACAACATAGGAATAGGAAAGGGGTTACAAGTGAAAATGTCATGGAATTTTTTGACTTTGATATGAGGTTCACTTTTGTTGTTCCTAGATGGCCCGGATCTGTTCATGACACACGTGTATGGAGCGATGCTATAGTTCGTTATGATCATTTTCCGCAACCCCCATAGGTAATCTCTTGTATGCCTGCATTTTCTTATGTACATGATGGTACATAGCAGAAATCTAATATATTGTTGTGTCTTAGTAGATAAATATTACCTTGTGGACTCCGGATATCCAAACAGAGTTGGATATCTAGCACCCTACAAAGGGCAATGATACCATGTACCAGAGTTTCAACAACACCCACCCATTGGTAGACATGAGACATTCAACCGTCGTCATTCTTCTTTGCGAAATGTCATCGAAAGATCATTTGGTGTTATCAAGATGAAATGGCGAATTCTCGGAGGCATACCACGGTACAAACCAGAGGCCCAGAAGATGATTGTCACTGCATCTATGTGCCTCCACAACTTCATACGTGACAGCAAATTGCATGATGAGCATTTTGACAAGTTTGACAATGATGCGTATCTGCAACCCCCATTGCCATTTACAGGCGCCAACGCTCTACCACCCGAAGATGATGGTACCATGGCCGCAGCACGTGAGGCTATTGCTACCAGTCTTGCACCATGAGACTAGTCAATCTATTTGTACTGCAACTTCTTTTGTATTTATACTCATATTTGACGATAAGTTTTTCGAAACATTGAAGTGTTAGCAATCCATCATCAATTTTTTTGTTAGGGGGCGTTACAGACATTTCAGCATACAACTTGTCCCATAATCTCAGACCACAATAAAAGAACTCGACAGCTGAGTCTGGCTGATTCTGGGGGAAGTTTCTCAAAAGCTAATTCTGGAGAACCAAAAGCTAAAAAGAACTGGGCCTATACTTCGTTCGGTGCAAAAATTTCACCTTTGGCGGGCTTTCGCCCGGTACCGCGCGTTTGGCCCAATTTTATTACGGTCTCGCACCAAAGATAGTCCCGGCAGTAAATGGGCCATGGTTTACTTGTCCCGGCAGATAATACGTCCTTTAAAGTGGACACGGTTGCCTGCCATTTTTATGTCCTTATTCGTCAAGTTCTACCAGCAGTTTTTCTGTCCTGAAGTACTTCTCCTGGCAGTAACTTGTTTCCCGACAGATCTTTTGCCCTTATTCACATACTTCTCCCGGTAGTTAATTGCCCCCAATTAAGTGTTATGGTGTAGTGTCATCGTATGCTTATTTTCGTGAGAGATCTCGCTAGGGAAAACTATGGCCCCCGGTTCTATTCACTTATATATTTACAAACTTATCAATACCATGTTGTTATTATTTAATTTTCATTTTATTTTGAAATTTACATTTATCTACTATATCTACACACTTCACTTTCTTGCAAATAAATAGATCAAGGGGATTGACAACCCTCTTGCCCGCGTTGGGTGCAAGTTATTTGCTCTTTTGTGTGCAGGCGCTAAAGACGGCTGTGGATAGATATTCCTATTGGTTCGATAAACTTGGTTTCATAACTGAAGGAAATACTTACCCGCATTGTGCTGCAATTACATGTTCCTCTTCACGAAAAACCCAACGCAGATCACAAGTATGAGGATACGATTCACTTTTGCTACTATTAGTGTTTTTGAACTATTCTGACACCACTCGAATTTCTAAAACTCACCCAGGCGTCGGGGGCTGCCATATATAAGGATTACATAAATCTATAAAATAAATTCTCTTTATAAAAGGGTATTAGATGATTTACCTTGAATACCGCCAAGATGCCCCTGAAAGACTCCTTCAGTCCGCTGTCAACGGACTGAATGCTTTGTAAAACCGCACCGAGGGAGTGTGGTATTCTTTGGCGATGGAGGGGCAATTCAAAGACTCCTCCATCATGTCCGGCCACCTAGTTTTGGTCCGCTCTGCTACTGATTGCTCTAGTGGCAGCACCTCAGCTCCCCCTCTGGCGGAGTCCGGAACGGATGACTCCGGGGGCCTAGGGAGCTCCGGGACAGTCTTCCAAGAGAGCTCGGACTAACCGGGCTCCCCCTGTTTGTGCACCAGAATGGAATCTCCCTCCTAGTCTTCATCAACCGAGGTGTTAACCTCGGCCATGACGTCATCCCCCCGCCCCCCGTGTTCTGTCTAGGAGGGCTCTTTCGGGACAACACCTCCTCAGCTTCCTCGGCAACCAGAGGAGGTGTAGTGCGTGACGCGATCCCACTCTCAGCTAACTCGGTTGGTGGAGAGTCCCCTTTCCGAGGCTTGATCAGTGGGGAGCTCACGCAGTGGGCTACAATATGAAAGGCATTCATTTTGTTAGTAACAAACCTTGATATGGATGTAAGAGAGAGTCTTTAGATTAATACCTTTTGGCCAGGGGCTTGACCCTGGGGTTCCTACGAGGAAGAAATTCATAAGCCTCACACTCTTCTATCAAGTCCGAGCTGTCTTCGGACAGGGCCACCTTGGCCCTACATTGCCTCTTTGGGCAGGAGTAGGCAAATCCTCCTCGGTGCCATCAGATGCCACCCTCTTCCTTGTTCGGGAGGAGTCGCTCTCCTCCCCGTCCTCTCCCTTCTCTTCCTCATGAGCGGAAGACGCGTGGGTTTCCCCAGACTTAGTGTCCGAGGGCCCTCATGAGCGGAGGCCCTCTCGTGCAACCATCTTCTCGCCTTTTTTACTTTTCTTTCCTCATCGGCGATGTGTACGTCGCCTTGATCAACATCTCCATCAATAAGGCTGCCCTAGGCCCCTCGAGAAGCAGGGTCGGGCTATCAATCTGCACAGCCTTCTCCAGCCAGTCTTGTGAAAGCTAGGAAGAAAGGGTTATGTTCCTTGTTAAAAGGTAGAACCGAAACATAAGAATAAAATTTTATTGTACCTTCTTAGGAGGGTTTTTGGTGTCAAGACCGATGTCTTCCTCCTATGCCGACCAGTCCTTTTGGGACTTGAATAACACCTTCCACAGATTGTCATGGATGGTGCCGTAGAAGTGGAGCACAGTGGTAAGGTCGTAAGGTTTGTAGGCCCACATACGGGATGCCTGATGTTGGGAAGGTAGGAGGCGGCGCCGAAGCATGATCTGAACCATGTTGATTAGTTTGACCTCCTTCTCTATCATCTGGGAGATGCACTTCTACAGAGACTTCACCTCCGCTGCCGGCCCCGGTCAAGCCCCTTTTGATCCATGACACCAGCCTCGCGGGCGGTTTGAATATGAATTCGGAGGCAGCTGCTCTGTGACAGCCCGGGACCGATGTTCCAGAAGATTCCCCTTTTATTTCCGTTCCCATCTGTGTTTCGTCTGGTTGTTGCATTCATCATCGCATCATTCGCATCATCTGCATAGCATCGTCACTCGTTTTCAAAGCTTGCATCCGTTCGTAGTTGCCGGTTCTCTCCGTTCTTGCCGTTGCCTGTTGAGTCCAGCCACACACGCACGCGCCCATGGCACCATTTAAATAAAACCGTTTTTAATGCGCGCTAAAAATATTCTGGATTGGGTCGAAACTTGGCGTGCGGTCTGGTTATAGTCTAGGTAGATCGCCTGTCGAATTTCGTCGCGTTTCGAGTTCGTTTGATACTCCATCGGACAGTCGTAGCAGTGAGGTTATCGGTTTTCGTCGAACATGTCGGTGTTTTAAAACCTCCGTGCCACGGGTCACCATTCTCTCTCTTCCCCACTTAGCCCCTCAGCACAGCCACCGTAGCCCCTCTCCGCTTTCGGCCGTCCGATCGAGATCGTACGGTCCGAAAACGGACAGCGTCAGCTAACCCTAGCCCCGAAACATATATATAGCCCCTCCCCTTCCTAATTGGGCAGCCAACCCTAATCCCCCTAGAATATCGTGCCAAACCAGCTCCTCTCCCTCCTCCAGCCGTCAGGCCCGGCGAAGTCCATCTGGGCCCGCCCGGGCCCGAATCAGCCCGAGCTTCCCGAGCTCCCATGGCTGCCCGAGCCTCGCATGGCCGCCCGCGTCCCGCAGCCGTGCCCGCAGCCGCCCGAGCCGCAGCCTCCAGGGCGCCCGCAGCTCGCCGAAGCCATCGCCGGAGCCGCCGGACCGCCGGCCCCCACTTCCTCTTCCCTTTCCCTTCTCCTTTGCACCGCTGCAGCTAACCCCCCGAGGCCTCTCCTCATAAAGGTCGCCATGGATGGTGCCAGAGCTCCCCTGCCAGCCGCCACAGGCCGCCCCGCCGCTGGAAACGGGTCGCTGCTGGCCAGATCTGGCGTCTCGTGCCCCAGCCACCCTCCGCCGGCCGCTGTTGCCCCGTCCCATGCCGAGCCCTGCTGCGCCGCCGCCATGGCCTCGTTCCTCCGCTCGGGAGGAGGCGAGCACTCGACCCCGAGCGTTGACCGCGCCGCCTCCTTGCCCGCGTGGTCCTCGGCCTCCCTTCGGCCCACCAGCGCAGCTAGCCTCCCCAGCCTGCCACCGAATGGGCCTTGGCCCATAAGGTGAGCCCAGCCCCTCCCCTGCATTATTATTATTATTATTTATATGTGTAGTTCCTTTTGCATATTTAACAATGCTCATATTTATTAATCCGTTCACCGTATAAAATGTTTTATATATGTAATATGTTTAGAAAAAATGTGTAGATTAATAATGTGCCAGCTGCATCCGTGCTAAAAAAGTTAACATGCCATTTTGCATAATTGCCTTATCATCATCATTTAACCATGCATCGAAATTAATCAAAATCACATATTAAAAATGTTCATATTGTCGGCATCACATTTTCATGCATGATAAAATGCTGGCATGATGTTTGCATTTTATTTGCATTAATGAAGTGCTATAACGTGAATAGGCCTCATACTCGCATATTTAATTGTGAATAATTTTCCACATGAACCTATGCATATTATATATGTTTTCGGGGGTAGAATTATCCATAGGAATTACCTATGCATTTAGTTTTGTCATTTGAGAAATTTTGTGTGCATGTCTTTTGCCGTGATGCCCTTTTGTCATTTTCGTGTGATTTAATCTGTGCATGATATGAATTAATTTTCAACTTGAGAATTGCCCTTTGATGTGTGTCCTAGCCCCTAGACATTTTGCTTGTCATAGAAATGCATGTATAGGTGTTATTTTGTTGTTTCATAATAACTTGCTGCATTCATGATGTGAAATGTTTGTGATTGTATTTCCCATGCATTTGCATTCATGACATGTGCATCTTGTATTGCTCATATCTTTTATACCGTAGCTCCGTTTGAGACGTTCTATATATGTAAATCGACTAGAATGACGTGTAAATTAACCTGGTGATATTTATTTTGCTGTTTAACAAATATAAAATATGATTAGTTCAGATCTGGTCCAATTTCGAAATTAACATATGGGGTCATTTTGGAAATACTATAAGTTGTTTCCGACCTCATTTAAAATGCCTAGATAGATAGTTTACTTATGCTTCACCTCTTGCCATGCCTAACAACATTTAATATTGTCGTGTACCTAACAAGAGTGAACTAAATAATTCGAACGTGGAGTTTCGTCAATATGCAACTCGATGCATATTGAGCTTCACTTTAATGTGTAGAAGTTGTTTGATGTGTATTGTCATGCCTTGCATATTAAACCTGACATCCATCATATTTGTTTGTGCATCATGTCATGCATATGTTGTGGTGTATCTTGTGTTGATTTTTTGTTTCGGATTGCTTCTTCTCGATAGAGTTCCGAAAGCGTTCGGAGGGTGAGGATTCGTTCGACCACGTTGGCTCGTCTTCCTTCATGGATTCGTTCTTCTTTCGAGCGGGATCTCAGGCAAGATGACTCATTTCCTTGGATACCATTACTATCACTGCCATGCTAGTTGTCTTGTCGTTATATCACTATGTCGCGCTACCTACCAGTGTTTGATAAGCCTCCCAACATTGCCATGAAAAGCCTCTAACCCCTCCACATCCCAGCAAACCTTTGTTTTGCTATGTTACCGCTTGCTCAGCCCTTCTTATAGCATTTCTAGCTGCAGGTACAATTGCTTCCATGTGTCAACATGGACATTCTTTTTTTATATCACAATATTGCTGCTAAGTAATTTAATGCACTTATACACTTGGTAAAGGGTGGAGGCTTGGCCTTTTGCTCGGTGTTTTGTTCCACTCTTGCCACCCTAGTTACTTGTGAACCGGTGTTATGTTCCATAAATGAGCGCTCCTAACATGCTCGGGGTTGTTATGGGGACCCCCTTGATTTTCGGGTTAGAATAAAGCTTGTCTGGCAAGGGCCAACATTGGTACTACATTTGCTTAATAATTAATGAACTTGCATAGGGACTTTCCGGACAACCCCCGGGCCAGTGCTCCGCATGAGTGTTGGTCCACCTACCTAGCAGTCGGCGGTGCCACCTCGGGGCAAATCGAGGCATTTTCAGGCTACCGTCCACTTTGCATAGACGGATGATGCCCGTGGATAGAGAGCGCACGGCTCTAGCTACGGATTTGGCTCACCGGGAGGCCTTGCTAGATTTGTTTTACCTTTCTCGAACGTCTTGAGTGAGGAACTCTAATCTTATTTGGGCTATCTCGAGGCGTCGGATTTCCTTTGGAATTACCTAGGATGATCACGAGATCCATGGTTGAGGTTATTCCCGCTGCGTGTGGTTAATTTGTGATGGATGAGTTGGAGCACCCCTGCAGGGTTAAATCTTTTCGAGAAGGTGTGCCCGCGGTAATGTGGCAAACTTGGATACTTTGTTTAACACCCGTTCATAGCAAACTTGAAGTAAACTCTAATAAGCTACGCCAACTGCGTGCGTAACCGTGATTGTCTCTTTCATGAGTCCTTATCCAAAAGAGAACATGGTGGGGTTATGTTTGATGTAGGTAGGTGATCAGGATCAGTTAGTGATCATTACTAGTTCACGTCCGTTATGCGTATACCACCATACTTTACTTTCTGTACTCGTAAGTTAGCCACTCAAATATATGCTTAGTCGCTGCCGGAGCCTCACACTTAACCATACCTTACCCAATAAGCTTTAATAGTCTTGATACCACTGGAAATGAGATTGCCGAGTCCCTGTGGCTCACAGATTACTACAACAACAGTTGCAGGTATAGGTAATGTGATGATTTGACGCGAGCGCGTTGCTTGATTTGATTTGGAGTTCTTCTTCTTCTTCTTCAATCTTGGATGGGTTCTAGGCGGCAGCCTGGGATAGCAAGGGTGGATGTCATTTTATCCGTTGATTTTGTCTGTAGTCGGACCCTGCTCTTCTGTATGATATTTGAGTATGTTGTTGTGGCAAGTGTAAGCCAATTCCATATACTCATCTCTTCTGTACATGTACTTGTAATGATATCCATTCTTGCAAACGCATCGAGATGCGCTTTTATCCCTATCGAGGCCCTCGTGCCCAAATAAGGATAGGACCGCATCTTGGGCGTGACAAGTTGGTATCAGAGCCTGTACCGACCTAGGAGCCCCTTGATTGATCGAACTTGGCCGAGTCGAGTCTAGAGAAAAACTGTTTTGAGTCTAGTTATATCGGAGAGTAGTATTCTTTTTACTCCTCTTCTATGCTCTGGTGAGGAATTCGACTTAGGAATTTTTATTCTACTCCTCTTCTCGCTGAAAAAAAATTTTAGGATCACGTGGGTATTTTGGAAACTATATGATGCCGATGTGACGGAGTTCTGTCTTGGTGCCTCCTATCTGACTTGATTTCTTTCGGGGAGTAGAGCTCCGAGGGATTCTTGACACATCGTTATCATTCAGTTTTATTGATATCTCAGGACGGAGGATGTTTGGAATTGCTTCAATACTTATCGTGGTGAGATAAGGTCGGAGTCACCCAGTACTAGGGAGGCGTCCGGGGTACCACCATGGTTTGGTGTCGTTGTGCGTTTGAGGATTCGAGTTAGATGGATTTGTGAAGACCTCTGGTTATGTGTTGAAGGATGGATACAGTTAGGGTGTAGGATTGTTAGTTGTGTGAGATATTTCATCCCTGTATCCCCCACACCGGATTGCATAACCAAAAAGTTTTTGGAAGTTCTTAGGTGGGAATTCAAGTAGGTAACTAGGATTATCTTTCCAACAAGTGCATAGTGGGTATGTATTTGTTCTGGCTTGTTTCATAAGCCTCATCCTTTGTTTTGTTTTGAATATGGTAACTCAACTTGCTTCGATGTCAAGTGGTGATTTCATATCTTTCTGAAGTAGTGTTCTCATATTTCTGTGGGATTGCTAATTCATGTGCTCAATCAAATTATCATATCAATTCTTTTCCTACCGGTGTGCTTCTCTTCAAGATAATTATATCCTCTTCAATATTTGCAAGATCAATTCTCATGTTTCGTCCCGGAGTTCATTCCATCTGTTCCAAGTTTTCTTTGCTTTTCCCACCCTCCCACCCTTTTTCTTCAATGTTTAAATTCTCTTCCAAGTGTCTTTTCTATTCATATGCTTCACCTATCTTTCTTCTATCTTGTTTTCGGTGATTCTTTCTGAATATTCTCAAGAGTTTCATTTCAAGATCTATCCTCATATTCTTTGTTCTTGTTGTTATTCTTCTCTGGTGATTCTTTATGAAGATGCTTAGTGCACAAGTTATCATTTAAAAGTATTCATCTTTGTTTTCTTTTCCGGTGGATTCAATTCTAGTTATTGGTATTCTAGTTATTGGTGTTTTCTTTTCTTTATTCATTGTTCCGAAGTGTCTCAGTAATTCATGGTGTTGTTTCTCATCATTGTTGTGTGCTCGAAGACCGAAGGGGAGTTTCTCGTAAATCTTTGTCCATTCTTTCAAGAGTGTGGTTTCAGCTTTTGCCATCCTCTCAAATTGTCTTGATCATGAGTTATTCCTTCCATATCTATCTGGTGCATTTCAGAGTTGTTTTCTTTTCTTGATCCTTTCGAGGCCATCATTTCAGAAGATTTCGTCATTCTCAGCTTTCAGCTTTCATTCTCAAATTCTTCTCAATTGTTGTTCCTTAATTCGTATCTCAATTATTCCGGTGCCTTTTTCAGTTTCTTTTAGGAAAATCTTGATCTGTTCATTCTCATGTCTCCTCTTTAGTTTCTCATTCTTTTTGGTGCTTCGTTCAAGTTTTCCATTAGGTGGATCATGCTCTTTTTGTTCTCTTGTTATATCATCCATTTGTAGTATCCTCTTCAGTTTCGAATTCTAACCGGTGTTCTCGTGCAAGAATTCTTCAAGTTTGTGATCGATCTCTCTCTCTTTAATTCTTTGCAAGAATAATAAGTGATGTGTGAAATCCGTTGCTTGTCATCAATTTAACTTGACGAAGGATGGTCATATCATAATTCTTATTCTTGTTCATTCAAGTGATTTGTATCCTTCTTTCGGAGTTGTTCGTCATATCAATTCTTGATTCCAAGTGTTCTCATTTTTTGTTTCTGGAGTCCCTAGTTTTGATCAAGTATCTTGTCCCAAAGCTCCATCTAGTTCATAGCAAAGCCTCAATCTTGTTCTTTTTGAATCCTTCAATTCTTTCTATCATCCTCTCATTTCCAGAGGTTCCTCATGGTGGTTCTTCAAAGAGTTAATTCTTTCTCGAAGTGTTCTTCAAGATTCTTGTTGGAGGTGCTCAAGTGTTCTTTATCTTCGATCTCTAAGTTCAATTCCTTCTTCATTGTCTTTTGAGATGGTGTTATTAAATTCTTGATTATGAGGAGTCTCGAAGATATATTGTCAAGAATAACATAAGTAAACCCATCTTGTCTTCTCGGAGTTATCTTGGGTTGGTTTTCACCTACAGCATTTCCTAAGGATTGTTGCTCGCATGGTGCTGTAAATAATCCAAGTTTTCTCCTCCTCCTCCTGGTGAAAGAAGTTTTTGCATTTCTTGTTGCTCTCAAGCAATCAATTGTTTTTGTTGTGGCAGGTTGTTACCTCATAACTTTGAGATGTTTTCCATAAGCCCATAGCAAGCTATTCTTTTCATTGTTGATTCTTCATCAACTCCATTCAATCTATGCTTTCAAATTCATTTGTGTTGGAAGTTGTCATTTTCTTCTCCGTTCTTTTACTCCCAATGATCTAGTTTCTATTCTTTCTTCCGAAGGCGTTTTCATGTTGCTCTCTTCAATTCATCATCTAGTTTGATTAAGATCATGTTCTTCCCTTGCTTGTACATTAACCGGAGTGCTGACAAATCTTTTCATGTTCCTTCCATCTTATGAAAGTTTGATTCCATTCCAACCAAAGTTTGGTGCCTTTCTTTCAATTTGTCCCATCGTATCAAATTTTGCCTCTCTTTCCAACCGAAGTGCTGCCGAAATTTCTTGTGAATTCTTGCTTGTTCCTGTTGGGGAACGTTGCATGGGAAACAAAAAATTTCTTACACACACGAAGATCTATCCATGGTGATGAGCATCTATGAGAGGGAGAGTGGATCTACATACCCTTGTAGATCGCTAAGCGGGAAGCGTTAAGAAACGCGGTTGGTGTAGTCGAACGTCTTCGCAATCCAAATCGCCGTGCGTCCCGCGATCCAATCACGATCCGTCCCGCTATCCAATCACGATCCGTCCAGCGATCCGATCACGATCCGTCCAACGAACTTGATCACGATCCGTCTCATGAACTTGATCACGATCCTTCCGATCTAGCACCGAACGGACGACACCTCCGCGTTCAGCACACGTATAGCTTGATGACGATCTCCACCGTCTTGATGCAGCAAGAAGGAGTGGAGAGGAAGAAGAGTTCTCCGGCAGCCTGACGGCGCTCCGGCGATGGTGGTGGAGCAATTCCGGCAGGGCTTCGCCTAAGCACTGCAGAAAACCGATCTAGAGGAGAAACTATGCACTGGAGGAACGGGTAGCACGTGGCTGAAAATCTAGTGCAAAACCCTCAATACCACCAGTATATATAGGAGGAGAGGAGGCAGTTTGGCCTCCAAGCCTCCTAGGCTTCGGCCGTACTAGGAGAGGAGGAGTCCACCTCCTCCACTCCTAGTAGGATTAGGATTCATCCTTTTTTCCCTTTTTGCCTTTTTCCACCTTTTTCCTTTTGGGTTTTCTTCTCCAGCCACATGGGCCTTGTGTGGGAGTTTCCACCAGCCCTCTAAGGGCTGATATTCACTCTCCCACAGCCCGTGAAGCCTCTTGGGTCGAAATACCCCTCCCGGAGGTCTCCCGGTACACTACCGGCACTCCCGATACACTACCGATAAGCCCGGAACTTTTCCGGCGACCAAAATAGGACTTCCTATATATGAATCTTCACCTCCGGACCATTCTGGAGCTCCTCGTGACGTCCAAGATCTCATACGGGACTCCAAACAAACTTCGGTCACCACCATACATAACTCTACACTACTGAAACGTCACCAAACCTTAAGTGTGCAGATCCTGCGGGTTCGAGAACTATGTAGACATGACCGAGACACCTCTACGGTCAATAACCAATGGCGGGACCTAGATGTCCACATTGGTTCCTACATATTCTACGAAGATCTTTATCAGTCGAACCTCTATGTCAAGGATTCAGTTAATCCCGTATGATGTTCCATTTGTTCTTCGGTATATTACTTGTTTGAGATTCGATCATCGGTATCTCCATACCTAGTTCAACCTCGTTACTGGCAAGTCTCTTTACTCGTTCCGTAATACAAGATCTCGTGACTAACACTTAGTCACATTGCTTGCAAGGCTTATTGTGATGTTGTATTACCGAGTGGGCCCTGAGATACCTCTCTGTCACACGGAGTAACAAATCCCAGTCTTGATCCATGCCAACTCAACAGACACCCTCAGAGACACCTGTAGAGAACCTTTATAGTCACCTAGTTATGTTGCGACATTTGATACGCACAAGGTACTCCTACGATATCTGTGAGTTGCATGATCTCATGGTCATAGGAACATATACTTGACATGCAGAAAACAGTAGCAATAAAACTGACACGATCATAAGCTACGTTTGTAGTTTGGGTCTTGTCCATCACATCATTCTCCTAATGATGTGATCCCATTATCAAATGACATCTCATGTCCATGGCTAGGAAACCTTAACCATCTTTCAATCAACGAGCTAGTTCACTAGAGGCATACTAGGGACATTGTGTTTGTCTATGTATCCACACATGTATCCATGTTTCCAATTAATATAATTATAGCATGGATAATAAACGATTATCATGAACAAAGAAATACAATAATAAACACTTTATTTATTGCCTCTAGGGCATATTTCCAACAGTCTCCCACTTGTAACATTCAGATCTGTGTGCACTTTGCAAATATTTATGTCTTTCTCCAAGATGTAATCGCGGATGGAGTTGAAGCGTCGCTTTATGTGTCTGGTCCTCTTGTGAAACCTTGGTTCCTTTGCCAGAGCAATGGCACCAGTGTTGTCACAGAACAGGTTCATTGGATTCAGTGCACTGGGCACTACTCCAAGATCTGTCATGAACTGCTTCATCCAGACACCTTCCTTCGCCGCCTCCGAGGCTGCGATGTATTCCACTTAGCACGTAGAATCAGCTACCACGCTTTGCTTGGAACTGCACCAGCTTACCGCTCCCCCATTAAGAATAAATACGTATCCGGTTTGCAACTTAGAGTCATCCGGATCAGTGTCAAAGCTTGCATCGACGTAACCCTTTACGACGAGCTCTTCATCACCTCCATAAACGAGAAACATTTCCTTAGTCCTTTTCATATACTTAAGTATATTCTTGACCGCTTGCCAGTGCTCCATTCTAGGATCACTTTGAAACCTTCCGGCCATACTTATGGCAAGGCTGACATCGGGTCTTGTGCACAGCATTGCATACATGATAGAGCCTATGGCTGAAGCATAGGGGATGACACTCATCTTTTCTCTATCTTCTGCAGTTACTGGGCATTGAGTCTTACTCAACTTCACACCTTGTAATACAGGCAAGAACCCCTTCTTGGACTGTTCCATTTTGAACTTCTTCAAAACTTTATCAAGGTATGTGCTCTGTGAAAGTGCTATTAAGCGTCTCGATCTATCTCTATAAATCTTAATACCTAATATGAAAGTAGCTTCTCCTAGGTCCTTCATTGAAAAACTCTTGTTCAAATATTCCTTCACGCTTTCCAGCATTTCTATATTGTTTCCAATCAGCAATATGTCATCCACATATAATACTAGAAACGCTATAGAGCTCCCACTCACTTTCTTGTAAATATAAGCTTTTCCGTAAATTTGTATAAACTCAAACACTTTGATCACCTCATCAAAGCGCTTATTCCAACTTCGAGATGCTTGCACCAGTCCATAAATGGATCGCTGGAGTTTGCAAACTTTGTCAGCATTCTTTGGATCAAAAAAACCTTCGGGTTGCATCATATACAACTCTTCCTCAAGGAAACCGTTGAGAAACGTTGTTTTTACATCCATCTGCCAAATTTCATAGTTGAAATAGGCAGCTATTGCTAACATGATTCTGACAGACTTAAGCATCGCTACGGGTGAGGAAGTCTCATCGTAGTCAACTCCTTGAACTTGTGAAAAACCCTTTGCCACAAGTCGAGCTTTATAGACGGTGACATTACCGTCCGCGTCTGTCTTCTTCTTAAAGATCCATTTGTTCCGGATGGCCTTTTGCCCTTCAGGTAATACTTCCAAAGTCCATACTTTGTTTTCATACATGGATCCCATCTCGGATTTCATGGCCTCTAACCATTTCTCGGAATCCGGGACCATCACCGCTCCTCCATAGCTCGTAGGTTCATTGTTGTCCGACAACATGACCTCCAAGACAGGGTTGTCGTACCACTCAGGGGTAGTATGCGGCCTTGTCGACCTACGAGGTTCAATAGTGGCTTGATCCGAAGCTTCATGATCATCATAATTAACTTCCTCTTCTACCGTCGTAGGTTCCACAGAAACATCTTTCTGTGCTGCGCTACTTTCTGGTTGAAGTAAAGGTTCAATAACCTCATCAAGCTCTATTTTCCTCCCACTCAATTCTTTCGAGAGAAACTCTTTCTCAAGAAATGTTCCGTTTTTAGCGACAAACAATTTGCCTTCGGATCTGAGATAGAAGGTATACCCGACTGTCTCTTTCGGGTATCCTATGAAGACGCATTTCTCCGCTTTGGGTTCCAGCTTTTCAGGCTGAAGCTTTTTGACATAAGCATCACATCCCCAAACTTTAAGAAACGACAACTTTGGCTTCTTGCCAAACCACAATTCATATGGCGTCGTCTCAACGGATTTTGATGGTGCCCTATTTAAAGTGAATGCAGCTGTCTCTAATGCATAACCCCAAAACGATAGTGGCAAATCAGCAAGAGACATCATAGAACGCACCATATCTAATAAGGTTCGATTACGACGTTCGGACACACCATTATGTTGTGGTGTTCCGGGCGGTGTCAACTGTGAAACAATTCCACACTGTCTTAAGTGACTACCAAACTCATAACTCAGATATTCATCTCCTCGATCAGATCGCAGGAACTTAATCTTCTTGCTACGATGATTCTCAACTTCACTCTGAAATTGCTTGAAATTTTCAAACGTTTCAGACTTGTGCTTCATTAAGTAAATATACCCATATCTACTTAAGTCATCAGTGAAGGTGAGGAAATAACGATATCCACCACGCGCTGTAACATTCACTGGACCGCACACATCAGTGTGTATGATTTCCAACAAGTCACTCGCCCGTTCCATTGTTCCAGAGAACGGCGTTTTAGTCATCTTGCCCATGAGGCATGGTTCACATGTGTCAAGTGATTCAAAATCAAGTGACTCCAAAATTCCATCAGCATGGAGCTTCCTCATGCGTTTTACACCAATATGACCTAACGGCAGTGCCACAAGAAAGTGGTACTATCATTATCAATTCTACATCTTTTGGCATCAATTTTATGAACATGTGTGTCATCACTATCAAGATTCAATATGAATAAACCCCTAACATTAGGTGCATGACCATAAAAGATATTACTCATATAAATAGAACAACCTTTATTCTCTAATTTAAATGAGTAACTGTCTCGCAATAAATAAGATCCAGATGTAATGTTCATGCTTAACGCAGGCACTAAATAACAATTATTCAGGTTCATCACTAATCCCGATGGTAATCGAAGAGTGAGCGTGCCAACGGCGATCACATCAACCTTGGAACCATTTCCCACACGCATCGTCATTTCGTCCTTTGCCAGCCTTCGTTTATTCTGTAGTTCCTGCTTTGAGTTGCAAATGTGAGCAACCGAACCGGTATCAAATACCCACGCACTACTACGAGAGCTAGTAAGGTACACATCAATAACATGTATATCATATATACCTTGTTTGTTGTTGGCCGCCTTCTTGTTAGCCAGGTACTTGGGGCAGTTCCGCTTTCTGTGACCAGTTCCATTGCAATGAAAGCACTCAGTTTCTGGCTTGGGTCCATGCTTGGGCTTCTTTGTAGGAGTAGCAACTGCTTTGCCATCCTTCTAGGTTTTACCCTTCTTGCCCTTGCCCTTGACTTTGCCATTTTTCTTGAAACTAGTGGTTTATTGACCATCAACACTTGATGTTCTTTCTGGATTTCAGACTCAGCGACTTTTAGCATCGGAAACAACTCGACGACTGACTTGTTCATCCCGTGCATGCTATAGTTCATCACAAAGCTCTTGTAAATAGGTGGCAGTGATTGAAGAACTCTGTCAGTGATCGCCTCTGGCGGAAGGGAAATTCCCAACTCCGCTAGACGAGCTGAATACCCAGACATTCTGAGTATATGTTCATTGATAGACCCGTTCTCCTCCATCTTGCAAGCATAGAACTTATCGGAGGTTTCATACCTCTCGATCCGGGCGTTCTTCTGAAAGATAAACTTCAACTCCTGGAACATCTCAGATGCTCCATGACGTTCAAAACGTCTTTGAAGGCCCGGTTCTAAGCCATACAATATTGCACACTAAACTATTGAGTAATCTCCAGTATGTGGCTCCCAAGCATTCTTAACGTCTTCGGAGGTCATGTCTTCTGGTTAGTCACCAAGCGGTGCATCAAGGACATATGATATCTGGGAAGCCGTGAGGACAATCCTCAGATTACAGGCCCAGGAAACAAAGTTACTTCCATCATCTTTCAGTTTAGCTTTCTCCAGGAACGCATTAAAATTCAGGGGTGCTACCGTGCGAGCCATTGATCTACAACATAAATATGCAAAGTTCACTTAGACTATGGTTCAAGATAATGAGTTTAGTTAATAAAATTACTAAAGCTCCCACTCAAATTGACATCCCTCAGGTCATGTGAGTTTCACATGATCAAAATCCACCAACTCAAGTCCGATCATCACGTGAGTTGAGGTGGCTTCAATGGTGAACATCATTATGTTGATCATATCTACTATATGACTCATGTTCGACCTTTCGGTCTCTTGTGTTCCAAGGCCATGTCTGTACATGCTAGGCTCGTCAAGTTTAACCCGAGGGTTCTGCATGTGCAACACTGGCTTGCACCTGTTGTATGTGAACATAGAGTCTATCACACCCGATCATCACGTGGTGTCTCGACACGACGAACTTTCGCAACGGTGCACACTCGACGAACTTTCGCAACTTGCACCTCTATGTCAAGGATTTAGTTAATCCCGTATGATGTTCCATTTGTTCTTCGGTATATTACTTGTTTGAGATTCGATCATCGGTATCTCCATACCTAGTTCAACCTCGTTGCTGGCAAGTCTCTTTACTCGTTCCGTAATACAAGATCTCGTGACTAACACTTAGTCACATTGCTTGCAAGGCTTATTGTGATGTTATATTACCGAGTGGGCCCTGAGATACCTCCCCGTCACACGGAGTAACAAATCCCAGTCTTGATCCATGCCAACTCAACAGACACCCTCAGAGACACCTGTAGAGCACCTTTATAGTCACCCAGTTACGTTGCGACGTATGATACACACAAGTTACGTTGCGACATTTCATTGTTGATTCTTCATCAACTCCATTCAATCTATGCTTTCAAATTCATTTGTGTTGGAAGTTGTCATTTTCTTCTCCGTTCTTTTCCTCCCAATGATCTAGTTTCTACTCTTTCTTCCGGAGGCGTTTTCATGTTGCTCTCTTCAATCCATCATCTAGTTTGATTAAGATCATGTTCTTCCCTTGCTTGTACATTAACCGGAGTGCTGTCAAATCTTTTCATGTTCCTTCCATCTTATGAAAGTTTGATTCTATTCCAACCAAAGTTTGGTGCCTTTCTTTCAATTTGTCCCATCGTATCAAATTTTGCCTCTCTTTCCAACCAAAGTGCTGCCGAAATTTCTTGTGAATTCTTGCTTGTTCCTGTTGGGGAACGTTGCATGGGAAACAAAAAAAATTCTTACACACACGAAGATCTATCCATGGTGATGAGCATCTATGAGAGGGAGAGTGGATCTACATACCCTTGTAGATCGCTAAGCGGGAAGCGTTAAGCAACGCGGTTGGTGTAGTCGAACGTCTTCGCGATCCAAATCGTCGTGCGTCCCGCGATCCAATCACGATCCGTCCCGCTATCCAATCACGATCCGTCCAGCGATCCGATCACGATCCGTCCAACGAACTTGATCACGATCCGTCTCACGAACTTGATCACGATCCTTCCGATCTAGCACCGAACGGACGGCACCTCCGCGTTCAGCACACGTACAGCTTGATGACGATCTCCACCGTCTTGATGCAGCAAGAAGGAGTGGAGAGGAAGAAGAGTTCTCCGGCAGCCTGACGGCGCTCCGGCGATGGTGGTGGAGCAATTCCGGCAGGGCTTCGCCTAAGCACTGCAGAAAACCGATCTAGAGGAGAAACTATGCACTGGAGGAACGGGTAGCGCGTGGCTGAAAATCTAGTGCAAAAACCCTCAATACCACCAGCATATATAGGAGGAGAGGAGGAGAGGAGGCAGCTTGGCCTCCAAGCCTCCTAGGCTTCAGCCGAACTAGGAGAGGAGTCCACCTCCTCCACTCCTAGTAGGATTAGGATTCATCCTTTTTTCCCTTTTTGCCTTTTTCCACCTTTTTCCTTTTGGGTTTTCTTCTCCAGCCACATGGGCCTTGTGTGGGAGTTTCCACCAGCCCTCTAAGGGCTGATATTCACTCTCCCACAGCCCATGAAGCCTCTTGGGTCGAAATACCCCTCCCGGAGGTCTCCCGGTACACTACCGGCACTCCCGGTACACTACCGATAAGCCCGGAACTTTTCCGGCGACCAAAATAGGACTTCCTATATATGAATCTTTACCTCTGGACCATTCTGGAGCTCCTCGTGACGTCCAGGATCTCATCCGGGACTCCGAACAAACTTCGGTCACCACCATACATAACTTTATACTATCGAAACATCACCAAACCTTAAGTGTGCAGATCCTGCGGGTTCGAGAACTATGTAGACATGACCGAGACACCTCTACGGTCAATAACCAATGGCGGGACCTGGATGTCCACATTGGTTCCTACATATTCTACGAAGATCTTTATCGGTCGAACCTCTATGTCAAGGATTCAGTTAATCCCGTATGATGTTCCATTTGTTCTTCGGTATATTACTTGCCCAAGATTCGATCGTCGGTATCTCCATACCTAGTTCAACCTTGTTACTGGCAAATCTCTTTACTCATTCTGTAATACATGATCCCGTGACTAACATTTAGTCACATTGCTTGCAAGGCTTATTGTGATGTTGTATTACCGAGTGGGCCCTGAGAAACCTCTCCGTCACACGGAGTAACAAATCCCAGTCTTGATCCATGCCAACTCAACAGACACCCTTAGAGACACCTGTAGAACACCTTTATAGTCACCCAGTTACGTTGCGACGTTTAATACACACAAGGTACTCCTCCGATATCTGTGAGTTGCATGATCTCATGGTCATAGGAACATATACTTGACATGCAGAAAACAGTAGCAATAAACTGACACGATCATAAGCTACGTTTGTAATTTGGGTCTTGTCCATCACATCATTCTCCTAATGATGTGATCCCGTTATCAAATGACATCTCATGTCCATGGCTAGGAAACCTTAACCATCTTTCAATCAATGAGCTAGTTCACTAGAGGCATACTAGGGACATTGTGTTTGTCTATGTATCCACACATATATCCATGTTTCCAATTAATACAATTATAGCATGGATAATAAACGATTATCATGAAAAAAGAAATACAATAATAAACACTTTATTTATTGCCTCCAGGGCATATTTCCAACAGTTCCTCCTGTCATTCTTCATCGCTGTCCATCCTTCAAGATTCATTGCTTTCATTCATTCGTCAAACAAGCAACCAAGTTTTACCTCTTGCTCTTTCTCTTCCCCTTTTTCATTCTAGATCTCGGGACGAGATCCTCGTGTAGTGGAGGAGAGTTGTGACAGCCCGGGACCGATGTACTAGAAGATTCCCCTTTTATTTCCGTTCCCGTCTGTGTTCCGTCTGGTTGTTGCATTCATCATCGCATCACTCGTATCATCTGCATAGCATCGTCACTCGTTTTCAAAGTTTGCATCCGTTCGTAGTTGCCGGTTCTCTCCGTTCTTACCGTTGCCTGTTGAGTCCAGCCACACACGCACGCACCCGTGACACCATTTAAATAAAATTGTTTTTAGTGCACGCTAAAAATATTCTGGATTGGGTTGAAACTTGGCGTGCGGTCTTGTTATAGTCTAGATAGACCGCCTGTCGAATTTCGTCGCGTTCCGAGTTGGTTTGATACTTCGTCGGACAGTCGTAGCAGTGAGGTTATCGGTTTTCGTCGGACGTGTCGGTGGTTTAAAACCTCCATGCCATGGGTCACCATTCTCTCTCTCTTCCCCTCTTAGCCCCTCTGCATAGCCACCGTAGCCCCTCTCCACTTTTGGCCGTCCGATCGAGATCGTACGGTCCAAAAACGGACAGCGTCAGCTAACCCTAGCCCCAAAACATATATATAGCCCCTCCCCTTCCTAATTGGGCAGCCAACCCTAATCCCCCTAGAATCCCGTGCCAAACCAGCTCCTCTCCCTCCTCCAGCCGTCCGGCCCGGCGAAGCCCATTTGGGCCTGCCCGGGCCCGAATCAGCCCAAGCTTCCCGAGCTCCCATGGCTGCCCGAGCCTCCCATGGCCGCCCGCGTCCCATAGCCGTACCCGTAGCCGCCCAGCCGCAACCTCCAGGGCGCCCGCAGCTCGCCGGAGCCGTCGCCAGAGCCGCCGGACCGTCGGCCCCCTCTTCCTCTTCCCTTCCCCTTCTCCTTTCCTCTGCTACAGCTAACCCCCCGAGGCCTCTCCTCGTGCAGGTCGCCATGGATGGCGCTAGAGCTCCCCTGCCAGCCGCCGCAGGCCGCCCCGCCGCCGGAAACGGGTCGACCCCGAGCGTTGACCGCACCGCCTCCTCGCCCGCGTGGGCCTCGGCCTCCCTTCGGCCCACCAGCGCAGCCAGCCTCCCCAGCCTGCCACTGAATGGGCCTTGGCTCACAAGGTGAGCCCAGCCCCTCCCCTGCATTTTTATTATTATTTATATGTGTAGTTCCTTTTGCATCTCTAACAATGCTCATATTTATTAAACCGTTCACCGTATAAAATGTTTTATATATGTAATATGTTTAGAAAAATGTGTAGATTAATAATATGCCAGTTGCAACCATGCTAAAAATAGTTAACATGCCATTTTGCATAATTGCCATTTAATTGCCTTATCATCATCCTTTAACCGTGCATCGAAATTAATCAAAATCACATATTAAAAGTGTTCATATTGTCGGCATCACATTTTCATGCATGATAAAATGTTGGCATGATGTTTGCATTTTATTTGCATTAATGAAGTGCTATAACTTGAATAAGCCTAATACTCACATATTAAATTGTGAATAATTTTCCACATGAACCTATGCATATTATATATGTTTTCGGGGTAGAATAATCCATAGGAATTACCTGTGCATTTAGTTTTGTCATTTGAGAATTTTTGTGTGCATGTCTTTTGCCGTGATGCCCTTTTATCATTTTCGTGTGATTTAATCCATGCATGATATGAATTAATTTTCAACTTGTGAATTGCCCTTTGATGTGTGTCCTAGCCCCTGGACATTTTTCTTGTCATAGAAATGCACGTATAGGTGTTATTTTGTTGTTGTAAACTTGCTATAAAATTCTGCTGTTTTGAGATGCTAAAATATTTCTAAGTCTGGAATCTGTAATATTTTGTTGCTGTCTTGCGATGTGTTTTGCTAGAGATCTAGAACCCTTTTGTGGTAGGTGTAATGGAGTTATTTGTATTTGATATTGTCCTTTAGTATGATGTTAAGTTTCTTGTCATAATATGCCCTGTAGCATATAGTTTCACTACTGACAATATGCCTTCGTGATAAAAACTGCATTGTCTAAAACTGCTATCTTCACAAAGTCTGAAACTGTTATCAAGTAGCTACCTTGTGAGCTTCCTACCATGTGATCCATGCATGTTTTGAATATGATATGTGAAGATGAAATAAAGTGGATGTTATATGCTATTTCCCCATTCTTAGTTTGTGCATTTTGAGATATTGTAACTTGTTGTTTTCATGTGTGCAAAATGCTATGTTGCTGTTTTTGGCAGATTTCAACTAAAACTTGTTTTGTTGATTGTGGTTGAACCGTAGCTCCGTTTCGGACATTCCATATATGAAACTTGCTTACAATATCATGTAGTTTAATAATAACTTGCTGCATTCTTGATTTGAAATTTTTGTGATTGTATTTCCCATGCATTTGCATTCATGACATGTGCATCTTGTATTGCTCATATCTTGTAGACCGTAGCTCCGTTTGAGATGTTCTATATATGTAAATCGACTAGAATGACGTGTAGATTAACCTGGTGATATTTATTTTGCTGTTTAACAAATATAAAATATGATTAGTTCAGATCTGGTCTAATTTCGAAATTAACATATGGGGTCATTTCGAAAATACTATAAGTTGTTTCCGACCTCATTTAAGATGCCTAGATAGATAGTTTACTTATGCTTCACCTTTTTCCATGCCTAACAACATTTAATATTGTCGTGTACCAAACAAGAGTGAACTAAATAATTCGAACGTGGAGTTTTGTCAATATGCAACTTGTTGCATATTGAGCTTCACTTTAATGTGTAGAAGTTGTTTGATGTGTATTGTCACGCCTTGCATATCAAACCGGACATGCATCATATTTGTTTCTGCATCATGTCATGCATATGTTGTGGTGTATCTTATGTTGATTGTTTGTTTCATATTGCATCTTGTCGATGGAGTTCCGAAATCGTTCGGAGGGTGAGGATTTGTTCGACCATGTTAGCTCGTCTTTTTCATGGATTCGTTCTTCTTCTGAGAGGGATCTCAGGAAAGATGACTCATTTCCTTGCATACCATTACTATCATTGCCATGCTAGTTGTCTCGTCTTTATATCGCTATGTCACGCTACCTACCACTGTTTGATAAGCCTCCCAACATTGCCATGAAAAGCTTCTAACCCCTCCACATCCCAGCAAACCTTTGTTTGGCTATGTTACCGCTTGCTCAGCCCTTTTTATAGTGTTTCTAGCTACAGGTACAATTGCTTCCATGTGTCAACATGGACATTCTTTTGTTATATCACAATATTGTTGCTAAGTAATTTAATGCACTTATACTCTTGGTAAAGGATGGAAGGCTTGGCCTTTTGCTCGGTGTTTTGTTCCACTCTTACCGCCCTAGTTACTTGTGAACGGTGTTATGTTCCATAAATGAGCGCTCCTAACATGCTCGGGGTTGTTATGTGGACCCCCTTGATTTTGGGGTTAGAATAAAGCTTGTCTGGCAAGGCCCAACATTGGCACTACATTTGCCTAATAATTAATGAACTTGCATAGGGACTTTCTGGATCCCGTGGATAATTAATCAACCCCCGGGCCAGTGCTCCGCACGAGTGTTGGTCCACCTACCTAGCAGTCGGCGGTGCCACCTCGGGGTAACTCGAGGCATTTTCAGGCTACCGTCCACTTCGCATAGACGGATGATGCCCGTAGATAGATAGCGCACGGCTCTAGCTGTGGATCTGGCTCACCGGGAGGCCTTGATGGATTTGTTTTACCTTTCTCGAACGTCTTGAGTGAGGAACTCTGATCTTCTTCGGGCTATCTCAAGGTGTCGGATTTCCTTTGGAATTGCCTAGGATGATCACGAGATCCGTGGTTGAGGTTATTCTCGCTACGTGTGGTTAATTTGTGATGGATGAGTTGGAGCACCCCTTCAGGGTTAAATCTTTTCGAGAAGCCGTGCCCGCGGTAATGTGGCAAACTTGGATACTTTGTTTAACACCCGGTCATAGCAAACTTGAAGTAAACTCTAATAAAATAGACCAACTACATGTTTAACCGTGACTGTCTCTTTCGTGAGTCCTTATCCGAAAGAGAACATGGTCGGGTTATGTTTGACGTAGGTAGGTGATCAGGATCAGTTAGCGATCATTACTAGTTCACGTCCGTTATGCGTGGACCATCATACTTTACTTTCTGTACTCGTAAGTTAGCCACTCAAATATATGCTTAGTCGCTGCTGCAGCCTCACACTTAACCATACCTTACCCATTAAGCTTTAATAGTCTTGATACACTTGGAAATGAGATTGATGAGTCCCTATGGCTCACAGATTACTACAACAACAGTTG
Organism: Hordeum marinum; assembly: GCA_022496015.1. Classification (NCBI taxonomy): domain Eukaryota; kingdom Viridiplantae; phylum Streptophyta; class Magnoliopsida; order Poales; family Poaceae; genus Hordeum; species Hordeum marinum. The sequence continues at coordinate 194,951,412 of CM039672.1, read as the reverse complement.
CAGGTACAGGTAATGTGATGATTTAACGCGAGCGCGTTGCTTGATTTGATTTGGAGTTCTTCTTCTTCTTCTTCAATCTTGGATGGGTTCCAGGCGGCAGCCTGGGATAGCAAGGGTGGATGTCATTTTATCATTTGATTTCGTCCGTAGTCGGACCCTGCTCTTCTGTATGATATTTGAGTATGTTGTTGTATTGATGTGACTCTGATGTAGCTTGTGGCGAGTGTAAGCCAATTCCATATGCTCATCTCTTTTGTACATGTACTTGTAATGATATCCATTCTTGCAAACGCATCAAGATGCGCTTTTATCCCTGTCGAGGCCCTTGTGCCCAAATAAGGATAGGACCGCATCTTGGGCATGACATGCTCAGTCCACGTCACGTGGTTCGGTGGTGTAAAACCACTATTTCTACCAAATTTTGACGGTGTCTATGAGGATGCCTTCTGGCCACTCAACTCGGGGGAGCTTGCCGATCATTGATACATCCATTTTGCATCTACTATTACTTCATTCTTGTCCATTATTAGACATTATTATACAATTCTTATGCCTTTTCTCTTTGAATATGCAAGGTACACCACAAGGAGGGAAATATCTGGAAAATGGAATCTGGACCAGAAAACCGAGAAAAAGGCAGAAAAATCACCCGTCGGCGTTCTCGGATTGGGGGTACCCAAATCTGCGTGCATGCGGCCCAGCTCGCAGCCCACCTCGACAGCTCGGTACGGCCTAGCGGCAAGCCCCCCCAGTCGAGACCCTTGTAGGAGCCCCGGCCTCGCGAGGCGAACAATGCCAAGACCTCTAGAGGAGTGACCTCCCCAGGCTGCCTCCCAAGGAGCGGAGATTTCTATGCAGGTGCCTGATGTCTACAACACAACCTTCTTCTTGTAGACTCGTGTTGGGCCTCCAAGCGCAGAGTTTTGTAGGACAGTAGCAATTTTCCCTCACGTGGATGACCTAACGTTTACCAATCTGTGAGAGTCATAGGTTGAAGATGGTTTCTCTCGAACAACCCTGCAACCAAATAACAAAGAGTCTCTTGTGTCCCCAACACACCCAATACAATGGTAAATTGTATAGGTGCACTAGTTCGGCAAAGAGATGGTGATACAAGTGTAATATGGATGGTAGATATAGGTTTTTGTAATCTGAAAAATATAAAAACAGCAAGGTAATAAGTAGTAAACAGCGACCAAAATGTTGTATAAATGCTTGGAAACAAGGCCTAGGGTCCATACTTTCACTAGTGCAATTTCTCTCAACAATATTGGCATAGTTGAATCATATGTAAGTACCTCTCGTGCGACAAAGGGTTCACTCCAAAGTCACAAATAGCGGAGAACTAACGAAGAGATTGTTGTAGGGTACGAAACCACCTCAATGTTATCTCTTCTGATAAATCTTATGAGCTATCCCTATAAGTGTCACGAACAGCCCTAGAGTTCGTACTAAAATAACACCTTAAGATACACATCAACCAAAACCCTAATGTGACCTAGGACTAAGGAGATGTTTCTCGATTATGGAGGTGATAAAGAGTTCGTTGTAAAGAGTTATGTTGATGCAAGCTTTAACACCAATCCGGATGACTCTTAGTAGCAATCCGGATACGTATAGTGGAGCAGCCATTTGGAATAGTTCCAAGTGCAGGGTGGTAGTAGTGTTTACAGTATGACATAGAGATTTGCAAAGTACACACGAATCTGAATATAGCAGACCCGTTGACTAAAACACATCTCTCACATGCAAAGCATGATTGAGCCCCAGAACTCATTGGGTGTTAGATTCATAACAATGCGAAACACATGGTGATGTGGACTAGATTATTGACTCTAGTGCAAGTGGGAAACTGTTGGAAATATGCCCTATAGGCAATAATAAATTAGTTATTATCATATTTTCTTGTTCATGATAATCTTTTATTATCCATGCTAGAATTGTATTGATCGGAAACTCAACTACATGTGTGGATACATAGACAACACCATGTCCCTAGTATGCCTCTAATGGACTAGCTCGTTGATCAAAGATGGTTAAGGTTTCCTAGCCATGGACATGATATATCATTTGATAAAGGGATCACATCATTAGGAGAATGATGTGATGGACAAGACCCAAACTATAAGTGTGGCATATGATCATGTTAGTTTATCGCTACAGTTTTCTGCATGTCAAGTATCTGTTCGTATGACCAGGAGATGATGCAACTCAATGACACCGGAGGAGTACCTTGTGTGTACCAAATGTCACAACATAACTGGATGACTATAAAGTTGCTCTACAGGTATCTCTGAGGGTGTCTTTTGGGTTGGCATGGATCAAGACTAGGATTTGTTAGTCCGTGCGACGGAGAGGTAGTCAGGTCCCACTCGATAATACAACATCAGAATAAGACTTGCAAGCAATGTGACTAAGTGTTAGCCACGAGATCTTGTATTACGGAACGAGTAAAGAGACTTGCTGGTAACGAGATTGAACTAGGTATAGAGATACCGACGATCGAATCTCGGGCAAGTAACATACCGAAGAACAAAGGGAACATCATAGAGGATTATCTGAATCCTTGACATAGAGGTTCAACCGATAAATATCTTCGTTGAATATGTAGGAACCAATATGGGTATCCAGGTCCTGCTATTGGTTATTGAACATAGAGGTGTCTCGATCATGTCTGCATAGTTCCGGAACCTGCAGGGTCTGCACACTTAAGGTTTGGTGATGTTTTGGTATAGTTGAGTTATGTATGTTGGTCACTAAAGGTTTTTTAGAGTCCCGGATGAGATCCTGGACATCACGAGGAGCTCGAGAATGGTCCGTAGGTAAACATTGATATATAGTAAGTCTCGTTTTGGCCACCGAAAAAGTTTCGGTTATTTCCGGTAGTGTACCCGGAGTGCCGGAGGGCCATCAGGAGGGCCGACCCACGCCCGGCGGCCAAATGGGCCTGAGGGGTGTTGCACAAGTCCTTAGTGGGCTAGGAAAACCAGACCTTCAAGGCCCATGCCGCTAGAAAAGAGTGGGAAAGGAAAAACCCCAAAGAAGGGAAGGAAAATCCAAATTAGGAAGGAGTCCTAATAGGATCCCACCTCCCTTGTGGGAGGTGGATTCCCTCCCATGTTTGGTTCGGCCGAACCTACTTGGAGTAGGGGCCAAGGCTGCCTCCTCTCCCCTTCCTCCTATATATATTGGGGGATTTTGAGGGCAGCCCCTAACCCTAATTGCCACGTGTTGCCCTCTTCTTCCTCTAGATTTGTTTCTCCTCTAGATTGATTCTATAGTGCTTGGCGAAACCCTGCCGGATCAGCTCCTTCACCACTGCCACCATGCCATCATGCTGCCAGAGAACTTATCTACCTCTCCACTCCCACTTGCTGGATCAAGAAGGCGGAGATCGTCATCGAGCTATACGTGTGCTAAATGCGAAGGTGTTGTCCGTTCGGCACTAGATCGGAAGAACCATGATGGGATCGCGGGACAGCTCGTGATGAGATCGCAGGACGGATCATGATTGTATCGTGAAGACGTTCTACTACATCAACCGCATTTCTTAACGCTTCCTCTTATCAATCTACAATGGTATGTAGATTCACTCTCCCTCTCATAGATGCTCATCACCATGGATAGATCTTGCGTGTGCGTAAGAATTTTTTGATTCCCATGCAACGTTCCCCAGAAATGGTATCAGAGCCAGGTCTATGTGTAGATGATATCTTGAGTAGAACTCAAAGGAGTTTGTAGGCGTTGATGCTAAGATTGCTTCCTCCCTTGGTCGTGTTTTGGTTCAGCGGTATTGTGGGATGAAGCGGCCCGGACCAACCTTACTCGTACGCTTACGAGAGACCGGTTCCATCGACTCATGTGTAACTTCGTTGCACAAAGATGGTTGGTGGGTGTATGTTTCTCCAATTTTAGTTGGATCGGATTTGACAAAGGTGGTCCTTGAGAAGGTCGAAAAGCAACTTATGTATCACTGTTATGGTTTTGCGTAGGTGAGAATTGTTCTTGATAGATACTCGTAGCAGTCACGTAAAACTTGCAACAACAATTAGAGGACGTCTAACTTTTTTTTGCAGGGTATGTTGTGATGTGATATGGACAATTACATGATGAGATATATGTGATGAATGAGATGATCATGTATTGTATAGAATATCACGACTTGCATGTCGATGAGTACGGCAACCGACAGGAGCCATAGGGTTGTCTTTAATTATTGTATGACTTGTGTGTCAATCATTAAGCGCTATGTAATGCTTTACTTTATTGCTAAGCGGTAGCAATAGTAGTAGAAGCATGGTGGCCGTGACAACCCTGATGGCGACACGTTGCTGGAGATCAAGACGATGGAGATCATGGTGTCATGCCGATGACGATGGAGATCATGGTGTCATGCTGGTGACGATGGAGATCATGCTTGTGCTTTCAAGATGGAGATCAAAAGCACAAGTTCATGGCCATATCATGTCACTTATGATTTGCATGTGATATTAATCCTTTTATGCACCTTGTTTTGCTTAGGACCACGATAGCATTATAAGGTGATCCCTCACTTAAATTTGAAGATAAATTGTGTTCTCCCCGAGTGTGCACCATTGTGAAAGTTCGTCCTGTCGAGACACCACGTGATTATCGGGTGTGATAGACTCTATGTTCACATACAACGGGTGCAAGCCAGTGTTGCATGTGCAGAGCACTCGGGTTAAACTTAACAAGACTAGCATATACAGACATGGCCTCGGAACACAAGAGACCGAAAGGTCGAACTTGAGTCATATAGTAGATATGATCAACATGATGATGTTCACCATTGAAACCACCTCAACTCACGTGATGATCGGACTTGAGTTGGTGAATTTGGATCATGTATCACTCGAATGACCTGTCATGCCCAAGATGCGATCCTATCCTTATTTTGGCACGAGGGCCTCGACAGGGATAGAAGCGCATCTCGTCGTGTTGCAAGAATGGATACCATTACAAGTACATTTACAGAAGAGATGAGTATATGGAATTGGCTTACACTCGCCACAAGATACATCAAGATCACATCAATACAACAACATATTCAAACATCATACGGAAGAGCAGGGTCTGACTATGGATGAAATCAAACGATAAAATGACATCCATCCTTGCTATCCCAGGTTGCTGCTTGGAACCTATCCTAGATTGATGATGAAGAAGAAGAACTCCAAATAAAACAAGCATCACTCTCACATCAAATCATCGCATTACCTGTGCCTGCAAACTATTGTTGTAGTAATCTGTGAGCCACAGGGACTCAACAATAACATTTCCAAGGGTATCATGACTATTAAAGCTTAATGGGTGAGGTATGGTTAAGTGGTGAGGCTGCAGGAAGCGACTAAGCATTTATTTGAGTGTCTAACTTACGAATACAGAAAGTAAAGTATGATGGTCTACACATAACGGACTAGTAATGATCACTAACTGATCCTGAACACCGACTTACGTCAAACATAACCCCGCCGTGTTCTCTCTCGGATAAGGACTCACAAGAAGAGACATTCACGGTTATGCCCACAGTTGGTGTGTTTTATTTGAGTTTACTTCAAGTTTGCTATGATCGGGTGTTATACAAAGTATCCAAGTTTTCCACATAACCACGGGCACGACTTTCCAAAAGATTTAACCCTGCAGGGGTGCTCCAACTCATCCATCACAAATTACCACACTTCGTGAGAATAACCTCGACCACGGATCTCGTGATCTTCCTAGGCAATTCCACAAGAAATCTAACATCTCGAGATAGCCCAAAGAATACCGGAATTCCTCACGCAAGACATTCGAGAATGGTAAAACAAGTCTAGCAAGACCGCCCGACGTGTCAACGAACCCGATAGGAGCCGCGTATCTCATCCTCAGAACACGACAAGATAAGCACAGCGTATAGTGGCCTGATGGAAATCTCCCGAGTTGCCCTGGGTTGGCCCCACACACGGCTCTGTTTTTTACAAGCACCAGCAGCACTGGCCCTCCTATATTATGTTAAATTAATCCATGAGGGGGCGACCCTCTATGCTTTAATAAGGTGATCAATATTATTATGTTGGGAAAATGTAGTACCAAAGTTGGGCTTTGCCAGACAAGTTTTATCCTAAAACGAAAATGAAGGGGGTCCCCATAACAACCCCGAGCATGTTAGGAGCGCTCAATTATGGAACATAACACCGGTTCACAATTAACTAGGGCGGAAAGAGTGGAACAAAACACTGAGCAAAAGGCCAAGCCTTCCACCCTTTACCAAGTATATATGTGCATTAAATTAAATAGCAATAATATTGTGATAACAAAAGAATATCCATGTTGTCACATGGAAGCAATTGCACCTGCAGCTAGAAACGCTATAAGAAGGGTTGAGCAAGCAGTAATGTAGCCAAACAAAGGTTTGCTAGGATGTGGAGGGGTTAGAGGCTTTTCATGGCAATATTGGGAGGCTTGACAAACAATTGATAGGTAGCGAGACATAATGATAAAAGCAGGACAACTAGCATAGCAATGATAGTAGTGGTATCCAAGGAAATGTGTCATCTTGCCTGAGATCCTCCTTGGAAGAAGAACGAATCATGAAGAAGACGATCCAACGTAGTCAAATGAATCCTCACACTCTGAACACTTTCTGAACTCTATCGAGAAGGAACAATCCAGAACAAACAATCAACACATGATAAAATACAACATATCCATGACATGATGCGCAAACAAATATGATGCATGTCCGATTTAATTATGCAAGGCATGACATGACAAATCATATCAATCAAATACTACACATTAAGTGAAGCTCAATATGCAACGAGTTGCATATTGATGAAACTCCACGATCAAATATTTAGTTGAGTCTCGTTTATTTACTCGGCAACATTAAATGTTGTTAAACATGGCAAGAGGTGAAGCAATAACAAACAACAACATCTAGGCATTTTAAATGAGGACGGAAGCATCATATAGCATTTCCGAAATAACCCCATATGCATATTATCATTTTGGTCCAGATATGTACTAAACATGTTTTATATTTATTAAACATAAAAATAAAGGGTGGCATGAGATTTTACACATTTTTCAAGTCAAGTTACATATGTGGAACATTTTTATCGAAGCTACGGTTAATGAGTTATTAAATAAATCATTTTACATGGCATTTATGCAAATTGCATGAAAACAACAAATTAAAAATTTTAAACATGTGACAAAGTTTGATATTGTGAAACTACACGAAATTCAAGTCATTTTACATGTATAAAGTTTTTACATACGATGCACGGGTGAAATTTTATTAATGCAGAAAGTTAGGTTTTTTCTGCAATTTTGAAAATCCTGGAAATTAGACAAATTCGTTAACAGGAAAAAAAGGGTAACGGGCCAAAAGCAACGGGCGCAGCTTAACTAAATGGTGCACGGGGCGGGCATTACAAGGATGGCGCTCACCTTGGGCCTCGTGGGCCGGTCGGTGAGGAGGCAAAGCTGGGCCAGCGGGTGCTGGACTTGCTGGGCCGGCCCATGAGCGGGTCAACGGGCACTGGGCTTCGAGGCGCTCATCCTCCTCGCTCGGGCAGGAGGCCGAGCAAGAGGCCATGGCGGCGCAATCAACGGCAGCGACGAACTCCGGCGAGGCGGCGAGATCCGACGATAGGAAGGCCGGGGAAGAGAAGATTGGGGGCGGGGCTCTCCATTCCCGGCGACGAGGAGCCTTGGCAGCGCCGGAGCAAGGAGATCGGGCGGCGGCTTGGGAAGCTCCTGTCCATGGGGAGGCGAGGCTGCAGCACGGGGAGGTTCGGGTCGAGGACAGCGGGATCAGTGAGCGAAACGACGCGACGGCTAGGCAGCGGGGCTCTGACGGACCTCCAGTGGCCGGTCGGCGAAGGGAGCTTGAGGCGGCGGCGGTCTGGGCGAGCAGAAGCTCGGGAGGAGCTCGGGCTCTTGGTTGGCGGTGCAGCTTCAGGTGCGGGCATTGGCTCCGCCCTCTCGGGCTTGGGACTGGTCCGTTTCTGGCCCCGACGGGCCGCGGCAGCTCAGGAGGCTGGCTTGGACAAGTGGTGGGCGCTGGTTGGTGGAGGATGGCTCGGGTGGCGACATGGCGGCCTCGGAATGGTCACAGGGACATCGCGGTGGTGGGTTTGGCCGGCACGGAAAACGATGAGAGCCGCGGCTGGCTGCGTGAGGAGGTTAGGGTAGGTTTAGGGCTAGGTTTTGCTTAGGGATGTCCAGAAATGGACTAGAGGGGGTCTATATATAGCAAGGGGGCTAGGGTTAGGTGGTTTTCATCCATTTTCGGACCGTTCGATCTCGATCGAACGTCCGAAAGTGGAGGGGATAGCTAGGTGGGCTAGTGGGCTGCGTAGAGGGGTGTTGGTCTGAGAAGAGAGGGAGGTTTGGCCCGTGACATGATTTTTAGAACACCGAAAAACGTCCGATAATAAACCAATGACGGCAATGCTATTGCTGAACGTTAGGGTATCAAACAGACTTTGATTGCGACGAAATTTGGCAGGCGGCCTACATACTATATAACAAGACCGCACACCAAGTTTAGACCCAATCCGAGAATATTTCATACGCACTTTAAAAACAATATTTTTTTTGATGCCGCGAGCGCGTGCGTTTGTGGTTGGTCTCGAAATGGTCAACGACACGAACGGAGAGAACCGACAACTATGAACGGATGCAAGTTTTCAAAAACGAGTGACGAGAATAGAACAAAAGGGGAATCTTCTGGAGCGTCGGTCCCGGGTTGTTACATGACAGGAGGGATGTCAATTTGAGTGGGAGTTCTGAAGTAATTAATTGAACTCATTATCATGAACATAGTTAGTAGTGTCTTGGCAAATTATGTTGAAGATTACTAGCACACACAGTAGCTCCCTAGAATTATTCTGTGTTCCTAGAGAAATAGAGTTGAAAGATGATGGTAGCAATATTGTGGATTGGGTGCGTGATCTGAGGATTGTCCTCATTGCTGTACAGAAGGCATATGTCCTTAATGCACCGCTTGGTGCACCACCTCCTCTAGCATCGTCTATAGATGTTGTGAACATCTGATAAGCATGTTCCAATGACTTCTTGATAGTTTAGTGCGTCATGCATTACGGCTCAGAATTCAGGATCCAAAAACATTTTGAACGTCACGGAACATATGAGATGTTCTAAGAGCTGAAATTGGGATCTCGGACTCATGCCCGTGTTGTGAGATATGAGATCTCCAACAAGATTTTTTGCCTGCAAGATGAAGGAGAATAGCTCAATCGTTGACTATGTGCTCAGATTGTCTGGGTGGTACAATCGCTTGAATCGAGTGGGAGTTGATCTTCCAGATAAGAAAGTGATTGATATAGTTTTCCAAGTCACTGTCACTAAGCTACTAGAGCTTCATGATGAACTATAAAATGCCAGGGATGGAAATAATGATCCGTGAGCTATTCGCGATGTTTGACACCGTGAAGGTAGAAATCAAGAAAGAGCATCAAGTGTTGATGGTTAGTAAAACCACTAGTTTCGAGAAGGGTAAGGGCAAGGAGGGAAACTTCATGGATGGCAAGTCTATTACTACTCCACTGAAGCAACCCAAAGTTGAACCCAAACCCAAGACTAAGTGCTTCTATTATGAGGAGAGTGGTCGCAGAAGCGGCACAACCCTAGATACTTGGTAGATAAGACGGATGGCAACGTCAACAGAAGTATGTTTGATATATGTGTTATTAATGTGTACCTTGCTAGTATTCCTAGTAGCACCTAGGTATTGGATACCGGTTCAGTTGCTAAAATTTAGTAACTCGAAATAAAAGCTACGGGTGAGGTGACGATGTGTGTTGGAAATGTTTCCAAGGTTGAAGTGATCAAACATCGCACGCTCTCTCTACCTTCGGGATTAGTGACGAACCTACATAAATGTTATTTGGTGTTTGCGTTGAGCATGAACGTGATTTGATCGTGTTTATTACAATACGGTTATTCATTTAAGTCAGAGAATAATGGTCATTCTGTTTACATGAATAATACCTTCAATGGTCATGAACTCAATGAATGGTTTGTTGAATCTTGATCTTAGTAGTACACATGTTCATAACATAGATGCCAAAAGATACAAAGTTAATAATGATCGTACCACATACTTGTGGCACTGCCGCTAAATGTCATATTGGTGTAAAGCGCATGAAGAAACTCCATGCTGATGGATCTTTGGACTCATTCGAATTCGAATCGGTTGAGACATGTGGACCATGCCTCATGGGCAAGATGACTAAAGACCCCATTTTCGGTATGATGGAGCGGGCTAGTAACTTATTGGAAATGATACATGTTGATGTATATGGTCCAATAAGTGTTGTAGATTGCGATGGATATTGTTATTTTCTTACCTTCACTGATGATTTGAGTAGATATAGTGTGTATTTACTTAATGAAACACAAGTCTAAATCATTTGAAAAGTTCAAGCAGAATCAGAGTGAAGTTTGAGATCATCGTGACAAGAACATAAAATATCTATGATATGATCATGGAGGTAAATATCTGAGTTACGAGTTTGGTATACAACTTAAGACAATGTGAAAGTTGTTTTACAACTCACACCACCTGGAACACCATAGTGTGATGGTGTGTCCGAACATCGTAGTCATGCTCTATTGGATATGGTGCGAACTATGATGTCTCTTATCATTTTGCCACTATCGTTCTGGGTTATACATTAGAGACAACTACATTTACTTTAAATAGGGCACCATCTAAATCCGTTGAGATGACACCATATGGTTTGGCAGAAACCTAGGCTGTCATTTCTTAATGTTTGGGGCTGCGACGCTTATGTGAAAAAGGTATTCACCTAAAGAGATCGAACCCAAAGCACACAAATGCATCTTCATAGAATACCTCAATGTAACAGTTGGGTAAACCTTCTATCTTAGATCCAAGCACAAAGTGTTTGTTGCTAAAACGGGTCCTTTCTCGAGAAAGAGTTTCTCTTGAAATAATTGAGTGGGAGGAAGATGGAACTTGATGAGGTTGTTGAACCTTTGTTTCAACCAGAGAGTAGCGCAGCACAGAAAGATGTTTCTGTGGAGCCTACGTTAGTTGAAGAGGAAGTTAATGATGATGTGTTGGAAATATGCCCTATAGGCAATAATAAATTAGTTATTATCATATTTCCTTGTTCGTGATAATCGTTTATTATCCATGCTAGAGTTGTATTGATCGGAAACTCAGATACATGTGTGGATACATAGACAACACCATGTCCCTAGTATGCCTCTAATAGACTAGCTCATTGATCAAAGATGACTATGGTTTTCTAGTCATGGACATGAGATGTGATTTGATAATGGGATCACGTCATTAGGAGAATGATGTGATGGACAAGACCCAAAATACAAACATAGCATATGATTGTGTCAGTTTATTGCTACTGTTTTCAGCATGTCAAGTATTTGTTCCTATGACCATGAGATCATGCAACTCACTGACACCAGAGGAGTACCTTGTGTGTATCAAATGTTGCAACGTAACTGGGTGACTATAAAGGTGCTCTATAGGTATCTCAGAGGGTGTCTGTTGGGTTGGCATGGATCAAGATTGGGATTTGTTACTTCGTGTGACAGAGAGGTATCTTAGGGCCCACTCGGTAACACAACAGCACAATAAGCCTTGCAAGCAATGTGAGTAAGTGTTAGTCACGGGATCTTGTATTACAGAACGAGTAAAGAGACTTGCCGGTAACGAGGTTGAACTAGGTATGGAGATACCGACGATCGAATCTCGGGCACGTAACATACCGAAGAACAGAGGGAACATCATACGGGATTAACTAAATCCTTGACATAGAGATTCGACCGATAAAGATCTTTGTAGAATATGTAGGAACCAATATGGGCATCCAGGTCCCGCTAGTGGTTATTGACCGTAGAGGTGTCTCGGTCACGTCTACATAGTTCTCGAACTCGCAGGGTCTGCACACTTAAGGTTCGGTGACGTTTCGATACTATAAAGTTATGTATGGTGGTGACCGAAGGTTGTTCGGAGTCCCGGATGAGATCTCGGATGTCATGAGTATCTCCGGAATGGTCTGGAGGTAAATATTGATATATAGGAAGTCCTGTTTTGGTTGCCGGGAAAGTTTCGGGCTCATCGGTAGTGTACCGGGAGTGCCGGTAGTGTACCGGGGGACCATCGGGAGAGGTATTTCGACCCAAGAGGCTACATGGGCTGTGGGAGGAGGTAAACCAGCCCCTGGTGGCTGGCTGAAGCCTCCTCTAAGGTCCCATGCATCTAGAGTGGTTTGAGAAGGAAAAAAATCCAAAGGTGGAGAGGTGGACAGAGTTTCCAAATGGAAAGGAGGAATCCTACTCCTAATAGGATTGGAGTAGGACTCCTCCACCTCCAATTTCGACCAAACCTTCAGGGTTTGAGGCTGCCTCCTCCCCTCCCTCCCTCGTATATATACTAGAGGATTTAGAGGAAAAAGTGAACCCTAATAACCACGTGCTACCTCTCCTCTAGATCGCAGTTTCTCCTCTAGATCGGTTTTCAGCGGTGCTTAGGCAAAGCCCTGCTGGAATAGCTCCACCACCATCGCTGTAGCGCCATCGCGCTACCGGAGAACTCATCTACCTCTCCGCTCCCTCGTGCTGGATCAAGAAGGCGGAGATCGTCATCGAGGTGTACATGTGCTGAACGCGGAGGTGTCGTCCGTTCAGTGCTAGATCGGAAGGACCGTGATCAAGATCGTGAGATAGATCGTGATGAGATCGCGGGATGGATCATGATGAGTTCGCGGGACAGGTCGTGATTGGATCACGGGACGGATCGTGATGAGATCGCGGGATGCTCGGCGATTTGGATCGCGAAGACGTTTGACTACACCAACCGCGTTTCTTAACGCTTCCTGCTTAGCGATCTACAAGGGTATGTAGATCCACTCTCCCTCTTGCAGATGCTCATCACCATGGATAGATCTTGCATGTGCGTGGGAAAATTTTTGTTTCCCATGCAACGTTCCCCAACATGATGATCATGAAGCTTCGGATCAAGTTACTATCAAACCTCGTAGGTCGACAAGGACGCGTACTGCTCCTGAGTGTATGGCAAGCCTGTCTTAGAGGTCATGTTTTTGGACAATGAAGAACCTATGAGCTATGGAGAAGCAATGATGGGCCCGGATTTCGACAAATGGCTAGGAGCCATGAAATCCGAGATAAGATACATGTATGTGTTAGAGCATCTAGTGCCCGTTAGTGATTTTGGTGTATTGAAGACTTATAGGTTAAGGCACTAATGTGTTTGTGAGTGTACACATGATCTATAAGTTGATGAGGAGTTTGATATATTCGGAGATTATCGACCCCTAAAAATGTATGTCTTCAAGTGAAGACTTTGCTGAAGACTTTCTGAAGACTTTGGTGAAGATTTGTGAAGACTTTGAAAATGAAGAAGTTGGTGTGACCTTGAAGATATGAACGAGGAATATGAAGCGTGAACACTTTTGTTTTCGTAGTTTCATTTCCTTTATTTGAGTCATAGGAAACACCGTACTATTAAAGGGGGCCGAGGTAATACTAAGGAAAATTTCCAACTAATGCTCAACTCCAAAATCCTCAACCTATACAATCCTTCGAGTGAAGCCTTTGGAAATCTCTTACGGTTCAGACAAGTTCTTCAGTGATAGAGACGAAGTTCTTCTGGTGTGTGAGGAAATTGATCTGACTGAGGAGTTAGGATTTTGCCAGTGTGAATTGCCTACAAGTGAGGAACATGATAATCTGAGGACTTTCATAGTTCGAAATTCCGACCATTGCTGTGCTTAGCGCCAGCTGTCCCCAATCATTCTTATCCACATAATGGTCATATCAATGGGGGCATTTATGTCTTATCATGTCAGGTTGCACCCTGGCTATAAATAGCCACCCCCACAACCACTAGTTGATTGGCTGCTCCGAGAGAGAACTGACACTTGTCATTTGAGAGAACCCATCCTCCGAGGACTTTGAGTGAAAATCATCTTGAGGAAAAACCCACAACCAAACCACCAAACCCAAAGTGATTGAGCATCACTGAAGAAATTCATGTGTGGAACCGATGCTTGTTACCTTTGAGGACTGTGCATCCTCCAGACGGTTAGGCATCATGGTCTAGTGCTCCTGTAGTCAATTGGGGATCACGAAGTGACCTTGGTCTAGAGCATCCATCAGTAAATTGTGGATCGCCGGGTGACCAGTTTGTGAGGGTTTTGGAAGTCTACCCTGAAGACTTACAACGAGTGTTGGGCGAGGACTATGTGACCTTAGCTCAAGGAAAATACGGTAAGGACTGTGTGTCCTGGGACTGTGTGTCCTTTGGTTTAAATACCAGGCCACTCCAAACAAGACATACGACCGTCACAACAGTTGGAACTGGGTCATCAAACCATTGTCTTCATCAAGCTACCTGGTTCTATATCCTCAACCCTTTCATTTCCTCGTATAACTGTTGATGAAATTGAACTTTACTGTTTGAAGAATTTTTCTGAAGACTTTCACAATTTCCTCACCTCAAATTCTTCAAGTTACCTTGTTCCTCACCTGCTTATCTTGTATCACGCTACTTGTACTCTATGCATGTTTCATTTCATCATGATGACTATGCTGTCGCTATGTTCCTCATGCACTTGAGTACTTATTCCGCTGCTAGTTATTCATCACATTTCAAATTCCTCAAAGTTGAAATTACTCAAGTGACGAATTTGTAAAAATCTCCGATTCACCCCCTCTAGTCGATATAATGCACTTTCAATTGGTATCAAAGCAGGTACTCCCTCGCTCTGTGTGATTTTGGTTTAACCACCTGGAGTTCTAGTTATGTTAACTGCAGGTATGACCAAGGTTTCCGCGAGGTGTCCTACCTTTGATGGGACAGACTACCCCTACTGGAAGAACAAGATGTGTATGCACCTTGAAGCTATTGACAACGATCTCTGGTACGTTGTGGAAAATGGTGTGCTCTTTGTCACTCCCATTGTTTCTACTGCTGATGTGAAGAGATTCAAGCAACTCGATTCTCAAGCGAAGAATATCATATGTGGCCATCTGAGAAAAGGTCAGTATGGCATAGTGAGTGCTTTGGAGACTGCTAAGCTTATCTAGGATAGGCTGCCCAAAGTCAACGAAGGTGTTTCGACTCAACGTGACTCTCGTGTTGATGTTCTTCGCAATCTCTTCAACCACTTCAAGAGACTTGACAATGAAAATGTTCAGCAAACTTTTGATCATCTCACGGATATCTCCAATGAGCTTCAAGCACTGGGTGCCACCGATATCACTGACCATGAAGTGGTGAAGAAACTGCTAAGATCTCTTGACTCCTCATTCGATACTCTGGCTTTGATGATTCAAGAACGTGGAGACTACAAATCACTTGATCCTGCTGATATTCTTGAGAGACTCAATACTCATGAATTCCAACAAGCTGAGAAGAGAGACCTCTATGGGCCAAGCTATGGAAGATCTCGTGCTCTGAAGGCAAAAGCAATTTCCTCATCTGAAGAAGAAGATTCTGACACCAGCCTTGGTGATCTTGAAGAACTAAGACAGGAACTATCAATGCTTGTGAGAAAATTCCAGAAGTTCTCAAGGAGAGGTGGATTTGGAAAGTCATCAAAAAGTGGCTTGAGGAAATCAGATTCCTCAAAAGACTACATGAAAAGAACTTGCCATCGTTGCAAGAAGCCTGGTCACTTTATCTCTGACTGTCCTCTTTGGGAAAAAGATTCAAAGAAGAAGAAGAAATACAAGGAGGATAGTTCTGATGACTCAAAGAAAAAGAAGAAATCTTCAAAGTCCTCATCTGCAAAGTCCTCATCTTCAAAGTCCTCAAAGCACAAGAAGAATGGTTCCAGAAAGGCTCGAGCATTCATCAGCAAGGAAATGGATTCTGAGGAAGAATCTGAAGAATATGAAGAAGAGGAAGAATCTGAGGAGGAACCAGAATCTGGTGTCGCTAGCCTTGCTCTCGCTACTACTTTCGTCAGCAAGTCCATCTTCAACGATGAAGAATATGACCACTCCAACGACTCTGACATCAGCAATGATGATTATGCTCCCACCTATTGCTTCATCGCAAAAGGCTCAAAGGTACACAAACATCATTCCTCATCTGAATCAAGTGAAGGTGAATCTGATGAATAAGTGAAACCTAGCTATGATAAACTTGTTAAAATTGCCACTAAGTAACAAAGTGCACTTGAAAAGCTTCAGAAAATGCTAGACAAAAGCGATGATCTGTTGAACCATGAAGTGGATCGGACTGAAACTATGTCTGTCGATCTCAAAAGTCTTCAGACAAAGTATGATAACCTACAGAGTCATCATAACGACCTCTTAGCTGATCATGAGAAGCTTTCTTATGAATTTCTTCAAAGAAAGCAAGATCTTGAGAAACTGAGGGTGTCACATGAGGATCTCCAAAGGGAAAACGATTCCTTACTAGCTCAATAGATCAATAACACTCAAGAAGAATTTGTTCCACCTTGTTTGAAATGCATCGAACGTGAAATTGCTAATTCTTCACCTGAATGTTCAAATGCTTCTGTTGCTGCAAATTCTTCAACTAGTCCTGTGGTCTCAAATTTCTCATCTGAGGATACCACAAGTATCACTGATGACAATGCAGGGTTGAAGGAATTGTATGTGACAGGCATGTACAAAAGTCTCAAAGGGCATCAAACCCTTTGCGCTGTCCTCAAAAGCAGATTCTGAACAGGAACCCTAGCAAAGAGGGTATTGCCTTTCTGAGGAATTTAAGTCCTCGAAGAATTTCTCTGCTTATTCATTTGAGTACTTTAATCCTCGTCCTGTGAAACGAAGCGTACTTACTTCAATGCCTCCTTTCTCACATAGTGCTCATAGAATGATGAACTCTTTGCCACCCCTCCAGATGTGGGTGGTGAAGAAATTGAACTAATTTCTTACGCAGGGTCAGGTCTCCAGATGAAACTGAACATCTAATGAACTTGCTAGAGACCTGAGGAATTGCTTGAAAGGACGCAAGCTAACCATGATGAAATGAATTCATCATTTCTCACATCCTCACACTGCTTGCTTACTATCTTGTGCGATGAAATCCTATCTCATGAAATTGATAGCATATTCTTCACTCCGAAGCATATGAGTTTGTAAGTTGTACTAATTCATCTGCAGGATGATACTCCAAAAGCTACTGAGTGGGTCCTCGATAGTGGATGCACAAACCACATGATGGGTGACAAGAATCTACTGATGAATTTGCCACTCACTCTATCTCCTCTGAAGCATATCACCTACGCAGACAAAGGAAAAAGCAAGGTATTGGGACTTGGTAAGGTTGCTATCTCAAAGGACCGAACCATGGATAAGGTGATGCTTGTTGAATCCCTTGGGTTCAACCTTATGCCTGTCTCAATGCTTTGTGATCTTGATATGGTCGTCGTATTTGGAAAATATCGTTGTGTTGTCATCATGGAATGTGACTATTCCAAAGTCTTTGAAGGCTTTAGGAGAGGAGACTTGTATATTGTTGATTTCTCTACAGGTCCTCAACCTACCACTTGCTTACTTGCAAAGTCTTCAGAAGGCTGGTTGTGGCATCGACGACTTGGACATGCGGGTATGAGGAACTTGCACACGCTCGTGAAGAAAAAGCACGTCATTGGCATCGAGGGTGTAAAATTCCTCAAGGACCATCTCTACGGTGCGTGTGAATCTAGGAATATGACCAGATCCAAGCATCCCTCGAAGACAATCATGACCACGACACGACCCTTTGATTGCTTCACATGGATCTCTTTGGCCCCACTCATTACTCCATACTAACAAATGCTTCAAGTTTGTATGGCTTTGTCATTGTTGATGATTACTCTCGTTACACTTGGGTGCATATTATTCTGTACAAAATTTAAGTGCAGGATGTCTTCAGACGACTTGCTTCAAGGGCCTCCATCAACTTCGGCGTTAAGATCAAGCATATTAGGACTGATAATGGGACTGAATTCAAAAACACTAATCTTGATGAATATCTTGATGAACTTGGTATTACTCATGAGTTATCTGCCCCTTATACTCCTCAACAGAATGGCATCATGGAGCGCAAGAACAAGACTCTCGTTGAGATGGCTCGCACCATGCTTGATGAATACAAGACTCCTCGTCGCTTCTGGTCTGAGGCAATTGATACTGCATGCCACATCATCAACAGGGTATATCTTCACAGATTCTTCAAGAAGACTTCATATGAACTTATGACTGGCAAGAAACCCAATGTAAGTTATCTTAAAGTCTTCGGTGCAACATGCTGGATCAGAGATCCTCACCATAATTCTAAGTTTGCACCGAAAGCACATGATGGTTTTATGCTTGGTTACGGAAATGACTCGCACACCTACAAAGTCTACAACACCTATCATCACAAGGTTGTTGAAACTGTAGATGTTCCACTACTAGGAAAAGGGCTATAGATAATATAGACACTAATGGCGCACCAGTCATGTGGTGCGCCACTACTATATAGCAGTGGCGCACCATGTTCTGGTGCGCCATTAGTGTGATGGGCACTAATGGCGCACCACACACTCGGTGCGCCACTACTAACAAACTTTTTTTGTTATTTTTCCAAAAGTACTAATGGCGCACCAGGGTAGAGTGCGCCATTAGTAGTTTAACTAGTAATGGCGCACCACTAACCCAGTGCGCCACTACTATATTTTTTTGTTGCAAAACTACTAATGGTGCACCTCCAGCTGGTGCGCCATTAGTAACCAAGGTTACTAATGGCGCATTTGTAGGTGGTGCGCCATTAGTAACCTGGGACCAGCTAGATATTTTGGACGGCCACCTACCACACTCACTTTCCCCACTTTCATTCTCTCCACCTCCTCCTCCAAGCTTGTCTCGGGTGCCTCCTCCTTCTCACCTCATTTGCATCATAGATTCACCCAAATTAAGTGGTTAAATTACCTTTTTTTTGATAGTTAAGTAAGGGGAAAGCTTTTATGTTGTAGATCTACTTTTTCCTCCCTCCAACAACATGCACATGCACTTTTTATGGCCTAGCTAGATCTACGTATGTTTGTGGTGTTGCATATATGTTTGCGTTTGCAGGTACCAGTATTTGAAATGCAATAGTTGCCAATATTTTGCCAGAATGTTGATTCATTTCCGTTTTGGCGAGAATTTGGCACTATGCATTCTGTTTGGTCCTATTTTTAGGCAAAGTCATGCCAAAGTTTTTCTTGGTTCTAAAATATTGTTTTGCTCTACCCCGCAGGCGACCATGGTCCGCAAGATGACCGAAGGCCGCAGGCGCAAACGCCACCGCGAAATATGAGCCATGGGTATTGGCTTCCCAAGTGGACCAATGCTTCTTCATTACCGACCCGCCAAAGCCCAGTCGTGTTGTTGTGAGGAGAGGCAAAAGGAAGATCATCGGAATGGATGGAGTCGCCAATGAGCAAGACTTCGACAAGTATGGTGACCCAAAGATGGAACATGACGACGACGATGAAGTACCAGCATACACCACAAGAAGAAGCAGGACCACCCTACCTAAAGGACGTCCGTTAAAAAGAAGAACTCCATTTGCGAAAAATAAGGGCAAGAAGATTGTGAACAGATAGCTAGCTAAGATCGATTGTATTGAAATTGTAGCCTTCATTTCTCGATTGTATTCATAAATGTTTTCATATTCATAAATGTTTTACCAATTCACAAATGAATGTTTTACCCATGTTTTCTCCCGGATCTCGTTGGAACCTACTGCCTTGTGGGCCCGACGACTAACTGCCCCCTCCAAGCTTCCATGACCATGACCATGACACACTGGGAATGGATATGTGGACACACCATCTCACACAAGCACTGCATTCCCCATAGCTATACAAAAACAAGATTACTAATGGTGCACCTCTCTCGGATGCGCCATAGCTATACAAAAAAAGATTACTAATGGCACACCTCTCTGGGATGCGCCATAGCTATACCAAAAAAAGATTACTAATGGCGCACCTCCTGGCGATGCGCCATTGCTATACAAAAAAAAGATTACTAATGGTGCACCTCTCGTGGGTGCGCCATTGCTAAACCTTGCCCCCACTAAAATCCCCAGTCCCCTTTCTATCTTCCCGCCCACTGCCCCGACTCTCACACGCCCACTGCCCCGACCCGTACTGCGTCGCTGCCGCCCCCGCGCCTCCGCCGCCGCCCCTGCAGCAGCAGCGACCACCACCAGCGCCGATGCTCGGCTCCGCTCCACCGCATGTATACCCCCCTCGCCTCCTTCCCGCAGCGGTAGCCGGCGTCGGCGACACGCCCGTCGGTCCTCTCTCGCGTGCCGGCCCCCACGTCGCGAGTGGCAGCGTCCTCCGCGTGAGCACAACCGCCAGCGGCAGATCCCTCTCTGGGTCTCCTCCCCCCGCCGTCGCCGCCCCCCTCCGTCCGGCAAGGTTAACCCCTCCCAATTTACCCTCGGTCTTGCAAATGTGAAAAATGAGTGTATTTGAATCTGGCAACTGCATGAACAGGAACATAGTGAGCCCAATGTGAAAACGCCCTTTTAACCCCACATGATTCTGAATCCAACCAATCAGGAAGAAGCACACGGATCGCATGTTTATTTCAAGCACTTGTGAGTCGTTCGATCACGCTTGTGAGTCGTTGGATTAGGGTTGTGTTTCCCTATCGCGCAACCGGTACTAAAGAGGCACACGACCCTATTTCTTCCTGTGTTTCCCTATAGTATTACTAAAACTGAAATTATATAAAATTTATGCAACTAAACTTATCATAGTATTTTCTGTTCAAAACATTAAAAGCAAAAAAGTGGAAACAAAATAAATTAAATAAAGCAAAAAAGAAAACAAAAAAATAAACAAAATAATAGAAAAAAAGTATTTTCTGTTCAAAACATTAAAAGCAAAAAAGTGGAAACAAAATAAATTAAATAAAGCAAAAAAGAAAACAAAAAATAAACAAAATAATAGAAAAAAAAGTATTTTCTGTTCAAAACATTAAAAGCGAAAAAAGTGGAAACAAAATAAAATAAAGCAAAAAAATGCCACCTACAGGGCCATCACGGCCTGAATACGACTAGAAACCCAACAATGGGCTAGGATTCAGGCCCGCAGAAGGCCTAGTAGGCCCACGGGCAAAGAGTGACACAATAGGCCCGGAAGCCTGCAGTTGAGAGGAGCTCGAGAGGGTTGGCGCAGCGGCGGTTATAAACCGCTCTCGCGCTCCCTCGACTAGCGAGGTGGGACTAAACATCCCACCGCACCGTGGCGCAAGGCCTTTGGTTCGCGTTGGTACCACCAATCGGAACGAAAGGGTGGCATTGGTACCGGTTCGTAGCACCAACCGGGACCAATGCCCCCTTTAGTTCCGGTTGGTGGCACCAACCGGAACCATGTCTGTTTCCCGCCGTTTGGGCTGCTGAAAAGAGACCTTTGGTCCCGGTTGGTGGCACCAACCGGAACGAAAGGGGGGGAATTGGTCCCGGTTGGTGCTACGAACCGGGACCAATGCTCTGGGTATATAAGTGGCACTTAGGAATTTTCAGTCATCATCTCGCCATTAGCCCCCGATGATGCCGAAGACGACACCGACGCTGTCAGGCTGCCCGACCGCCACGCCGTCGCCGCCCTCTGCCCCGACCTCGCTGTCGCCGCCCTCTGCCTCGACCTCGCCGTCGCCGCCCTCTGCACCGACCTCGCCGTCGCCGCCCTCTGCTCCGACCTCGCCCTCGCCGCCCTCTGCCTCGCTGTCAGCCCCTCCCCCCATTCCCCCCTCTTCTTCCCCACCTCTCCGCGCTCCTCCCCGCGCTCCCCATCGCCGTCTCCGCCGTGGTTGTGCTCCGGTCGCCGCCCGAGCCCGACGCCGGCAAGGCTATGGGGAGCGCGGCGGCGGCACCGGCCAAGCGCGCTGCTGGCCTCCCTCGCTCCGGCTGCCGCTCCCCTCGCTGCCGTCCTTGGAACTCGCCGCCGGCGTGCTCGACCATGGGCAACCCCCCTAGCACTTAAGCATTTTCTCTGGATAAATTAAACTGATAGTTAAATAAATGATGTATGTATATGGATGTTGTATGTATGTATATGGATGTTGTATGTATGTATATGGATGTTGTATGTATATGTATGTGCAGATGTAGTATGATCCATGGATATGTATGCACTGATGTATGATTTTTTTTTATTCATAGATTTTTTTGTCAATTGATGTATGATTTTTTTGTTCATAGAAAGTTTTGTGTTCATAGAAAGTTTTTTGTTAATTGATGTACATGTACATATATATGTGCATTTTTAGAAAAAAATTGTGTATGTATGTTCATATATGCAAAAGTTACATTTAAGAAAAAAAGAAAATGTATGTATTATGTTCATATGCAAAGAATATGCAAAAGTTAGAAGACATGGTTTTATTTGTTGAATCCTTTGACACTAGAAAAACATGACGTGAGGGGGTCGAGGGTCGGCAACTATAGGGTGTGGATCACCGATGGGTCGAGAGGTTGCCTTGTGTCAAAGTATTGAAGAAATCTCCATGCCTTCATCATTCGCCGGAAGTAACCAAGGCATGATGGTATTTTCAGTGCATTTGCTATCAGTTTAGTTTGCTGTCCCGAAATATATGTTCCTGGGTACAGTATTTTGATATGGGAGATTAGGCCCTGTTAGAGGTGGTATTAAAATAAAGTTACAACATGAAAATTTTAGAGGCTGTTCTGTAGATACTTAAAGCACATATCACTTGTCAGGTTTCATTCAGTATATTAAATCCTATGAAATTATCAAAGTGGATTGTACTATGTTGGACAGAATTTTATGTTTGGACTTGGGTGAATGTAACCAGACTTATACTCTCAGATTTTGTCATAGTTGATGGTGTGAGGACTTAAAACTATGTTGGACACAATTTTATGTTTGCTGGGTTTTGTCTCCGACCATCGTGTCGTGATGATTTTGCAGGTACCCCAAGAGGCCCTTGAGTTTGCCGGAATGTCGATTATCTTCCGTTCCGGCAAATTCGGGTACTCCATATGTCCTATTTTCAGCAAAGGTCATGCTAAAATTTTCCGTGAATTTTAGCATGACTTTGCTAAAAATAGGTCATATGGGGTTCTTGCGACTAATGCATGGGCCGGGGTATCTTAGTACTTAATTAAGTAGGATCAACTTAGAATTCTCCTTCCCTTTTCTTGATAGGGTATATTACTAGAAGATACCCATATATATCAGTCAACCTAGGGTGCCTCGGCGTCGATAAACCCTAAATGATGAAAACTTAACTTAGCATTTAGGGTGCCTCAGCATCGACAAACCCTAAATTATAAAACCTTGGCTTTTAGGGTGCCTCGGTGTCGATAAAAACCTAAATGATGAAAGCTTAGGCTTTTAGGGTGCCTCGGCGTCGACAAACCCTAAATGATAAAAGCTTAGCTTTTAGGATGCCTCGGTGTCGACAAACCCTAAATGATGAGACCATGATCTTGTTCCTTGACAATAACCAACTTTTTGACGAATTTTTTTTCCTATTTAGAGCGAAACATGGCCCACAACGATGAGGCCGACGGTTCGGGCAAGGCATTCTGGGAGCTATCCCAGGAGATGGAGGTAGAACCTCACCGCTATGAGGACGCCGCGGAAGACACCGATCCCGACTACGCAACCCCTACTGGCGTCGGGGATGACACCACTGATGGTGCCGCCGAGGATGCCACCACTGATGATGGCAGCGCACACACAGATGGCAGCCAACCGAAGAGGCAACGGAAGGACCGGCGCCCGAACGTGCTCGGCACCGTCAAGGAGGAATTTACTGAAGTGTCCTCCGAGGGGCATCCAACGACGCCCAAAGAATTAGTCAAGGGGTACTCGGTTCAGCTCGGGTGCATTCTCCGGAGCACCGTCTCAATCAACACCGAGAACCTAAGGCATCCTGACCGAGGGAATTTGTGCAGCCTCCTCTTCACGAAGCTACATGAACGATACAAGTTCCCTGGTGACGTCGCAAACACACGCCTCTTAGGGAATAAAGTGAACAGTGCCGCCCTCATGAAGATGAGCACGACCCTGTCTACTTGGATAAGCGCGGTGAAGAAAATGATTGACAAAGGTGATAGTTATGAGAAGATCAAGACGAAAAATCCTTCGACCAGCGAAGATGACTACAAGGAGTTCAAGATCAAGTGCGAGAGCAGTGCAACCCTGGAATCAAGTCAGTGGGGGAAAGATATGCGGGAGTTGAACTTAGGGGTCCACCAACTCGGTCCCGGCAGTTACAGAGTGGCGGAACCTATATGGGACAAGGAGGACACGGAGTGTGCCGAGCAAGGCCTACCGCCCCGCTTCGAGAAATACCATGACAAGCAGACCAGGAACTATTTTAGGGCCTGGTACAAGGTGGACCCGGTAACAAAGGAGCTTACCACGGATGTGAAGACCAAGGCGCTTGAGCGTGTTCTGATAAGGAATATACCCCCGCGTAATTAGCTCCATATGGTTGCATTCTAATTAATGAAGCCAAATTTCTAAATGGTTCACATTCCTTCCGCAGGAGACTGAAAGCACCTTCAGCAGGACAACTCGTAGGTACGGCAAGCACGTGTTCACCCACAATACGACGTTCCCCTATGTCAAGCAGCCGCCTGGCAGTCAGAAGGATGCCTACTACGCCCTCCATCACATGCGAGCGATCGTACGGGACCAGCATCACCTTCTGCTACAAAATAATCTCAAAGATTGGTCCACACGCTTGTCGGCAATCCAGGACGCGGACATCAGACAAGAATTCTATCGCATCCAGTCGGAGTTTGCGGAAATCATCCATCAAGATGTCCTTCGTATCTCGGGGCAGTTCTACCTCAGATATCAACTGTCCAATAGTGAGATAGAAACAACGCTACAAATGCAGGCTGACAATGCCCATGATTTCATGACCATCACTAAATACGGCGGCTTCATCCACGCTCCGGTCCCTGAGTCGAGTCGAAAGTAGTGATGCTATGTAGTTCTGAAATGTCGATTGGCTCATGTTGTAATATTAAACTTTAATGAACTTGTATGTCTCTTTGGTTTGGATGGTCGTTCAACTTATATGTAATCGATGGTATTTATTAGTAGGACCATGAATCGTGCTATAAATGTGTTGCTTTTCTCTTCCGATCCTTTTGTTGCATACTTATATATTGCTTATGTATTGTTTGTGAATTGCTACTAACGTTTTTTTTTGGCTAGTGCATAGAGATGCCGTCGTATGTCGTGTACAAGGGTAAGGTTCCCGGAGTCTACGACGACTGGGAGGAGTGTCGGAGACAGGTTCACCGTTTGAGCGGTAACAGTTACAAAGGGTACACCACTAGGGCGGAGGCGGAAGCTAGATACGCGTGCTATCTGGTGAGAGAGAGGAGGGAGCGTTGGAGGAACCGGATGAAGACCAGTTTCATCGCGATGATGCTCATCGTGATGACCGCAACTCCCTTCTATGTGATGGTAGTTTAGATGATCGATATCGACTTGTAATGTGAAGACAAACTCGCTACACACGGTGTCGAGACTTGTAATGTTTAATGTTGTTCGGTATTTTAAATTCGGAGACTAATATGATGAATTGTATTCGGAGACTAATCTTCTATTGTATTCGATAAATCTGCTGTTTATATGTTGTGCTCTCTATATTCTGTGCAGTAATATGTCTTGTAACATGTGCAATTATCAGAAAAGAAAAAAAATAATACCTAATATTCATACTAGTGGTGCACCACTCAGCACATTAGTGGCGCACTGCAAAAAGCACACTAGTGGCGCATCCTCCATTAGTGCGCCATTAGTAAGCCAGAGCACATGGGTAAATATGGCCCCTAGGAGGCATACTAATGGCGCACTGCATGGTGCGCCATTAGTATACCAGATACTAATGGCGTACCTGTGGTGCGCCATTAGTAAAAAATTCTAATGGTGTGATGCTAGTGGCGCACCTGTAGTGCGCCATTAGTAGCCAAAACAGGTGTGCCACTAGCAGGCCTTTTCCTAGTAGTGTGCGGTTCGATGAAACTAATGGCTCGCAAAGAGAGCACCTGCCTTCTGTGTTAGATGAACAGTCTCCTGAGGAATCCATCAAGATGAAGGAAATGAGGAAGTAATTCCAACGAATGAAGACACTCATGTTGATACACCTGAAGAAAATGGTGCTGATGAAAATCCTCAACCACGTCAACCTGCTCATCCTAGAGTTGCAAATGAAGTACAAATTGACAAAATCGTCGATGACATCAATGCACCAGGTCCCCTCACTCGCTCAAAAGCTTCACATTTAACCAACTTTTGTGGGCACTTTGCCTTTGTCTCTATCATAGAGCCCACCAAAGTTGATGGAGCATTCAAGGAGCCTGAGTGGATTCAAGCTATGCAAGAGGAATTGCACCAGTTCAAGCTCAACAACGTGTGGGAACTTGTCAAGCGACCAGATCCTCACAAACATAACATCATAGGTACCAAGTGGATCTGCCGCAACAAGCAAGATGAAAATGGCCTTGTGGTGAGGAATAAGGCTCATCTTGTAGCTCAAGGATACACACAGGTTGAAGGAATTGACTTTGATGAAACATTTGCACCTGTTGTTAGACTTGAAGCTATTTGCATATTACTTGCTTACGCTAAGCATCCTGACAAAGTCTTCAAACTAAACAAGGCCCTCTATGGCCTCAAGCAGGCCCCTCGGGCGTGGTACGACACTCTGAAGGAATTCCACATGAAGAAAGGCTTCAAACCCGGTTCACTCGACCCCACTCTTTTCACAAAATCCTATGATAATGAACTGTTCATATGCCAAATATATGTGGATGATATTATCTTTGGCTGTACTGACAAAAGTTATAGTGATGAATTTGCCTATATGATGAGTGAAGAATATCAAATGTATATGATGGGAGAGTTAAAATTCTTCTTAGGTGTTCAAATTCGTCAACAAGACAACGGCATCTTCATCTCTCAAGAGAAATACCTCAAAGATGTTCTGAGGAAATTCGACATGCAAGATTGCAAAGGCGTCAAAACTCCAATGCCTTCAAAAGGCCACCTCTGCACTGATGAAAATGGTAAAGATTTCGATCAGAAGGTATACCGCTCCATGATTGGTTCATTATTGTATCTATGTGCATCTAGGCCTGATATTATGCTAAGTGTTTGCATGTGTACCCGATTGCAAGCAACACCGAAGGAATCACACCATAAGGCTGTGAAACATATTCTTCGATACTTATCTCACACACCAACACTTGGATTATGGTATCTCAAGGGCTCAAATCATCACCTCGTCGGATACTCTGATACTGACTATGCTGGAGATCGTGTGGATCGCAAGTCAACCTCACGCACATGTTATTTCCTCGGACGATCCCTAGTCTGTTTGTCCTCGAAGAAGCAGAACTGCGTTTCACTCTGTACTGCTGAAGCTGAGTACATTGCTGCCGGTTCATGTTGCGCTCAATTACTATGGATGAAGCAAACCCTCAAGGACTACGGCATCAAGTTGAAGAATGTGCCTCTCTATTACGACAACAAGAGTGCCATCAAGATTGCATACAACCCAGTTTAGCACTCCAAGACCAAGCACATCCAGATTCGTCATCACTTTCTTTGAGATCATGTACTCAAGGGCGACATCTCCATCGACCACATTCCCACTGAAGAACGACTGGACGATATCTTCACAAAGCCCTTGGATGAAAAGAGATTTTGCAAGTTGCGATGTGAGCTAAATATCTTAGAATCTTCGAATGTTCTTTGAAGAAGGACACACATCCTAACACATATGCAAAATTGATGACTTTGATGTGCAACACACGAAGTAACGTTTTTCTTCAATCAATGAAGAATAACCCTCTAAGTGTGAAGAAATTAATGACGAATTTGATTCTCAGAACCCTACGACAATTGTACGCTGTGTCTGAAATCATCATTCTTATATGGTGGGTCACGCCACCAACCAAAGTTGAAATTCTTCAAAATTGAGTCTTTTGTCATTTTTGCAAATTCTTCAAATTATCAAATTCCTCAACATTTCAAATTCTTCAAACTTTGAAACTCATGTTCGTCATTGACCATATATATATATATATATATATATATATATATGAGTTTTCAATGTCCTCAACAGCATTCACTTATTGTTAATTCTTCAAGTTGATTTTCATCTAAGTGAATGTGATCGGACCCTTTCCCCTCTATGCTAAACTCAACCTAGTCTGTTCACAAATTCTTCATATGCGTTCTACTTTGAAACTTGTTCAAAGTCTTCACTGTGTCCTTGACAGCTGAAGAATTTGCGAACGAAAACTTTGAAATTTTCACTATCAAATTTTTTAACGGTTCCCGCCCAAACGGTTCCGATTCCCACGACTGGATAATCCACGATCCCCCATAATCTCCTCTACTCAGAACATGGGTGACACCTATCGCGTGGAGAGCAAGGGTCAGGGGCAATCCTGTCCAAAATCTTTGGGCAGATTAGTTTTCACTTCCTCTATAAATACCCCCTCCCCTTCAACTATGCTCGGTTACTCCTCATCTCATCCCTCTCCCGAGATCCAACCTAGCGCCGCCGCTAAAGTAATCGTTGCCGGTGAGGAAGAGCTTCACTGCCTTGACCTTGTCGTCACTGTACTCGCATCGGCCGCGGAAGTCCTCAACCCGCCGCCGTTGTAGTTGTATCCCTCTGCCTAGCTAGGGCATGGGAGATCTGAACGAACGAACCTCCCAATATCATCTCTTGTTTGTTGTGTTCTTCACTAGGGTAAATAAAATTTATTTTTACTGCCCCTGTTTGATCCTCAAATGCTCCTCATATTCCTCAAAAGGTGTTTATTCTTCATGACACTAAAAGCACCTTACATCGTCACATACTTGATGTTTTTCCCTAAGTAATGTTTTTCTTCAAGATTCCTCAATTGTGTGAATCCTCAAAATTTAAACAACTCTGGAACCTGAGACAAAGAATACTTAGTGAAATACCTCAAGACACCCATGGTCAAATACTTCTCAGCTATTTAATTAGAAAAATTTCTGAGAATGAATATGACCTCTTCAAATTCCTCGCAACTATACTCTGTTCACAGGTACAACATGTCCGCTGATGAATCACTAGGTTCTTATCAACTTCACTCATTTGCAGTGCTCCTTGAGGAAAAACTGTGTACTTATTCAGAGTCCTCAAGAGTTCAAATTCCCGAAGTGAAGAAAATGGTTGATGGAAAGAAACCTCAGAAAGGTGGAAAGAAGCCAGATGTGCACACTGCCTTTGAGATTCCAGATGACATGTATGAGGAATACTGCACACCCGATGAAGAAACTCATGGCAAAGAAATGACCAAGCAGAGAAAAATTTGTCTCCGAAAAATTGAGAGGAGATGGGCAAGGGAATGGAAGGAATATCGTTATGTAACTCCAAAATACATGATGAAATTCACAGTAAAACCTCCTTGCAGCAGGCCTCCCCTTGCTCCAAATCAAATTGCTGATCCCACTAGCCTCAAGACTGGTGAGGACTTTTCTCACATATGGGAGAAGCAGCAAGCAAAGCTGGCGAAGAAAGCCAAAGATGCAGTGAAGAAATTCAATGAAGATTCTGTTGCTGCTGCTACCTCTGCCGGAGCCTCTGCAAGTGCTCCGAAGAAAATCAAGATGAAGAAATCTTCAGTGGAGACAAGTTCTTCAACCTCAAAACCTTCACTACAGATTCCTCAAGGTCAAAGGTCTCTGCCTACAAAGTCTTCAGCTGCTGGAATGGTTGCTGCTCAGTTCTCTGCAACAGCTACAAAGTCCTCAACCCCAGTGCATCTGGCAACATGTAAGAGGACTGAGGGATTCTCAAGACTTCCAAAGATCTCAGCTAGCCCCTCTACCACAACAAAGTCTTCATCTAGCCCTTATGCGTTGAAGCTAAAGAAAACTGCTGGACGAGGTCACACACCAAGTCCTCACTCAAGCAAGGCTATGGTGACCATACCCTCAGGTACTAAGGATGATGATGATGAAGTTGATGATGAGGAATTGGAAGAAATCATCAGGCAAAGTCAGCAAAGGGCTGCTATAGCAAAGGGAAATTCTGTTCCTCTCATGCTGGATCCCAAGATGATCCTCAACTTCATCGATATATGGCATGAAGACCCAAGCACCCCACTTTCTTCACTAAATCTGCCTCTTGGAGTGGATCATGTCCTCACCCACTTCATCTCTGAAGAAAAATGGAAGAGAGAGCAAGCTCTAAGAGCTAAGAGGAACAGAGTTCGGAAGGAAAAGTTTTTGAGAGACAATGTGATGAATTTGACCCCAAATCAACTCATCACTGTTCTGTCTGAAATTCGCACACTCTTCGAGGATCAAGAGAGATATGATGCTGAATGGAAGGGCACCAACGTCAGATTCGTCAGGGCTGCTCAAGCAGCAATAAAGCATCACAACACCAGGGTTGCAGCCCAATCGCAACCAGAACATCATCAGTCTGATGAAATTCCTCAAGTTGCTGATGAAATAGCTCAGCCTGATGAAACTGCTGATGAAAATGCTTCTGCACCAGAAGCAACTACCAGTGCTCCTGAGGAAACTCAGACCACTGATGATCATGCCAGGACGGCCTCCATTGTTGTGCCTGAAGAAACTGAAAGGCCAGCTGAAGATTCTGCTACGCCTAAAGAAACTGAACCCACCAGGGAGGCTGCAACAGTCGTTCCTGAAGAAATTGTCACTGCTGAGGAAAAGACCCTCAAAAGAAAAGCATCAAATTCAGCAGCACCAGCTTTGAAGAAGTTGAAGACTATGCCAAGTTCTTCAACTGGACCAATTGATGCAACCACAATTTCCTCGGCATCTGCCTACGAAATTGTGCCATTTGGAGTGGAATATGTCATCCCAGATGAAGACGAAAATCATTATGCTGCTTTAACAGAGCAGATTGATGAAGAGATAGTTGTTGAAGACACTGCTTCAGCCCCTAAGGTATCAACACCCCATCTTCAGTTCACTTCTGAGAAAGCTGGAGTTGAAGAAATTGATGAGGAAGTTGACATTGGAGATACTACTCCGGTCATCAATGATGAATATTGGGAATCTGCACACCTAAATTCACCAATGACCACTCCTCTGCTGCAGATTCCTCAGTCGCCTGCTCCGACTGAAGAAATGCCTGAAGAATCTGCAAATCTGAATATTCATGTCAGTGAAGAAATTCTAGCTGCAACAGCTGATATTCTTGATGCTCTCGCCACAACTGAGGAACCAACACTCCAAATCGTTCTATCTGAAGGTGTTCCTCTCATGCCAAAGGAGATCAAGGGCCGCTTCAAGCCAAATCTTCAACCGAAGCCAAGGATGCCATCCAAAGGCTCAGCGCGCCCCAAATTCCTCAAAAGAAATTTCTTCAGTGAGCACATGTTCTTCATAGGTCCAAATCCCTATGACTTTGCAAGGGAAGAATGCAACAGATTCTGGACGGCAACACAACTCAACTACTATGCATCAGTTCTTTTTGAGAAGAAAAAAGTCTTCGAGCACCACCAAATTCCTCATGCTGACATGGAAACCCTTCCATCATTCACACCGGTGCTCCAAGTTCTTCATGATGCAGGCATTCTTCCATTTTGTGTCGACATCTGCGATTGGAATGAAGAACTTATTCTTAAGTTCTATGCCACATTGCATATCAGTGGAAATGCTTCAGATGTCAACTCATGGATATTGGACTGGATGACAGGATCAACACACTTCACTGCTCAAGCTTCTGAATTGCTTCAGTGTGTACCAGTTCTAATTCCCTCAGATGAAGCTCGCAACCTTTTTGATGAGCATGCGCTTCCAAATCAGCGGATGCAAGTGTTGATGAATACATTCCCTCCTGGAAAGCCTTAACAAAACACCTTCCTTGTGAAGGATCTGCTATATGTGCCCAGGACTGTCTACCGTATCCTCACAAATACACTATGTCCTCAGAAAGGCCACAATTTCTGAAGAAGAATAAGTAGAAGGAGTCATGAATAATATGCTCTTCAACATCATTCATGGAATTCCCATCGACTTGCATGACTTCTTCATTAGGACATTGGCGAGTGCTGCCTTAGCTCCATTTGAACAGAAGCCCTATGCTCCATGGATCATGAAATTCATCAGGGTAAAGTCCTCAATTCCCTTCAAGGCTGATTTTCAGAATCACTTTGGCTTCCTGCCTCCAATAGAAGTCATCAAGAGCACAATTGCCTCAGTTGAAGGAAAAGGCAAAGCTGTCATTGATGAAGGCACTCATCCGTTGGATGGACAGTTTCGCAAAGCCGCTTCTTTCTCCACCAATGATGACACTACCACTCAAGACTCCGATGCAAAGGCCTCAGCTCAAAAACCTCAAGAGTCTGCCCCTCGTGTGATGACTGATCGCGAGCTTCTAATAAGTCTTCATCAGAAGGTCGATCGCAATCACAAGTGGGTGAAGCGTCAACTTGGTTACATTGTGCAAAACATGACCATGACGCAGAACAGTGTAAAGAGGAATCACTACTATGCACATTAAAACCTCAACCGCACTGTCTCACCTCATGTCTTCTGAAGAACTAAATGAGCTGGATCTTGAGGAACATCCTGACTGGGCTTGTCGACCTCAGAAGAAATTCAAGAAAGTCCAAGTTCCTCTGATGGTCACAAGTTCATATTCTTCATCTTGAGAGCACGATGACAATGAAGACATTGATGACACTGCAGCAGGCCCGGCATCGACAAACGACCCCGACAATGCTGCCACTCCTTCCTCACCAACACGATGAAATTCTTCAAAGGGGCATTAGTCCTCACTTTTTCATCCCTTTTGGTCTTCGATGACAAAGGGGGAGAAAATTTGAGTTAGTCTTCAAGCGGGTCTCTCTATATGGGCTATTTTTGTTTAAGTTACAACTCTCGCTCTTCTGAAACTTTTGTTGGTTGAGTTGTAAACTTAAGTCCGATGGTGGTCTGACACTTTTGAACTATTTCCTCACATGTTTATTTCCTCAAGTACCTTAATGCATACATGCTGATTTTTGTCAGACACCATTTTCCTCACGCATTTCAAATTCTTAATATCATATGTTCATATGCGTGTATGAATTACAAGATATAGGGGGACTTCTCCATGTTTGAACCTGCCATGTGCATTTGCAGTCCAAAGAAAATTCCTCAAATATGCACATCTTCAGGGGGAGTTCTTCTATATCTTGCAATCAAATTCCTCAAAATCTATACTTTCACTTCATATGTTTATCCCCGTTGAAAACTTAACCTATTTGTCATCAATCACCAAAAATGGGGAGATTGTTAGTGCATCTAGTGCCCCTTAGTGATTTTGGTGTATTGAAGACTTATAGGTTAAGGCACTAATGTGTTTGTGAGTGTACACAGGCTCTATAAGTCGATGAGGAGTTTGATATATTCGGAGATTATCGACCCCTAAAAATGTATGTATTCAAGTGAAGACTTTGCTGAAGAATTTCTAAGGACTTTGCTGAAGATTTTGTGAAGACTTTGAAAATGAAGAAGTTGGTGTGACCTTGAAGATATGAACGAGGAATATGAAGCGTGAAGAATTTTTTTTCGTAGTTTCGTTTCCTTTATTTGAGTCATAGGAAACATCGTACTATTAAAGGGGGCCAAGGTAATACTAAGGAAAATTTCCAACTGATGCTCAACTCCAAAATCCTCAACCTATACAATCCTTCGAGTGAAGCCTTTGGAAATCTCCTACGGTTCAGACAAGTTCTTCAGTGACAGAGACGAAGTTCTTCTGGTCTTAGAGGAAATTGATCTGACTAAGGAGTTAGGATTTTGCTAGTGCGAATTGCCTATAAGTGAGGAACATGATAAGCCAAGGACTTTCATAGTTCGAAATTCCGACCGTTGCTTTGCTTAGCGCCAGCTGTCCCCAATCATTCTTATCCACATAACGGTCATATCATTGGGGGCATTTATGTCTTATCATGTCAGGTTGCCCTGGCTATAAATAGCCACCTCCCACAACCATTAGTTGGTTGGTTGCTCCGAGAGAGAACTGACACTTGTCATTTGAGAGCAACCCATCCTCCGAGGACTTTGAGTGAAAATCATCTTGAGGAAAAACCCACCAAACCACCAAACCCAAAGTGACTAAGCATCACTGAAGAAATTCCTGTGTGGAACCAACGCTTGTTACCTTTGAGGATTGTGCATCCTCCAGATGGTTAGGCGTCATGGTCTAGTGCTCCTATGGTCAGTTGGGGATCACGAAGTGACCTTGGTCTAGAGCATCCAGCAGTAAATTGTGGATCGCCAGGTTACCAGTTTGTGAGGCTTTTGGAAGCCTACCCTGAAGACTTACCACAAGTGTTGGGCGAGGACTGTGTGACCTTAGCTCAAGGAGAATACGGTAAGGACTGTGTGCCCTTTGGTTTAAATACCAGGCGGCTCCAAACCAGACGTACGACTGTCACAGCAGTTGGAACTGGGTCATCAAACCATTGTCTTCATCAAGCTACCTGGTTCTATTTCCTCAACCCATTCATTTCCTCGTATAACTGTTGACGAAATTGAACTTTACTGTTTGAAGAATTTGTCTGAAGACTTTCACAATTTCCTCACCTCAAATTCTTCAATTTACCTTGTTCCTCATCTGCTTATGCTTTATCACGCTACTTGTACTCTGTGCATGTTTCATTTCATCATGACGACTATGTTGTCGCTATGTTCCTCATGCACTTGAGTACTTATTCCGCTGCTAGTTATTCATCACATTTCAAATTCCTCAAAGTTGAAAGTCCTTAAGTGATGAATTTCTAAAAATCGCCTATTCACCCCCCCCCCTCTAATCGATATAACGCACTTTCAGTATGAAAACCAAGTATGGACTTTGTTAGACTTGCCCGTTGAACGACAGGTCGTTGAGTACAAATAGACCTTTAAGATGAAGACAAACGTTGATGGTAAATGTCACCATTAATAAAGCTGGACTTGTCGCGAAGAAGTTTCCGACAAGTTCAAGGAGTTGACTGCGATGAGACTTTCTCACTCGTAGAGATGCTAAAGTCTGTTGGAATTATGTTAGCAGTTGCTGTGGTTTTTCAATTATGAAATCTGGCAGAGGAAAGGTTGTATAGTTTACTTAACGATTTCCATGAGGAAAGGTTGTATGTGATACGACCAGAAGATTTTGTCACTCTTAAGGGTGCTAAAAGGTGTGCAAGCTCCAGCAATCCTTCTATGGGCTAGAGCAAGCATCTCGAAGTTGGAATATACGCTTTGATGAGGTGATCAAAGTTTTTGAGTCTATACAAAGTTTATGAGAAACTTGTATTTACAATAAAGTGAGTGGGAGCACTATAGAATTTCTGATAAGCATATGTGGATGACATATTGTTGATCGAAAATGATGTAGAATTTTTGGAAAGCATAATGGGTTGTTTGAAAAGAGTTTTCCAAAGGAAGACTTGGATAAAGCTACTTAATTGTCGGGCATCGAGATCTATAGAGACAGATCAAGACGCCTGATGAGACTTTCAATGAGTACATACCTTGACAAGATTTTGAAAGAGTTCAAAATGGATCAGTCAAAGAAAGGGTTCTTACCTGATTTGTAAGGTGTGAAGTTGAGTGAGACTCAAAGCTCGACCACGGTAGAGGAAAGAGAAAGGACGAAGGTCGTCCCATATGCCTTAGCCATAGGCTCTATATTATGCCATGTTGTGTACCACACCTGGTGTGTGCCTTGCCATGAGTCTGTCAAGGGGTACAAGAGTGATCCAGGATTGCATCACTGGACAGCGGTCAAAATTATCCTTAGTAACTAGAGGACTGAGGAGATGTTTCTCGATTATGGAGGTGATAAAGAGTTCATTGTAAAGAGTTACATCGATGCAAGCTTCAACACCAATCCGGATGACTCTTAGTAGCAATCTGGATACGTATAGTGGAGCAACCATTTGGAATAGTTCCAAGTATAGTGTGGTAGCAGTGTTTACAGTATGACATAGAGATTTGCAAAGTACACACGAATTTGAATATCTTAGACCCGTTGACTAAAAGACCTCTCTCACATGCAAAGCATGATCGAGCCCCAAAACTCATTGGGTGTTAGATTCATAACCATGCGAAGCACATGGTGATGTGGACTAGATTATTGACTCTAGTGCAAGTGGGAGAGTGTTGGAAATATTCCCTAGAGGCAATAATAAATTAGTTATTATCATTTTTTTTGTTCATGATAATCGTTTATTATCCATGCTAGAATTGTATTGATCGGAAACTCAGATACCTGTGTGGATACATAGACAACACCATGTCCCTAGTATAACTCTGATGGGCTAGCTCGTTGATCAAAGATGGTTAAGGTTTCCTAGCCATGGACATGAGATGTCATTTGATAACGGGATCACATCATTAGGAGAATGATGTGATGGACAAGACCCAAACTATAAATGTAGCATATGATCATGTCAGTTTATTGCTACAGTTTTCTGTATGTCAAGTATCTGTTCCTATGACCATGAGATCATGCAACTCACTGACACCACAGGAGTATCTTGTGTGTATCAAATGTCACAACGTAACTGGGTGACTATAAAGGTGCTCTATAGGTACCTCTGAAGGTGTCTGTTCGGTTGGCATGGATCAAGATTGGGATTTGTTACTCCGTGTGACGGAGAGGTATCTCAAGGTCCACTCGGTAATACAAAATCACAATAAGTCTTGCAAGCAATGTGACTATGTGTTAGCCATGGGATCTTGTATTACGGAATGAGTAAAGAGACTTGCCGGTAACGAGATTGAAGTAGGTATAGAGATACCGACGATCGAATCTCGGGCAAGTAACATACCGAAGAACAAAGGGAACATCATAGGGGATTATCTGAATCCTTGACATAGAGGTTTGACCGATAAAGATCTTCGTAGAATATGTAGGAACCAATATGGGCATCCAGGTCCCGCTATTGGTTATTGACCGTAGAGGTGTCTCGGTCATGTCTGCATAGTTCTCGAACCCACAGGGTCTACACCCTTAAGGTTCGGTGACGTTTTGGTATAGTTGAGTTATGTATGTTGGTGACCAAAGGTTGTTCAGAGTCCCAAATCCGGCTAGGAAAGAGTGGGAAAGGGAAAACCCCAAAGAAGGGAAGGAAAATCCAAATTAGGAAGGAGTCCTAATAGTATCCCACCTCCCTTGTGGGAGGTGGATTCCCTCCCTTGTTTGGTTCGGCCGGACCTACTTGAAGTAGGGACCAAGGCTGCCAACTCTCCCCTTCCTCCTATATATATTAATGGATTTTGAGGGCAGCCCCTAACCCTAATTGCCGCGTGCTGCCCTCTTCTTCCTCTGGATCCGTTTCTCCTCTAGATTGATTCCGTAGTGCTTGGCGAAGCCCTGTCGGATCAGCTCCATCACCACCGCCACCGCGCCATCGCGCTGCCGTAGAACTCATCTAGCTCTCCGCTCCCTCTTTCTAGACAAAGAAGGCGGAGATCGTCATCAAGTTGTATGTGTGATGAATGCGGAGGTGCCATCTGTTCAGCACTAGATCGGAAGCACCATGATGGGATCGAGGGACGGCTCGTGATGAGATCGCGGGACGGATCGAGATTGGATCGTGAAGACGTTCGACTACATCAACCGCGTTTCTTAGCGCTTACGCTTAGCGATCTACAAGGGTATGTAGATCCACTCTCCCTCTCGTAGATGCTCATCACCATGGATAGATCTTGCGTGTGTGTAGGAAATTTTTTGTTTCCCATGCAACTTCCCCAACAATAACAACCTAGAGATACCGGTATCTTCCATACTAGATACATTATAGGCGGTTCCCAAACAGAATGGTAGAGTTTTACTCCCCCTCCACCAATCAATCACACTCCACGACGAGCTGAATCCGCGGGTACCGTCCATACCAACAACATTCCTAGGGGAGTTTTGTTTAATTATTTGCATTTTTTCTTTGATTTGGGAACTATGAATCCCTATTACCAGCCACTTTCTCGTGAATGATAGTGAATCAACACATATCGTGAGAATAATCCACCTAGCATGGAAGATACCGACAGCCCCTAGTCATCATATGAGTGATCTAGGCATACAAAATAGAATATTATTTGAAGGTTTAGAGTTTGGCACATGCAAATTTACTTGGAACGACAGGTAAATACCACATATAGGTAGCTATGGTGGACTCATATGGAACAACTTTGGGTTTAAGGGTGGTTGGATGCACAAGTACTATTTCTACTCAGTGCAGAAATTTTGGCTAATATGAGGTGGAAGCAAGCACCACATGTTGGAGGACCCATAACAATATAACTTCTATACAAATATACCCAAGCATAACTCATTCCGTTGTCTTCCTTGTCCAACTTCAACTAATTTGCTCAAGTTTGAAAATAATTAATGGGCATTCACAATCATAAAAGATGTCCAAGGTAGTATATTTATATGTGAAATCTCTCTTCCATCAATATTGGAATTATGCTCATCACTCAAACATTTGGTGCCAAACATATTAATAACTTCTTCTTCTAACACTTGAGCACGACTTTCCTTTCCATCATTTTCACGAAAGACATTAAAAAGATGAGGCATATGAGGCAACCTCAATTCCATTATTTTATAGTTTTCTTTTATAAAACCAAACTAGTGAAAAACAAGAAACTAAAAGAGTTGATTGCAATATCTAAAGATATACCTTCAAGCACTCACCTCCCGGCAACGGTGCCAGAAAAGAGCTTGATGTATACTACACAACCTTCTTCTTGTAGACTCGTGTTGGGACTCCAAGCATAAAGTTTTGTAGGACAGTAGCAATTTTCCCTCAAGTGGACAACCTAAGGTTTATCAATCCATGAGAGGCGCAGGTTGAAGATGGTCTCTCTCGAACAACCCTGCAACCAAATAACAAAGAGTATCTTGTGTCCCCAACACACCCATTACAATCAACCAAAACCCTAATGACACCTAGATACTCCAATGTCACCACAAGTACCCATGGGCTTGATTATACCGTATGCGTCACATAGTTTCAGATTCATCATGTTCAATCCAACACAAAGAACTTCAAACAGTGCCCCAAAGTTTATACCTAAAAGTCAAGACAAAAACGTGGGCCAACCCCTATGCATAGATTCCCAAGGTCACAGAACCCGCACGTTGATCACCAAAACATACATCAAGTGGCTCGATAGAACATCCCATTGTCACCACGGATATGCCATCACAAGACATACATCAAGTGTTCTCAAATCCTTAAAGACTCAATCTGATAAGAAAACTTCAAAGGGAAAACTCAATTCATCACAACAAGATAGATAGGGG
Organism: Hordeum marinum; assembly: GCA_022496015.1. NCBI lineage: Eukaryota > Viridiplantae > Streptophyta > Magnoliopsida > Poales > Poaceae > Hordeum > Hordeum marinum. Next base: position 194,912,064 of record CM039672.1, on the reverse strand, counting down.
AAAACTCAGTATGATTCATCTATATAAATAATGCTCGCGGGTACATCAAGATCGTGCCATATCAAGAACACGAGAGAGAGATCAAACACATAGCTACGGGTACATACCCACAGCCCCGAGGGTGAACTACTCCCTCCTTGTCATGGAGGCTGCTGGGATGATAAAGATGGCCTCCGGTCATGGTTTCCCCCTCCGGCAGGGTGCCGAAACGGGATCGCAATTGGTTTTTTGTGGTTTGGGAGGTTTACGGCGGCGGAACTCCCGATCTAGGTTTCTTTTCTGAGGTTTCTATAATTATAGGAATTTTTGGTGTTGGAATCACGTCAAGGGGTGCCACAAGGCGGTGATAAGCCTGCTAGGCATGGCCAGGGGGTGGCCGCACCTCGCACGCTTGTGACCTCCTCGTGGCTTTTCTCGACCAACTCCAATCCTTCGGGGGTCTCTTTTTGTCTAGAAAAACTCATACTAAATTTTTAGCCCATTCCAAGAACTTTTATTTCTGCACAAAAAACAACACCATGGTAGTTCTGTTGAAAACAACATCAGTTCGGGTTAGTTCTAATAAAGTCATAGCAAAATATTATAGAATTATTGTAAACATGGCATGAATACTTCATAAATTATCGATACATTGGAGACATATCAGTGCCCAGCCTCATGAGGTTGCGATGATGAGCCGTGACGACCAAGGCTAGGCGGGCGCCAGCGGGCATAGAGGGGAAAGTTTCCTCTTTAGTGCTAAGAAGCAAGGGCTAGCGTTGGTTCCCAAGGAAGGCCCCAAACTTTGCATTCTGGTGCAACAGGACCAAGACCACGAGCTCAGCAGGACGGATGTCATCGCCGAGCCCACCTCTCCATCGTACCCAGAAGCTTTGCAGGCGATGACCACTTTCCACCAGGATAAGATGTACCTCTTGTCCGCTTTCAAAATTGGCCGTTATGGGATCCCTTCCCGCCTACGCAATAAGTGAAGAGGACCAAGGCCACTATAAATAGGGACTAGCCTCACTGTAGAGGGGCTCAATCCATCCTCACCCTAGAGCCATCGCAAGCTTTCTCAAGCACTATACTAGTTCGTCCCCATCCACTTCATGACGCCAATCCACCAAAAGTGGGAGTAGGGTCTTACATCGCAAGGTGGCCCGAACCTGGGTGAACTATGTGTCCTTGTCCGTTTTCCCTAAGCGAGATCCACCGGAGAGTCACCGTGAAGCTGTGAGGTCGAGTTGGGTCGAAGAGCGAGCGCACCCCAGTGTTCGAACCTTTCTTGGGACCGCGGAGCCCCGATTCTGACATTTGGCGTCACAGGTAGGGGTGCGCAGCTGTTCTTCAGCTCTAGTTTCGGCTCCAACTTCACCAATTCCATGCCTAAGGCTCGCCGCGCGTGCCTCGAGCGCTCGGTGTCGGGCAACCGTCACCTACTCCCACCAGCGTTGCAGCTACCACCGTAGTCGCTTGAGCCGTTCATGGGCGACAAGGCCTCCCGTGGCCCCCGGAGCAACGAGGCGACTGCTCCTCCGCGACCAACGTGGCCTCCTCCTCATCTTGTGTCCATGTGGGAGATCTAAACGCGCAAGACGCACTACTCATGGCGAGCGAACTGTTCTGCCATCGCCCGACGGACGGAGGCTAAGGAGCCTGGGCGGACCACATCACAGAGCTCGTCGCCGTCACCAGGAGGGCCCTGGCACCCTACGTCCTGCTTCGTCCACCAGTGCCAAAAGTGGGGGCTTCGGCCAGCTAGGCGCCCACACCGTCGCAGGGCGACTTGCTCGGTCCCCATCCCGAGGGGCCCGAGCAGGATCCACCCGCACCGTGCTGCTTCTCCTTCGAGTCCCAGTGACCGGTTTGGGCAGCCGCCCAGGCCCTGCGGTGGTGCACCCGTGGTAGTCGGTGAGACGTCTTGCACTCACCATGAAGCATATCCTCACAATGCAGAGTGTGGACAAGCGCTCGGGTCTTTGCGTAGTGAGCGCACCATCTGGTGTTGGAACCGCATGGTCCGTGCCCCCGGTCGTAAGGGTAACCACAACAATGGCGGGAGAGACAACCTCGGCAGAAGGGGCGGCCTCACGCCATTAGCCGGCCCCCGCTTCCCTCTAGCGTAGGAAGCCACCTTTCGTGCCCTCTTCGGGCCAGGCCCGGGGGCTCCCACCAGGGGCGCCTAGCTTGGTCCGTATGGCAAGGGGGGGCGCTCGGGGACCTCATGGAGACGCCCCCCGACACGTGCCCCCGCGAGTAGAAAATATGGCACTAGGCACCAGGGGCATGGCGTCCGAAGTTCACGCCTGCCTCGTGGTGTGCCGGGACTCCGCAGGCCCTCAAGGCCTTGGGTGCTGGCCAAACCCCCCACCCGTAGGACGGACCTTTGTGGTATGGGTCGTAAGCAGTCTGAGGCTCCTTCGGTGGCACGGTCGTCAGGTGACTTTTTGGGTTGTTCCGGCCAAGCAATTCTCTGTATTTTGTATCGCCCCGAGTAGGTTTTTCTGGATCTGTAACAAACTCGGTTAACCTTTGCTTGAGAGGGTGTTGTTTATCTAAGCCTCGGGCTCTAGTGTTTCGCCACTACCGGGGGCTAGCGTGCCCCCGCGACTGCCCCGTGATGGTTTTAAGGTGGGGGTTAGACACGACGTCTGCGCAAGACTGTCCTCACAGTGAATCATCGAGAAATCGAAGTGCTCTGGCTCTGGCTTATGGGTTGGCCACCCGTGCTAGTCATCCCTTCGTAGTGTCACACTCCCTCAGCGAACCATCGCAGGTAGAAGAGGGGAGGTTGCCTTGGCTCGCGCTGCCAGTAGGCGGGCGACTTGTCGCCTCCTGCAACGGCTCTCCTATAGACGTGCCCTTACGGACGTGCGGGACGTGCCTCGGTGCCCATGTTTGGACCATGGGGGCACGCAACTGCGCTCTTCTGGCCACGCAGTGCACAATGGCTCTCATGTTTGGGCCGCAGGAGCGCTGCGCCGATCTGCGCACTTCCGCACAGAAATGTGCTGGAGCACCTAAAGACTGGGTTAGGAGCTCTTGATCCTTGTGCCTGGGGTGTCCGCCCAATTATCATCACCCTTGACACTCTCACGTAACAACGAGCTTGGGGTTGTACATGCCCCAAAGTCTCCAGTGCGCCGCTCCTCAGCCCCAAGGGGGCTCCCATCCACGCCCAAGTGGAAGCCCCATGCTCCGTGGTGGTGGACAACACGGTCTTACAACAACTATGCCCATGCCTAGTGGAGTCCCCATGCTCCGCGCTGGTGGGAAGACTAGCTTAGGTGCCGGACGCAACTGTTCTTTGCTCTCTTTTGTAACCAAATTTGCCACTTTTTGGTGAAGTTTGAAGTTTTCGTGTCTTTTATTCGAAAAGGGGGTGGGAATTTTTCTCCTTGCGGCGCTTCCCATATTGAGTCTTGTTTTTAAGAGGTTTGGCAGATGCCAGCTCTCTCATGCATGCGCCCCGCGTGCGGGGCTAGACACGGTGTGCACGCTTGAGCCAGCTCGAGCAGCGTTGAGGGACCCCCGAGGGCCCAGGTCACAACAGTCATAGGCTTGCCCACGCGCAGACCTCGCCAAGGCTTTGGTGTCCGAGTCCTCATGTGACGCTCTTGAGTAAGACAACGGGCGTGCATGGCCCGAGGTCTCTGTAGAACATGCGCCTCCTGACCTTGGCCGGGCACCGCGACCAGGTGTAACGGTAATGATCCACCCCTCCTCAGGGGCCCACTATAAGCAAAGGGAAGGAGGCATAAGGGAGTACAATGTTACTTGATACATCACAAAGGAGTTTCTTCCAAATTACATTCACATCCCTGTGGGGTCATATTCAAAATCTTGATAGGTAAACAGGAAAAAGACAATCAAGGGAAATGTGTTGTCTCCATCGCTGCTATTGCCTTCGCTGCTATCACTACCACCACCGTCAGACCCGCGCCCCTCGACCACAGGCTGGACCTCGCCTCCAGCGGGGGTAAAGTCCGCGATCAGGTTGTCCACATGATTCTCTACCAAGTCCCCCAGGGAACCTTGAATCACCTTGTGCATGGGGGCTATCAGGGCCTAGAAGTCGAAGTCGGGGTCGAAGCGAAGAAGGTGGCTGAAGACGCATGAAGACGCTCGCGTGAGGAGGTCATGTCTCATCTCTTCCACGAGTTGATGAACCTTCTCTGCACTTCCTTCAAGGTGCCCCACAATCCTGGTGAAAAAGCCAAGGTAACCGACGTCATCAGAAACAAGCAGACTCGAGACACTCTCATTGCAGATATTGCTCAGGGCCTGGCGGGCCCTTCCCTCAAGCGTCTGGAACATCTGGGAGGGTGTGTGCCACAGCCCCCGGGTGCGGTTTGCCTCGTCTGAATCCTTCTCCACAAGAGAAGTGACATCCTCCACCTGCTTCTAGAGGAAAGACAGCTCAGCCTCGGCCGCGGCCTGGGCGTCCATCACAGCTTTCTCGCGTCGCTCCGTCGTGGCTAACTTCCTCTTGAGGCCGTCAGCCTCACCTTTTAGCTCGCCGCGTCGCTTGCAGAAGAAGGACTCCTAAAGCTTCAACCTCTCATGGTAGTCCTTCGCAAAGGCCCTGTGGGCTGCTGCCACCCTCTAGTTGACCTCTCCCTGGATCATTGCCTCCTGGAAGACGAGGGAGTCCTTGACGGCAGGTACTTGGCGTTCCATCACCTCCAGTCGCTCGCGCTCCATGCTTTCCTCCAGTGCCTCCAGCGACAGCGTGTATTCAAGTGTGCAGAGCCCCGCTTCGCCCGTGGATGGCCCGCCTGCCAAGGCGGTCAGCGCGGCCTTCCATGCCTGGACTTGCTGCTCAAGGGTGGCATTGGAAGCTTGAAGCTCTTCCTCGTGCTTCTCTGCAGCCTAGCGCCGGCAGTTCGCGGCCCGGGCGTCCTCAGGGGCACGATCACGGGCCTCCTTTGCTGCAATAAGGGATTCCTCAACTTTTGTGCGAGTGTGCTCATGTTGTAGACGATCGAGGTTGATGGCGACCTCGATCCGGTGCCATTCACGCGCCAGGCGCAAGCGCTCCGCCTCAAGGTATGTGTCGATGTCATTGAGATCTACACCGAGGCGGCCTAGCACGCTCGCCGCACCCTGAAGAACGCCGTGTCGGATGGCGCTGCGACCGCGAGCGAGCTCCAGTGCTCGACCGGGGTTCTCTTGCGCCCTCTGGTCGGCAGGGAAGGCATGCGAAGGCCCACCTGTCTCCGTCAAGGATCCAGGGGTTGAGGTTCCATTGTCCGGCCCTCCATATCGGGACTGGGCCCCATGGGAACTCCCCCCTGCTCGAAGAAGGCACCGACGCCCGGGGCATCCAGTCACCGGGAAGGATCGTCATGGGAGGCCTCGACCCTGCCCCCGCAAGTTGGACGCCAAGCTTGAAGAAGGACACCAGAAACTCGGGCCCGAGGCCCCCCAGGGGTGGCTTTTGCCCGAGTATGGGTATCTCCTCGCACGTAGCCATGCGGCTCACGAGGCATGAGGCCGCTGCGGGCCCAGTGCCCTCAGGAGGTCGTGGCAGAGGTGCTCTCTTTCCTTTTTAGGAGGGGGCCTGAGGAGCAAAGATTCAGAGATGCACATCATGAAGAAATCAAGGGAAGTCGAGCGCTTACTCATCCGTGGTGATCCACTTCCTCTTCTTTAGGGCCCTTGGGGCTGGGCCGCTACGGATCCAAGGATCTTTCCTCCTCCGGCATGCGCGGGGACCGGGCGATGGCTAGCTGACGTCTGGAGCACGACACCCTGCGGCAAGGGCGGCGGTCGTGCCCCTAAGCAAGGCGTCTCCTTTGCTGCTTGGAAGGGCAAAGGCGGACACTCGAGGGACGTACGACTCAGGGTGCTCCTCCACAGTCGCTTGAGGGCCTGGGGCCACCAGGAAGGGGTTGTTGCAAGACCCCATGTGGTCATTGGGGAGCAGCCCCCACTCATCGAAGTGTGGCATCTTCTGGGCGAAGGCTTCCCCATTCGGATAATTGTACAAGGGGAGCCCTCCCGAAGGAAGCACGGGGGGTTCTCCATTGGCCATGAGGAGGAACAATCCGCACAGCACACTGGAAGGATGAGAGGGCACCTGAAGCCTCGTGGCATCGTCGAGGCCGGTAAAGGCCCACATGGGGCGGGAATGGCGCTCGAGGGGAGCAATTTGTTGCCAGATGAACTCCCTCACCACCATCGCCATCATAACACCCTCCTTTTCAGGTCGGCCAACCTAGTTGTAACCCGTGCGAGTCGCGGGTCGACAAGCTTCACATGATCCCAACCGAAGCTCGGCTCATCGGGGGCCGCCAGAGTTTGGAGCAGGGGACAGTACACAGCAAGGGAATGTACGCGATGTCAACATACACCCATTGCCTCCATAATCCCTCTGCATTCGGATGAAGCTCAGCATTGAGGGTTGTGCCAGCCATCACATCCGTTGCTCGGAGCAGCACACACCCCGGGCACTGCCCGCTGGCAACCATTTGGAGGGAGAAGAAGTGGTGAAGCAGAGCCACGAATGGGGAGATGCCCATGAAGGCCTTGCACAAGAACGCAAAGTCGGAGAGGATGACAATGGACCCAGGGTCGAGATGCAATGCGTGGACCTGATAGTGCGTGAGCATGACATTGAAGAAGTTTGAAAACGGCGGCAGCAAGCTAGAAAAGAGGGCATGGAGATGAAGGGGGATGTTGGTGGCCTCCAGATCAACTAAAAGCCGAGAGGCAGGCCAGATCTTCGTCGCCTTCCACTCGTTGGTATCGGTGGCGATTGTCTATCGGACCTTGTCCATCCCCTCGAGATTGAGCATGAAGGACCGGCCCAACATGAGCTCTAAGCCTGGCTAGGGCTTTGACGCCATCGAGATCCTGCCCCTCTTCTACTTGGGAGCCATGTCGGAGGGGCATATTGGACTGAGCGCGAGATCCAGTGAGGAGTGCGCGAGCTTGCAAAGGAAGGAGGAGCAGAAGGCAGGCACACGGTGGGACAATGATGGCTTTCCTGCGTGCGCCAACCTTTGTCAGCCAGGGCAATTGCCGAGGTGACATGGGGAAATGGCCGTCCGCGTCCCGTCGTGCGCCACTTATACGTCCATTTTGCACCATGCTTTTATATTGATATTTATTGCATTATGGGTTGTTATTACACATTTTGGTACAATACTTATGCCTTTTCTCTCTTATTTAACAAGGTTTACATGAAGAGGGAGAATGCTGGCAGCTGGAATTCTGGACTAGAAAAGAAGCAAATCTGAGATACCTATTCTGCACAACTCCAAAAGTCTTGAAAATCTATAGAGAATTATTTTGGAATATATAAAAAATACTGGGCGAAAGAAATACATAAGGGGGCCCACCAGGCAGTCACAAGCCAGGGGCACGCCCTACCACCCTAGGCGTGCCCCGGTGGCTTGTGGCCCACCTGGCAGCCCTCCGGTGCCCATCTTCTGGTATATGGAGGGTTTTTACCTGGAAAAAATCATAACAGAGCTTTCGGGGCGAAGCGTCGCCATCTCGAGGAGGAAGTTGGGAAGAACCAATCTAGGGCTCTGGCGGAGCTATTCTATCGGGGAAACTTCCCTGCGGGAGGGGGGAATCGAAGCCATCGCCATCACCAACGATCCTCTCATTGAGAGGGGGTCAATCTCTGTCAACATCTTCACCAGCACCATCTCCTCTCCAAACCCTAGTTCATGTCTTGTATCTGATCTTTGTCTCAAAACCTCAGATTGGTACCTGTGGGATGCTAGTAGTGTTGATAACTCCTTGAAGTTGATGCTAGTTGGTTTATTTGGTGGAAGATCATATGTTGGGATCCTTGATCATCATTAATACTCCTCTGATTGTGAACATGAATATGCTTTCTGAGTAGTAACGTTTGTTCCCAAGGACATGGGATAAGTCTTGTTATAAGTAATCATGTGAATTTGGTATTCGTTCGATATTTTGATGAGATGTATGTTGTCTATCCTCTAGTGATGTTATGTGAACATCGGCTACATGACACTTCACCATTATTTGGTCCTAGAGGAAGGCATTGGGAAGTAATAAGTAGATGATGGGTTGCTAGAGTGACAGAAGCTTAAACCCTAGTTTATGCGTTGCTTCGTAAGGGGCTGATTTGGATCCACATGTTTCATGCTATGGTTAGATTTATCTCAATTCTTCTTTCATAGTTGTGGATGCTTGCAAGAGGGGTTAATCATAAGTGGGAGGTTTGTCCAAGTAAGGGCAGCACCCAAGCACCGGTCCACCCACATATCAAATTACCGAAGTATCGAACGAGAATCATATGAGCATGATGAAAACTAGCTTGACAGAAATTCCCATGTGTCCTCGAGAGCACTTTTCTTTATATAAGAGTTTGTCCAGGCTTGTCCTTTGCTATAAAAAGGATTTGGCCACCTTGCTGCACCTTTGTTACACTTTTTACTTGCTACCCACTACGAATTATCTTATCACAAAACTATCTGTTACCGATAGTTTCAGTGCTTGCAGAGAATACCATATTGAGAACCGCTTGTCATTTCCTTCTGCTCCTCATTTGGTTCGACACTCTTACTTATCGGAAGGACTACGATAGATCCCCTATACTTGTGGGTCATCAAGACTATTTTTTGGCACCGTTGCCGGGAAGTGCAGTGCTTTTGGTATGTGGAATCTAGTAAGGAAAATTTATATAGTGTGCTGAAATTTACTGTCACTTGTTACTATGGAAAGTAATCCTTTGAGGGGCTTGTTCTGGGTATCTTCACCTCAACTGGAAACACAACGAGTTGTCCCTCAACCTACTGAACGTACTGAAAATATTTATTATGAAATTCCTTCAGGTATGATAGAGAAATTGCTAGCTAATCCTTATGCAGGAGATGTAACACTACATCCTGATTTGCATCTAAACTATGTGGATGAATTTTGTGGATTATTTAAGCTTGCTGGTCTGCCCAAGGATCACATCAAGAAGAAGGTCTTTCCTTTATCCTTGAAGTATAAGGCATTGACATGGTATAGGCTATGTGATGATATTGGATCATGGAGCTACAACCGATTGAAAATGGAATTTCATCAAAAGTTCTATCCTATGCATCTAGTTCATCATGATCGGAATTATATTTATAATTTTTGGCCTCGTGAAGGAGAAAGAATCGCTCAAGCTTGGGGGAGTCTTAAGTCAATGTTATATTCATGCCCCAATCATGAGCTCTCGAGAGAAATTATTATTCAGAATTTTGATGCTCAAGTTTCTCGTAATGATCAATCCATGCTCGATACTTCTTGTGTTGGTTCCTATGTGAACAAGGATATTGACTTCAAATGGGATTTATTGGAAAGAATTAAAGGCAACTCTGAAGATTGGTAACTCGATGAAGGTAAGGAGTCTGGTATGAACCTCAAGTTTGATTATGTTAAATCCTTCGTAGACACCCATGCTTTTCGTGAATTTAGCACTAAATATGGACTTGACTCTCAGATAGTAGCTTCTTTCTGTGAATCTTTTGCTGCTCATGTTGATCTCCTTAAGCAGAAGTGGTTTAAATATCATCCTCCCATTGAAGTGAAAGTAGTTCAACCTGTTAAAGTTGAAGAGGAAACTATTACTTACAATGTTGATCATGTTATTCATGTTGCTTATATTGAGAAACCACCTTTCCCCGTTAGAATAAAGGAACATGCTAAAGCTTCAACTTTGGTTCGTAAGAGATGTGGTAGAACACCTACACCCTCTGAACAAATGAAAGTTGAACCTACTATTGCTATGGTTAAAGATCTCTTGGTTGATAATATTGATGGGCATGTTATTCATTTCTGCGATGAAGCTGCTGGAATTGCTAGGCCTGATACTAAGAGTAAACATAGACCAGTTGTTGGCGTGCCTATTGTTTCTGTTAAAATAGGAGATCATTGTTATCATGGCTTGTGTGATATGGGTGCTAGCATGAGTGCAATTCCCTTTTCCTTATACAAAGAAATTATGCATGATATTGCACTAGTTGAACTAGAGGAAATTGAACTTGCCAATAGAGATACTATTGCACCAATTGGGATTGTTAGACATGTTGAAGTCTTGTGTGGGAAAATAAAGTATCCTAATGATTTTCTTGTTCTTGGTTCACCACAAGATGATTTTTGTCCCATTATATTTAACAGACCCTTCTTGTATACTATTAATGCTAGGATTGATTGTGAGAAAGAAACAGTTACTATGAGTTTTGGGGATGTGTCTCATGACTTCAATTTCTCTAAATTTCGTAGACAACCCCATGACAAAGAATTTCCTATTAGAGATGAAATTATTGGTCTTGCTTCTATTGTTGTTCCTCCTATTTATCCTTTAGAACAATATTTGCTAGACCATGAAAATGATATGCATATGAATGAGAGGAATGAAATAGCTAAAAATTTCTTTGATCAGCAGCCTATTTTGAAACACAATCTACCGGTTGAAATATTTGGATATCCTCCTCTGCCCAAGGGTGATCCCGTGTTTGAGATTAAAAATTTACCCGATACTTTGAAATATGCTTATCTTGATGAAAAGGAGATATATCATGTTATCATTAGTGCTAACTTTTCACGGCATGAAGAAAAGATATTATTGAAAACTCTGAGGAAGCATCATGCTGCTATTGGATATACTCTTGATGATCTTAAGGGCATTAGTCCCACTTTATGTCACCATAAAATTAATATGGAGCCTGATGCCAAACCAGTTGTTGATCACCAATGACGGTTGAATCCTAAGATGAAAGAGGTGGTAAGAAAAGAAACACTTAAGCTTCTGAAGGCAGGTATAATTTATCCTATTGCGGATAGTAGATGGGTTAGTCCCGTTCATTGTGTCCCTAAGAAAGGAGGTATCACCGTTGTTCCTAATGATAAAAATGAATTGATCCCGCAAAGAATTGTTACAGGTTATAGAATGGTACTTGATTTTATGAAATTAAATAAAGCTACTAATAAAGATCATTACCCTCTACCTTTTATTGATCAAATGCTAAAAAAGATTATCCAAACATACTCATTTTTGCTTCCTAGATGGTTACTCTGGTTTCTCTCAAATACCTTTGTCAAAAGAGGATGATGATCCAACCACTTTTACTTGCCCTTTTGGTACCTTTGCTTGTATACATATGCCTTTTGGTTTATGCAATGCACCTTCTACCTTTGAAAGATGTATGATGGTTATATTCTCTCACTTTTGTTAAAAGATTCTTGAGGTTTTGATGGATGATTTTTCCGTTTACGGAACTTCCTTTGATGATTGCTTGAGCAACCTTGATCGAATTTTGCAGAGATGCGAAGAAAATAATCTTGTCTTGAATTGGGATAAGTGCCACTTTATGGTTAATGAAGGCATTGTCTTGGGTCACAAAATCTCCGAAAGAGGTATTGAAGTTGATAAAGCTAAAGTTGATGCTATTGAAAAAATGTCTTGTCCTACGGATATCATAGGTATAGGAAGCTTCCTTGGTCATGTTGGTTTCCATAGGAGGTTTATTAAAGATTTCTCCAAGATTTCTAGGCCTCTCACTAATCTTTTACAAAAAGATGTTCCATTTGTTTTTGATGATGATTGTGTAGAAGCATTTGAAATCCTAAAGAATGCTTTGATTTCCGCACCTATTGTTCAACCACCTGATTGGAACCTACGCTTTGAAATTTTGTGTGATGCTAGTGATTATGCTATTGGTGCTGTTCTAGGACAAAGAGTTGATAGGAAATTAAATTTTATCCATTATGCTAGTAAAACTCTAGACAATGCTCAAAGAAACTATGCTACTACTGAAAAGGAATCTTTAGTAGTCGTGTCTGCTTGTGATAAGTTTAGACCTTATATCGTTGATTCCAAAGTAACTGTTCACAATGATCATGCTGCTATTAAGTACCTTATGGAACAGAAAGATGCTAAACCTAGACTTATTAGATGGGTTCTTGTGCTACAAGAATTTGATTTGCATATCATTGATAGAAAGGGTGCTCATAACCCCGTAGTGGATAACTTGTCTAGGTTAGAAAATGTTCTTGATGAGCCACTACATATTGATGATAGCTTTCCTGATGAACAATTAGCTATCATAAAGGCTTCGCGTAATGCTCCATGGTATGCTGATTATGCTAATTACATTGTTGCTAAATTTATACCGCTTAGTTTCACATACCAACAAAAGAAAAAGTTCTTCTATGATTTAACACATTAATTTTGGGATGATCCACACCTTTATAAAGAAGGAGTAGATGGTATTTTTAGACGTTGTGTACTTGAGCATGAACGGGAACATATCCTACGCGAATGTCACTCCGAAGCCTACAGAGGATACCATGCCAGAGATAGAACTGCACACAAGGTACTACAATCTGGTTTTTATAGGCCAACTCTCTTCAAGGATTCTCGTAAGTTTTTATTGTCTTGTGATGAATGTTAGTAGACATCAGTAAATGCCTATGAATTACTATCTTTTTATTGAACCATTTGATGTTTGGGGTTTTGATTATATGGGACCTTTTCCACAATCTAACGGGTATACTCATATTATAGTTGTTGTTGATTATGTTACTATGTGGGTAGAATCTATTCCAACTAGTAGCACTGATCATAACACTTCTATTAAAATGCTTAAAGAAGTTATTTTCCCTAGATTTGGAGTCCCTAGATATCTAATGACTGATGGTGGTTCACACTTTATCCATGGTGCTTTCCGTAAATTGATTGCTACGTATGATGTTAATCATAGACTAGCATCTCCTTATCATCCTCAATCTAGTGGTCAAGTAGAATTGAGAAATAGGGAAGTTAAATTGATTTTGTAGAAGACTGTTAATAGATATAGGAAGAATTGGTCTAAGAAACTTGATGATACATTGTGGGCTTATAGAACTGCTTACAAGAACCCTATGGGTATGTCTCGGTATAAAATGGTTTATGGTAAAGCATGTCACTTACCTCTTGAGCTAGAACATAAAGCTTATTGGGCAATTAAAGATCTCAATTATGATTTCAAACTTGCTGGTGAGAAGAGGTTATTCAACATTAGCTCACTTGATGAATGGAGAACCCACGCCTATGAGAATGCCAAGTTGTTTAAAGAAAAGGTTAAGAAATGTCATAATAGAAGGATACAAAAGCGTGAATTTAATGTAGGTGGTCATGTCTTGCTATACAATTCTCGTCTAAGATTTTTTGCAGGAAAACTTGTCTTTAAATGGGAAGGGCCTTACATAATCGAGGAAGCATATCGTTCCGGTGACATCAAGATCAACAACGCCGAAGGCACAAACCCAAAGGTGGTAAACGGGAAAAGTATCAAACATTATATCTCAGGTACTCTCATAAATGTTGAGACCAATATTATTAATACCATAACTCCGGAGGAGTACATTAGGGAGACATACACGAACGTTACATGCTCCAAAAAGGAAGAGGTATGTGGTACAGTAAGTAAACCGACCCCAAAACTTTTTCAATGGCAAATTGTATCCATTTTGGAATATTTAAAAAAATAGGAAAATTTAAAGTATTCCGAATAGTGCATGAGGAGGCGACAAGCCAGGGGGCATGCCCTACCCCCTAGGTGAGCCCCTGTGGCTTGTGGCTACCTCGTGTACCATCCGTACTCCGTTTTCTTGTGGTATACTCCTTCGAGGCAGTAAAAATTCATTATATAGTCTCCCAAAGGTTTTGACTCTCGTATCACGCCAATACCTCCTATTTTCTTTTTGAGTTGTTTCTATAGTAGATTTATAGCAAGATGTCTTCGCAAGAGTCGGTCGGGGAGTACCGTATCTCTCACCCGACACCAAAGCCCGGAGCATTCAGTTGAGCCAACCGCTTCGGACAGGCAACGAAGGAAGAGATGGAGGCCGACTTGAAAAGGATAGACGCCATGGAGGAAGACCAAGAAGTTACCTCTTATCCATAACTTGGGGCCATGTTGGAAGAACTTCAGAGCTCAACAATTCTGAACTCGGTTATCCCTTCCAATGCTAAATTTCGTACTTATGAAAATATGAAAAAGAGTGTCGCTTCTTACTCCGCGGAAATGAGACATCCATGGGTTATGGGAGCTCTAACCGTCACTGGAAAACTTTACAAGGAAGTAATGGACCCCAGACAGCAAAATAATAAGCTTGAGGAGGAGAATCGCATTCTCAAGGGCATCATCGCTAAGAATATAACATCACCACCTCCGAAGCAAGACAACTAAACACATGGGTATGGGCACTCCCCTTGGCTTTTGCCAAGCTTGGGGGAGGTGCCCCGGTATCGTATCGCCATCACATCCCTTACTTGTATCGTTTTCTTAGTTGGATCCTTTTGGTTATATCTTGATCTGGTAGAATGAAGTTTTCGTGTGATCTAGTTTTGAGTTCTTGTTTTATGTTCCCCTATGTAAGCAAGTCCGAGTGTTATATAATAAAGAGTAGTTTTGATTTGAGGGCTTAGCTTGTTTGCTATGATCTTGATCTCGAGAAAAAGAAATAGAAAGAAATATATAATAAAAGCAAAGAGTATATATGATGATCTTATGGGGAGTGATAACTTCACATATGAGAAGTATGTCGATTGAAACTTGTTGTGGGTTGACAAACATAGCTATTGGTCATTGTGGCAATTAAAAGGAAGTAATAAAGAAAGAGAGGTTTACATATAAATATATTATCTTTGACATCTTTTATGATTGTGAACACTTATTAAAATATTATATGTTAAGAAGTTGATGTTGGACAAGGAAGACAATATAATGGGTTATGTTTGCTTACTTTCGAATAGAAGTTATATGGTTATAGATACTTCAACATGTGTTGCTTGCTTCCACCTCATATCAGCCAAAACTTCCGCACCAAGTAAAGATACTTGTGCATCCAAACACCCTCAACCCAGTTGTGCCATGAGAGTCCACCATACCCATCTATGGATTGAGTAAGATCCTTCAAGTAAGTTGTCATCGGTGCAAGCAATAAAAAAATTATCTCTAAATATGTGTGATCTATTAGTGTGAGGAAAATAAGCTTTATAGGAACTTGTGATAGGGAAGAAATAAAAGTGAATGACTGCATAATAAAGTTCTCTATCACAAGGGGTAATATAAAGGGACGTTCTTTTGCATTAAGGGATTATGCATCCAACTATAAAAGCGCATGACAACCTTTGCTTCCCTCTGCGAAGGGCATATATGTTACTTTTATTTTCTAGTACTTACCTATATGCAAGAGTCGTGGTGATCTCCATCACTTTCCTTACTTCGCTTTTATCTCTTGGCAAGCGGCATGTGTTGGGGAATGATCTAGACACTTATATCCACTCAGAAGTGGGTGATCATGAGCAATTACCTTCGACATTACCCTCGAGGTAAATAGTTGGGAGGCAACACTTTAAGCCCCTATCTTTCTTTGTATCCGACCGAAGCTTTGAACTCATACGTACCTCGTTAGTGTTAGCAATTGTGAAACACTAAAAGATGATTGAGTATGTGGGTTTGCTTTACAAGCTCTTATACTGACTCTTTCCTACGTTATGATAAATTGGAATTGCTTCAATGACTGAGATCATAGTTTGTTGGTTCCTAATAGATTTCTTAATTCATACTTTAGCTTGTGAATGAATTGTTACTTCAGCATAAGAAATTGTATGTAAATTTATGTTGTTGTTCTAAAGATGATCATGATGCCTTTATGTCTGCATTTTATTTTATTGACACCTCTATCTCTGAACATGTGGGCATATTTATCGATTTCAACGTTCTCTTGAGGACAAGCGAGGTCTAAGCTTGGGGGAGTTGATACGTCTATTTTGCATCATGCTTTTATATTGATATTTATTGCATTATGGGCTGTTATTACACATTTTGCTACAATACTTATGTGTAACATCCCAAAATTTTATTTTGGAATGTTATGATATATATAGTCTTGCATCATCATTTTGTTGGAATGTAATGAATTTGTTGAAGTGCTTCTTTCGAAATTCTGAAAGGCCCTTTCTATTTTCCATGTATTTGTTTCATCTATTTGAAAACCTTTGGAAATGTTCAAAGAAAGAGAGGAGTAACATGACACTCCACACCAGGGGCATCTTGGTGAAATATTTGAGCAATTAAACCAGGGGGTTATTTGAAAATTTATCTCAAAAGGATTTAAAATCAATTAGGCATTTTCTAAAAATAATTTTTTTAAAGATATTCAATATGACAGAGAAAAAATGTTCATTAAATAGCATTATTTCTACTGATCATTTTGATATATATAATTCCTAAGTTTGAAATTGTTTTGAATGCATTAAAAGAGTTTTTACTGCACTGGAAATAGAAAAGGAAAGTTTTTAAACCGAATCGGGCCGGCCCACCGTCTTTAACTCCCGAATTCATTTCAGATCGGTCAACCGACGCGCTAACCTCGCCTTTTCTCTCACTGGCACATGGGACTCACTGACCGACGGCGTCATTCGCGCGCCCGTCTCCTTCCTCGCGCGCGTCACCGTCGCCAGAGATCCCTCTCTCCGGATCTCCTTCCTCTCTCCCTCCCCCGACCCCGCACCTGGCCTATAAAAGCCCCAGCCCTCTCCACGCTCCATTCCACCCCGAGCCCCCCCTCTACCTCGCCAGAACGCCACCGCACCACCTCGCCGGAGTTCAGACTCCAACCGAACGTTCCCAAGCACAAGGTCGTCGCCTCCGTCGTCCCCAGCCCCGCCCGACGCCGCCAATCGACGCCGGAGCTTCGCCGCCATCGCCTGAGCACTTCGGACGTCGCCCCCGACCACCGCACTGTCGCCTCTGACCACCCCCGACCTCTGGCCGCCGTCGACCTCGACGGAACCTCGACTCCTCCCCTCTATAAGCCACCGGACCCCCCTGGACCGTTAGATATAGATCCAACGCTCCTGATTATAAGATTTAAACAGCGAAACGTTTTCCTCTACGTTTCGGTCGTCCGTTCGTTAGCACCCACGCGCACACGGCCCCGACCAATCATAACTTGCCACGTAGCCCCTAACCGATTGATAATAGTTTTCCTTTTTCTGTTTCTGTTTTAGAAAACAGAATGTATTCTGTTTTTTTATCATATCTTTTAAAATATTTGGTGTTTTTATTTGATTCTTTTTGCATTAGTTCACAAATTTGTTGTAGTTTATGTTTGTATGCTTAGATTTCAAATTTGACCTTTAAATTTTGAATCTAATCAAATTTATTTAAATTACTAAAATCTGTATAACTAGAGTTTAAAAATATATTTTTGAGTGAATCTTTTTGCCACTGTTTTGTATTAGTTAAACCTATCATTCTACATAGTTTGAGAATTTTTAGAATGAATTTGGTTACTGTTTTTAACAAAAACTGAATCTGTTTAGTTCTTAATAGATTTTAATTAAATTGACATTTAATTAATTTGACCTGAATTAGTTTAACTTTTGTTTTTAGATTTCATTAGGTTCTGTTGATTCAACTTTAGGTGTATTTTTTTGTTAATAAAATATGTTTTTTAAATTGTTTTGTGCTCTAGTTTGAATAAGTTCAACTTGTTTTCACCATGTATATTGTTTAGAAAAAAGTTTTGTAGTAATTCGTTTTGCATAATACTTTTATAATGAAATACTTTCTGTTTTCAAATCAAATTTTATATTTACTTTTCTGTTATCGAAAATGTCTAGTTCCTCAAAACCAATTTTTTTGACTTGTATGTCTTAGTAGGGATTTTGACCCCAATATTTTTATAGTCTTATACTTTAAGTGATCTTCTTTTGATTGTGCTTTTGTTTGTTGAAGCATTTGTTTACCTTGCTATTGAATGGATTGTATTGTTTTTATGCTGATGGTGTGCTCTTGTTTGATTCGTTAGATCATCCGGAGTGCAAAACTTGTTATCTAGAGTCACTTGATTACGAGGATCGTCAGCAAGGCAAGTCACTTTGTCCATGCATACCTATGTTTTATTGCATTAGTTCTTCCATCCCTCCAATTGCATAAAAAGTAGGTAAATTGGAAACTTGGTTACTTGTTGTAGTATCATGTGGTAGGTACCCCTCAACCCTTGACACATTGGCCCCGGGAAACGTTGATTTACATTTTGCTATGCTATTAGTAGACGGGGTTGGTTGTGTGATTCATGAGAGTTGTGAGTTAATAATTTCAAGACCTACATGATGATCAAGTCTTCAAGACTCCGAGTTTTCAACTTACCTCTAGGTGGATGATGGTTGAACGGCGCCCTGGAGAAACCAGTGGTTAGCCTAGATGATGCTGGAGAAGTGCCAGTATTCATGCGGAAAGGTCCACCCAGGCACAAAGAGATGGATGGATGCTTCAAGACCCAAGGCTTACCTGCACAACCACAAGACATTATGGGCTCTGGCTTGGTTGGATATCGTGGTGACCCTAGACAGGCGGTGCTACGAGATGTAGAAGAACGGTAGGAAAGGATGGGCACCGACTGAGTCTCGGGGAAACCCTTTAAAAGACCATGTTTTGGTCATCCGTTTCTCAAACACCATGAAGTGCGAGAAATTCAACGGAGGCAATCAAATCTTGTGGGGAACGTGTGCAAAACTCTGTAGAGTACCCAAAACCTAATCGATTAGCCGTGTCCACGGTCATGGACAGTTTGAGCCAAAGGAACTGAAACTATCTGGAACTCTCAACACAATAAATTACATTGATGTGGGTATTCTAAATGTCAACTTGGGTATGAGAATTGGTTGGTGGAACCATCTCATTAATCAACCAACATTCTAGTAATCATGCTTTTTCCCTCTCTTGTTGTAGGAAAAATTTGGCTTTATGCAAAAACTTACTACCCCCACCTGCCATATATGCATATAGACTAGATGATTACTTTACCCCCCTCTCTTGTAACTTTGCCGGCATATTCAATATGTTGACCTATACGGCTGTAACGTATCATGTGGCAGAGTACTTTTCCGACCAAGAGTGAGGATATGCTCTACGCTCGGTGAGATGCCCTTGGAGTCAGATGGACTCAACTACCTATGGAGCTTCCGCAAGTTTTTGGTTTAGTTTATCTCATGAGTTGGCCTTCAGCCACTTTATTGTTATCCTTATTGTAATAAAGGACTCGATATGAGATTTCGATTAATTAATGTTGTGTGATTTCCCTTTGATATATACATTGATGTACCGTGTGTGTACCAGCATGATCTTTGGATGGTACAGAAACACCGGAGATTCGACCTTTCAGGTTGGGTCGCTACAGAAATGGTATCAGAGCACACGCTGACCATAGGACGTAACATCTAGGATTGGAAAAGCCTTAGGATTTATTTCTCTTTTGTCTTTAAAATTCTTCTACTCTCATCTACTCGTTTCTTACTTCCCTCCGATTTATTTCAAAATTTATAGATGGCCACCTTCATCCCAGTTTTGATCACGGAGTTTTGTCAGCCTGACGCAACGATGCCCTTTGGCAAGGAGCTGATGAGGATCGTCAGGGACGTAAGGATTGCTTTGTAGAGCATCACCGGGACTCCTATCATGTATTTTCCACAAGACGGACGCTACAGGATCGAGGTGCACATCCCCGGGAAGTCCTTTGGAAATCATAAGGAACCCATCGACTTCAAGTTTGTGGCACCCAGCTGGATACTTGGGAGGGACATGGCCATTCATCGTGCCCTTGGACGTATTCAGGAGGAATACAGAGGTGGAACCATTTCACCAGGACTCAGCGTGGTTTGTCGCAGGGATGCCAATGGAAATATCATAACCACTCCCACTGAAGACACCACCATTTCCTATATCCAGACTTTGGAGACGCACATCAGGACCTTGGAGCTTCGGGTACGTGCCGACACAAAGACGATCAAGAGGCTGATGAACCGTGAGATTGACCTCGAAGCTGACTTACGGGAAGCCAAGTACGAGCATGAGTATGAGGTGAAGGATTTCTTAGAGAGGATCGATAAGCTGAACACTCGCATCGCAACTCTAGAGGAACAGATGGACATGGGTGAAAATCTTCATCCAGAAGGAGACATGGCTCCTTTGATCAGCAACGATGATGACTATGAGGAGAGCACCACCGGAGGAGGCCACTTCACCATGTACTTTTGAGGAGAACTTTAGTTATGCCCCCATGTATCTTCATTTTCGTCGTTAAAACATAGGTCGATGTTTAGTTTGATTTTGGAGATTTGTATCCCGATGTTTGAAACTTGAGTTGAATAAATGAATGAGTGTTTGGTGTGATATGTTTGTTGCATTGCATATGGGTAGTGAATTTCCCTTTTAGGTCATTGTTCTATTCTAATTCTCACCCCTCTGAAAACAGCAAGATGCCTCTGCGACATGAGCCCGATTTCACTTTCCCGCCAGAGCTCACACAACTTCTCCAGCAGCAGAACACCCTGATGCAGTTGTTGATTCAGAATTAGACCAACAACCACAATAACCACCCTCCACCTCAAGGCGACAACCTCACCCGTTTTCTAAGACTGAATCCCCCAACCTTCTCCAGCAAGACAGAGCCCATTGTGGCAGATGATTGGCTCCGCAAGATGGAGAGGGAACTCACCACCGCAGGATGCACTGAGGCTGAAAAAGTGCACTTTGCCGCCCATCAACTGGAGGGACCAACAGCTTCATGGTGGGAGAACTACACCACCACGTACCCCATTACTGGTGTGACTTGGGAGCAGTTCAAGCAAGCTTTCCGCACCGCGCATGTCTCAGCTCGAGCCATGAGTCTGAAGAAGCATGAGTTTCGCAACTTACGCCAGGGGAACCGTTCCGTGGCCTAGTACGTGGATGACTTCAGCACGTTGGCTCGTTATGCACCAGGAGATGTGGCCGATGATGTAGCCAAACAGGAGAAGTTCTTGGAAGGACTCAATGATGAATTGAGCGTGCAGCTCATGGTGGCTACTTTCAGCAACTACCAGGAGCTAGTAGACAAGGCCCTCATCTTGGAGGGGAAGCAGCAGCAAATTGAGAACCGCAAGAGGAAGTATGCACAGGGGAAGTCTACCTCTGGAGCTCATCAGAATCCCCACTACTCCCCGTACCCAGGAAATACTGGATCAGGGACCAGTAAGTATGGAGGACACACTCATCCCGTGCATAACCATGGAGGCCATAACCATGGAGGAAATGGGAATAATCGTCCCAACAAGGGCAGCTTCAAGAATGGTAATGGAAGTGGGAATGGCAACCAACACCGTCCCGCACTAGCTCAGAAGGATCTGAACCATATCACATGTTTCAAGTGTTAGAAGACAGGGCAGTATGCCACTGAATGCCCTCAGAACAAGCAAGGAAATGGAAACGGCAACAACAACGGCAACTCTGCAGCTAAGAAGCCAAATCCTTTTCCTCGTGCTTAGGTGAACCACCTTGATGTGGAAGAAGTCTATGATCAGCCCGAGACTGTGGTTGGTAAGTTTTTATTGCATTCACGTCCAGTTATGGTACTTTTTGATTCTGGTGCAACTCATTCATTCATATCAAGGGTAGTTGTGGAAAAGTATGGTTTACCCACCAGAACCCTTAGTCAGCCCATTAAGGTCAATTCCCCAGGAGGTATGATGATGGCAGGGATATGATGCCACGCCCTGAAACTCCACATAGGAAACCATGTTTTTCCTACCGACCTCATCGTCTTAGTATCCCAGGGATTGGATGTAATCCTAGGCATGGATTGGATGACCAAGTATGAAGGAAACCTTTATTATCCCAGCAAGTCCATTTCACTCACCACTCCGGAGAACAAGAGGATTA
This sequence comes from Hordeum marinum, assembly GCA_022496015.1. NCBI lineage: Eukaryota > Viridiplantae > Streptophyta > Magnoliopsida > Poales > Poaceae > Hordeum > Hordeum marinum. Next base: position 194,890,369 of record CM039672.1, on the reverse strand, counting down.
AGTATGTATCCCGACGCACACAGATGAGTGCTCGGTTAAATTCCCTCACAGGAGTTGTTCAGGAGGAAGTGCCGGTTGTACAAGACTTTCTAGATGTATTCCCGAAGGAATTACCAGGCATGCCACCAGATAGGGAGATTGAGTTTCTGATAGAGCTACTACCAGGGACAGCCCCAATTTCCAAGAGACCCTATCGGATGCCCGCAAATGATTTAGTAGAAATCAAGAAGCAGATTAAGGAGCTATTGGATAAGGGATATATTCGCCCAAGTTCATCACCTTGGGGAGCACCAGTTCTTTTGGTGGAGAAGAAAGATAAAACCTTGAGGATGGTGGTCGATTATCGTGCATTGAACGAGGTGACTATGAAGAATAAGTACCCTCTGCCGATGATTAATGACCTGTTTGACAAGCTAGTAGGCGCCAAAGTATTCTCCAAGATCGATCTTTGATCAGGGTATCACCAACTGAAGATTCGTGAACAGGATATACCCAAAACAGCTTTCACCACCAGGTATGGCTTATATGAGTATACAGTCATGTCCTTTGGTTTGACTAATGCTCCTGCCTACTTCATGAATTTGATGAACAAAGTGTTTATGGAATATTTGGACAAGTTTGTCGTGGTGTTCATCGATGACATTTTGATATTCTGCAAGAGTGGGGAAGAACACAAGGAACACTTGCGTTTAGTTCTTGAGAAGCTTAGAGAGCATCAGTTATATGCCAAGTTCAGTAAATGTGAATTTTGGCTGACGAAAGTCGGATTCCTTGGACATGTTATTTCCGGAGAAGGAATAGCAGTAGACCCCACTAAGGTCGAAGTAGTCACTGAGTGGAAGTCACCCACCTCAATTAAGGAGATCCATAGTTTTCTCGGACTTGCCGGATATTACCGGAGATTCATTGAGAATTTCTCAAAGATTGCCAAACCCATGACAGAGCTGTTGAATAAAGAGTCTAAGTATATCTAGACTGAGGAATGTGAAGCCAGTTTCCAGGAGTTGAAGAAACGTTTGGTCACAGCCCCAGTGTTGATACTACCAAACATTCGGAAGGACTACCAGGTTTATTGTGACGCATCACGCCAAGGACTTGGAGGAGTACTCATGCAGGAGGGAAAAGTTGTAGCATATGCATCCATACAACTACGACCCCATGAGTTGAATTATGCCACCCATGATTTGGAGCTAGCAGCCGTAGTGCACGCACTCAAGACCTGGAGACATTTCCTTATCGGAAATAGTTGTGACGTGTACACTCATCATAAGAGCCTGAAGTATATCTTCACGCAGAAGGAGTTGAACCTCAGACAGAGGAGATGGTTAGAGTTAATCAAGGACTATGACATGAGATTACATTACCATCCAGGAAAGTCAAATGTTGTGGCAGATGCTTTGAGTCGAAAGAGTTATGTGAACACACTCATAGGCGAAGGATTACCCCAGGAGTTAACCAATGATCTCAGAGAGCTTCGGCTAGAGATAGTTCCAAAAGGATATGTTGCCACACTAGAGATTCAGTCCACCTTGACCGAAAGAATTCGAGAAGCCCAGAAATCGGACAAGGGGATAGCTGAGATAAAGCAGAGAATGAAGGAAGGCAAGGCTAAAGAATTTCGTGAAGATGAATAGGGTACACTATGGTTTGAGAACCGAATCTATGTGCCCAATGACCCAGAGCTCAGGAAGTTGATACTTCAAGAAGCCCACGATTCACCATACTCGATACACCCAGGCAACACCAAGATGTACCTGGATTTGAAGGAAAGTTACTGGTGGACAGTTATGAAGAAAGATATTGCCGAACAAGTTGCGGTATGTGATGTTTGTCAACGAGTAAAGGCGGAACATCAGAAACCAACAGGTTACTCCAACCTTTGCTGATACCCAAGTGGAAATGGGATAATCTTGGTATGGACTTCATCACAGGACTACCTAGGACCCGTTCAGGATATGATTCCATCTGGGTAGTGGTCGATTGTTTGACCAAGGTGGCTCATTTCATTCCAGTGAAGACCACCTATACCAGTGCTAAGTTAGCCAAGATATATATGACCAGGATCGTATGTTTGCATGGAGTTCCGAGGAGTATCGTGTTAGATAGAGGAACAAAATTTACCTCAAAGTTTTGGCATCAGCTACATGAAACTTTGGGTACAAGGCTGGAATTTAGTACAACTTTTCATCCGCAGACCGATGGACAGACCGAGAGAGTCAACCAGATTCTGGAGGACATGTTGAGAGCTTGTGCGCTAGACTATGGGTCCTGTTGGGACGACAACTTACCTTACACAGAGTTCTCGTACAGCAACAGTTATCAGACCAGTCTGAGGATGGCCCCTTTTGAAGATTTATACGGAAGGAGGTGCAGAACACCATTGACGTGGGATGGTGTTGGAGACCGAAAACTTTTTGGTCCCTTATCAGAGATTCTGAAGAGAAGGTCAAACTGATTCGAGACCGAATCAAGATAGCTCAATCCCGGCAGAAGAGCTATGCTGATAACAAACGCAAGGAGGTGACATATGAAGTAGGGGATCGAGCATATCTTTGTGTGTCCCCATTCGAGGAATCAAGAGGTATGGTGTTAAAGGAAAGTTAGCACCCAGATTCATAGGCCCTTACAAAATTCTGGAACATAGAGGCGAAGTTGCATACAAGCTGGAATTGCCGGAAGGACTGTCCACAGTTCATGATGTTTTCCATGTTTCCCGGCTAAAGAAATACCATGCTAAGATGGATGATATTCCTTTGAGAGACACAGTGCCCCTAGAGGCCATACAACTTGACAGTGACCTGGCCTACGGGGAGAAGCCTGTCAGAATCCTCAAGACTACCACTAGAGTTACCCGAAGCAAGACCATCAAGTTCTGTAAGGTTCTGTGGAGTCACCACACCGAGGAAGAAGCCACCTGGGAACGCAAAGAAGATCTTCGTAGAGACCACCCGTACCTATTTTCTAGCCAACCCGAATCTCGAGGGCGGGATTCATCTTAAGGTGGGTAGGTTTGTAACATCCCAAAATTTCATTTTGGAATGTTATGATATATATAGCCTTGCATCATCATTTTGTTCGAATGTAATGAATTTGTTGAAGTGCTTCTTTTGAAATGCTGAAAGGCCATTTCTGTTTTCCATGTATATGTTTCATCTATTTGAAAACCTTTGGAAATGTTTAAAGAAAGAGAGGAGTAACATGACACTCCACACCAGGGGCATCTTGGTGAAATATTTGAGCAATTAAACCAGGGGGGTTATTTCAAAATTTATCTCAAAAGGATTTAAAATCAATTAGGCATTTTCTAAAAATAAATTTTTAAAAGATATTCAATATGACAGAGGAAAAATGTTCATTAAATACATTATTTCTCCTAATCTTTTGATATATATAATTCCTAAGTTTGGAATTGTTTTCAATGCATTAAAAGAGTTTTTACTGCGCTGGAAATAGAAAAGGAAAGTTTTTAAACTGAATCGGGCCGGCCCACAGTCTTTAACTCCCGAATTCATTTTAGATCGGTCAACCAATGCGCTAAGCTCGCCTTTTCTCTCACTGGCACGCGGGACCCACTGACCGACGGCGTCATCCGCACGCCCGTCTCCTTCCTCGCGCGCGCCACCATCGCCGGAGATCCCTCTCTCCGGATCTCCCTCCTCTCTCCCTCCCCCGACCCCGCACCTGGCCTATAAAAGCCCCAGCCCTCGCCGCGCTCCATTCCACCCCGAGCTCCCCCTCTACCTTGCCAGAACGCCACCGCACCACCTCGCCGGAGTTCGGACTCCAACCAAACCTTCCCAAGCACGAGGCCGTCGCCTCCGTCGTCCCCAGCCCCGTCCGACGCCGCCAATCGACGCCGGAGCTTCGCCGCCGTCGCCTGAGCACTTCGGACGTCACCCTGACCACCGCACCGTCACCTCCGACCACCCCCGACCTCCAGCCGCCGTCGACCTCGCCGGAACCTTGACTCCTCCCCTCTGTAAGCCACCGGACCCCCCTGGACCGATAGATTTAGTTCCAACACTCCTGATTATAAGATTTAAACAGCGAAACGTTTTCCCCTACGCTTCAGTTGTCCGTTCGTAAGCACCCAGCGCACACGGCCCCGACCAATCATAACTTGCCACGTAGCCCCTAACAGATCGATAATAGTTTCCCTTTTTCTGTTTCTGTTTTAGAAAACAGAATGTATTATATTTTGTCTTTATCATATCTTTTAAAATATTTGGTGTTTTTATTTGATTATTTTTGCATTAGTTCACAAATTTGTTGTAGTTTATGTTTGTATGCTTAGATTTCAAATTTGAACTTTAAATTTTGAATCTAATCAAATTTGTTTAAATTACTAAAATCTGTATAACTAGAGTTTAAAAATATATTTTTGAGTGAATCTTTTTGCCACTATTTTGTATTAGTTAAACCTATCATTCTACATAGTATGATAATTTTTAGAATGAATTTGCTTACTGTTTTTAACAAAAACAGAATCTGTTTAGTTCTTAATAGATTTTAATTAAATTGACTTTTAATTAATTTGAACCTGAATTAGTTTAACTTTTGTTTCTAGATTTCATTAGCTTCTGTTGATTCAACTTTAGGTGTATTTTTTCCTGTTAATAAAATATGTGTTTTCAATTGTTTTGTGCTCTAGTTTGAATAGGTTCAACTTGTTTTCACCATGTATATTGTTTAGAAAAAAGTTTTGTAGTAATTCTTTTTGCATAATACTTTTATAATGAAATACTTTCTGTTTTCAAATAAAATTTTATATTTACTTTTCTGTTATCGAAAATGTATAGTTGCTCAAAACCAATTTTTTTACTTGTATGTCTTAGTAGGGATTTTGACCCCAATATTTTTATAGTCTTATACTTTAAGTGATCTTCTTTTGATTGTGCTTTTGTTTGTTGAAGCATTTGTTTACCTTGCTATTGCATGGATTGTATTGTGTTTATGCTTATGGTCTGCTCTTGTTTGATTCGTTAGATCATCTGGAGTGCAAAACTTGTTATCTAGAGTCACTTGATTATGAGGATCGTCAGCAAGGCAAGTCACTTTGACCATGTATACCTACGTTTTATTGCATTAGTTCTTCCATCTCCCCAATTGCATGCAAAGTAGGTAAATTGGAAACTTGGTTACTTGTTGTAGTATCATGTGGTAGGTACCCCTCAACCCTTGACACATTGGCCCCGGGAAACGTTGATTTACATTTTGCTATGCTATTAGTAGACGGGGTTGGTTGTGTGATTCATGAGAGTTGTGAGTTAATAATTTCAAGACCTACATGATGATCAAGTCTTCAAGACTCCGAGTTTTCAACTTACCTCTGGGTGGATGATGGTTGAACGGCGCCTTGGAGAAACCAGTGGTTAGCCTAGATGATGCTGCAGAAGTGCCAGTATTCATGCGGAAAGGTCCACCCAGGCACAAAGAGATGGATGGATGCTTCAAGACCCAAGGCTTACCTGCATAGCCACAAGCCATTATGGGCTCTGGCTTGGTTGGATATCGTGGTGACCCTGGACAGGCGGTGCTACGAGATAGAAGAACGGTAGGAAAGGATGGGCACCGACAGAGTCTCGGGGAAACCCTTTAGAAGACCATGTTTTGGTCATCCGTTTCTCAAACACCATGAAGTGCGAGAAATCCAATGGAGGAGATCAAATCTTGTGGGGAATGTGTGCAAAACTCTGCAGAGTACGCAAAACCTAATCGATTAGCCGTGTCCACGGTCGTGGACAGTTTGAGCCAAAGGAACTAAAACTATCTGGAACTCTCAACACAATAAATTACATTGATGTTGGTATTTTAAATGTCAACTCGGGTATGAGAATTAGTTGGTGGAACCATCTCATTAATCAACCAACATTGTAGTAATCATGCTTTTGCCCTCTCTTGTTGTAGGAAAATTTTGGCTTTATGCAAAAACTTACTACCCCCACCTGCCATATATGCATATACACTAGATGATTACTTTACCCCCCTCTCTTGTGACTTTGCCGGCATATTCAATATGCTGACCTATACGGCTGCAATGTATCATGTTGGAGAGTACTTTTCCGACCAAGAGTGAGGATACGCTCTACGCTTGGTGAGATGCCCTTGGAGTCAGATGGACTCAACTACCTATGGAGCTTCCACAAGTTTTTGGTTTAGTTTATCTCATGAGTTGGCCTTCAGCCACTTTATTATAATCCTTATTGTAATAAATGACTCGATATGTGATTTCGATTAATTAATGTTGTGTGATTTCCCTTTGATATATACATTGATGTACCGTGTGTGTACCAGCATGATCTTGGGATGGTACAGAAACACCGAAGATTCGACCTTTCAGGTTGGGTCGCTACATTATGCCTTTTCCCTCTTATTTTACAAGGTTTACATGAAGAGGGAGAATGCTGGTAGTTGGAATTTTGGACTACAAAAGGAGCAAATCTGAGATACCTATTCTACACAACTCCAAAAGTCCTGAAAATCTATGGAGAATTATTTTGGAATATATAAAAAATATTGGGCGAAATAAATACATCAGGGGGCCCACCAAGCAGTCACAAGCCAGGGGGCACACCCTACCCCCTTAGGCGCACCCCTGTGGCTTGTGGCCCACCTGGCAGCCCTTCGACGCCCATCTTCTGCTATATGGAGGGTTTTGAATTGGCAAAAATCATAACAAAGCTTTCGGGGCGAAGCGCCACCATCTCGAGGTAGAACTTGGGCAAAACCAATCTAGGGCTCCGGCAGAGCTGTTGTGTAGGGGAAACTTCCCTCCGGGAGGGGCAAATCAAAGCCATCGTCATCACCAACGATCCTCTCATCGAGAGGGGGTCAATCTCCATCAACATCTTCACAAAGCACCATCTCCTCTCCAAACCCTAGTTCATCTCTTGTATCGGATCTTTGTCTCAAAACCTCAGATTGGTACATATCGGTTGCTAGTAGTGTTGATTACTCCTTGTAGTTGATGCTAGTACGTTAACTTGGTGGAAGATCATATGTTCAGATCCTTGATCATCATTAATACTCCTCCGATTATGAACATTAATATGCTTTGTGAGTAGTTACATTTTTTCCTGAGGACATGGGATAAGTCTTGTTATAAGTAATCATGTGAATTTGGTATTCATTCGATATTTTGACGAGATGTGTGTTGTCTCTCCTCTAGTGCTGTTATGTGAATGTTGACTACATGACACTTCACCATTATTTGGTCCTAGAGGAAGGCATTGGGAAGTAATAAGTAGATGATGGGTTGCTAGAGTGACAGAAGCGTAAACCCTAGTTTATGCGTTGCTTCGTAAGGGGCTGATTTGGATCCACATGTTTCATGCTATGGTTAGATTTATCTTAATTCTTCTTTCGTAGTTGCGGATGCTTGTGAGAGGGGTTAATCATAAGTGGGAGGTTTGTCCAAGTAAGGGCAGCACCCAAGCACCGGTCCACCCACATATCAAATTACCGAAGTATCGAATGAGAATCATATGAGCATGATGAAAACTAGCTTGACAGAAATTCCCGTGTGTCCTCGGGAGTTCTTTGCTTTATATAAGAGTTTGTCAAACTTATCCTTTTCTATAAAAAGGATTGGGCCACCTTGCTGCACCTTTGTTACACTTTTTACTTGCTACCCACAATGTAGCGACCCGACCTGAAAGGTCGAATCTCCGGTGTTCCGTACCATCCCAAGATCATGCTGGTACACACACGGTACATCAATGTATATATCAAAGTGAAATCACACAGCTTTATTAATCAAAAATATCATATCGAGTTCTTTATTACAATAAGAATTACAATAAAGTGGCTCAAGGCCAACTCACGAGAATAACTAATCTTGCGGAAGCTTCAAAGGTAGTTGAGTCCATCTAACTCCAAGGGCATCTCACCGAGCGTAGAGCGTATCCTCACTCCTGGTCGGAAAAGTACTTTGCAACATGATACGTTACAGCCGTGTAGGTCAGCATATTGAATATGCCGGCAATGTCACAAAAGAGGGGTGTAAAGCAGTCATCTATTCTATATGCATATATGGCAGGTGGGGTAGTAAGTTTTTGCATAAAGCCAAAAAAAATTCCTACAACAAGACAGGGCAAAAGTTATTACTACAATGTTGGTTGATTAATGAGATGGTTCCACCAACCAATTCTCATACCCAAGTTGTCATTTAAGCCCACATCAATATAATTATTGTGTTGAGAATTCCAGATAGTTTCAGTTCCTTTGGCTCAAACTGTCCATGACCGTGGACACGGCTAATCGATTAGGTTTGGGTACTCTACAGAGTTTTGCACACGTTCCCCACAAGATTTGATCACCTCCGTTGGATTTCTCGCACTTCAGGGTGTTTGAGAAACGGATGACCAAAACATGGTCTTCTAAAGGGTTTCCCTGAGACTCTGTCGGTGCCCATCCTTTCCTACCGTTCTTCTACATCTCTTAGCACCGCCTGTCCAGGGTCACCACGATATCCAACCAAGCCAGAGCCTATAATGGCTTGTGGTTGTGCAGGTAAGCCTTGGGTCTTGAAGCATCCATCCATCTCTTTGTGCCTGGGTGAACCTTTCCGCATCAATACTGGCACTTCTCCAGCAACATCTAGGCTAACCACTGGTTTCTCCAGAGCGCCGTTCAACCATCATCCACCCAGAGGTATGTTGAAAACTCGGAGTCTTGAAGTCTTGATCATCTTGCGGGTCTTGACATTATTATCTCACAACTCTCATGAATCACACAACCAACCCCGTCTACTAATAGCATAGCAAACTTTAAATCAACGTTTCCCGGGGCCAATGTCTCAAAGGGTTGAGGGGATCCTACCACATGATACTACATCAAGTAACCAAGTTTCCAAATTACCTACTTTGCATGCAATTGGGGAGATGGTAGAACTAATGCAATAAAACATGGATAAAACATGATCAAAGTGACTTGCCTTGCTGACAATCCTCGTACTCAAGTGACTCTACATAACAAGCTTCACACTCCGGATGATCTAACGAATTAAACAAAGCACACAATAAGCATACAACTCATAATACAACTCACACAATCAGCAAGATTAAACTAAAACAATTCAATAGTAACAATCAAGAGAATTTTTTTTCAAAACCAAATATTTGACTCACAAATTTTTAGTGTCAAAGCTACTACTGATATAAAATAAGATCAACCACTATTTTTAATAACAAAACAATAGTTAACAGAAAAGAAATAATAAAAAAATTATTAGTAAACAGAATTAAATCCACTAAAACTTTTGTGAAAAGAAATGCTACTAAAAATGTAATTTTTATAAAACACCACTTAATGAAGATAACTAGAGTTTCCTATAACATTGGAGTATGAAACAAAATTATTATTATTTTTATAAACAGAACATTACTTAACAGAAAAGAATTACTAAGATTCTTTATTAGAAAACAGGATTAAATCTCCTAAAATGTTTGTGAAAAGTAAAACTAAATTGCTTTCTAAAACTATACCTAATGAAAAGGAATAAAGATTTCCTATAACAATAAGATATAAAACTAAACAATTATTTTTTTATTAATAGCAAGTTATTGCACCTAATGTCAAAACAACAAAACCTAATGAAAACTAAAAACAAAAGTTAAAAAATCTCAGATTCAAACTAAACTAAAATCAAACTAACTAAACTCTATTAAGAACTAAACAGATTCTATTTTTGTTAAAAACACTAACCAAATTCATCCTAAAAATTCTCAAACTATGTAGGATGATAGGTCTAACTAATACAAACCAGTGGCAAAAAGATTCATACAAAAATATATTTTTAAACTCTAGTTATACAAATTTTAGTAATTTAAGCTAATTTGGTTAGATTCAAATTTTAAGTTCAAATTTGAAATCTAAGACTACAGGATGAAAATACATGAAATTTGTGACCTAATGCAAAAAAGAATCAATTTAAAACACTAATTAGTTTAAAAGTTACAACTAAAACAAAAAGAGAAAACATTCTGTTTTCTAAAACAAAACAGAAAAGAACAAAATTCCTAGCGAACGGACAGGGCTACGTGGCAGCTTCCTATTGGTTGCTAATGCGTGCACGTGGGTGTTTGCAGGTGGACGACCGAAACTTAGAAGAAAACGTTTCGGCGTTATATCCTTCTAATCTGGCACGTTGGATCTAGATCTGATGGTTGCGGGTGGAGGTGGCGGCTTACAGGGGAGGGGTCGAGGTTTCTGGCGAGGTCGACGGCGGCCGGACGTCCGAGGTGGTCGGAGATGTTCGTGCGGTGGTCAGGGGCGGCGTCCGAAGGCTTCAAACGGCGGCGATGAGTCTTCGGCGTACTTTGGTGGCATCGGAGGGGAGTGGGGGTGAGTGTGGCGACGGCCAGGAGCTCTGGGGGTTCGGGTGGAGTCAGAACTCCGGCGAGGTGGTGAGGTGGCGTTCCGGCGAGTGTAGGGGCATTCGGGGGTGGAACGGAGAGCGGAGAAGGTAGGGGCTTTTATAGGCCAGGTGCGGGATCGGGAGAGGGAGAGAGGAGAGAGATCGGCGGGGGAGGGATCTCCGGCGAGGTGGTCTTGCGCGAGGAGGAAGGTGAGCGCGCTGATGACGTTGTGGGATGGTGGGTCCTGCGTGTCAGTGAGAGAGGGGGTGAGGTTAGCGCGTCGGTGGCCGATTCGAAAGGGTCTCGGGACTTAAAGGCTGTGGGCCGGCCGGTTTTCATTTAAAACGTTTAAATCCATTTCCTTTTCTATTTTTCCAAAGTGTTTAAAGCCCTCTAATGCATTCAAATCATTTCCAAACATAGGGATATATATATCAGAATAATCAAGGGAATAAATCCTATTTAATGAACATTTTTCCTCTATCAAAATGAATACTTTAAAAAAATATTTTTTCAGAAAATGCCTAATTGATTTTAAATTCTTTTGAGATAAACTTTCAAATAAACCCCTAGTTTTATTGTTCAAATAATTCACCAAGATGCCCCTAGTGTGGAGTGTCATGTTACTCCTCTCTTTTTTTGAATAATTCCAGAGATTTTCAAATAGTAGAAACAAGTATAAGGAGAAAATGAAAGTGGCCTTTTAGAAATCCAAAAGAAGAACTTCAACAATTCATTTCATTCAAGAAATGTGATGATGATGCATAGCTATATTTCATAATATTCCAAAATGAAATTTTGGGATGTTACACACTACGAATTATCTTATCACAAAACTATATGTTACCGATAATTTTAGTGCTTGCAGAGAATACTTACAGAGAACTGCTTGTCATTTCCTTTTGCTCCTCGTTGGGTTCGACACTCTCACTTATCGAAAGGACTACAATAGATCCCCTATACTTGTGGATCATCAGCCATGTGTCAAGCCTGGCCCACAGGAGATTCGGGCCCATGATGCTTCATCCTTCCTTCCCTGGCTTCGCCCCAAACCCAACCCGAGCACGCCTTAGGCCCAGGGGATATTGTCGGCGTTCTGGGATTGGGGTACCCAGATCTGCCTACCTGTGGCCTAGTGCTTGGCCCACCTCGACAGCCCGGTACGGCCTAGCGGCAAGCCCCCCAAGACAAGACCCCCACGGGAGCCTCGGACTCACGAGGCGAACAACGCGAAGACCTCCAGAGGAGTGTCCTACCCAGGCTGCCTCCCGAGGAGCAGAGATTTCTATGCAGGTGCCTCGCCTCATGAGGTTGCGATAATGTGAGCCATGGCGACCAAGGACAGGCGGGCGCCAGTGGGCACAGAGGGTACAGTTACCTCTTCGGTGCTAATGGAGCAAGGGCAGGTGCTGGTTCCCAAGGAAGGCCCCAAATCTTTCCATTCCGGTGCAATAGGACCAAGACCATGAGCTCGGTAGGACGTATGTCATCGCCGAGCCCACCTCCGCGTCGTGCCTAGAAGCTTTGCAGGCGAAGATCACTTTCCTCCAGGATAAGATATACCTCTTGTCCCCTTTCAAAATTGGTCGTTCTGGGATCCCTTCCCGCCTGCGCGATAAGGGAAGAGGACCAAGGCCACTATAAATAGGGACTAGCCTCACCATAGAGGGGATCGATCCAACCTCACCCTAGAGCCCTCGCGAGGTTGCTCAACCACTGTACTAGTTCGTCCCCCATCCTCTTTGTGAGGCCAATCCATCAAAAGTAGGAGTAGGGGCTTACACCGCAAGGTGTCCCGAACCTGTGTAAACTATGTGTCGTTGTACATTCTTCTTTAGCGAGAGCCACCGAAGAGTCGCCATCAAGCTATGAGGTCGAGTTGGGTTGGAGAGTGAGCGCACCCTAGTGTTCAAACCTTTCTTGGGTCCGCGGAGCCCCGACTCCGACATCACCAAACCCCCAATGATCTAAAACTTCACAAAGAATATTTTTGGAAAATTTAAGAATATCTGGAACAATAATCCCTCCGGAGGGTGGCTGCCAGCAGGGGACAAGCCAACAGTGCCCCACTAGGGACGCACCCTGATGTTTTATGGGGCCACTGTTGGATATCTGATGACCCTCTTCTCCTATATGGTTTGTTTCAACCTAGAGAAAATCATAAGAAACCTTCTGGGATGAAGCGCCGCCATCTTGAGGCGGAAACCTAGGCACATGCCTTTTTGCACTCCGACACTCAGATTCTATCGGGGAAATCCCTCTCCCGGAGGGGGTGGCCAAAGCAATCGTCATCACCAACGCTTCCTCTTTCATCGGAGGACTAATCTTCATCAACATCTTCACCAGCACCATCTCATATCCAACCCTATTTCATCTCTCGTATTCAATCTTTGTTCCAAAACCTCAAACTGGTTCCTGTGGGTTACTAGTTGTGTTGACTACATCTCGTAGTTGATGCTTGTTGGATTACTTGGTGGAAGAGATTATGTTCAGATAATTAATTATCATTATTATACCTCTGATCTTGAACATGTTGATGATGTGTGAGTTGTTACTATTGTTCCCGAGGACATGGGAGAAGTCTTGTTGTAAGTAATCTTGTGAAATTGGGATGTGTTTGATATTTTGATGATATGTATGTTTTTACTTCTCTTCGTGGTGTCATGTGAACGTCGACTACATGACACATCACCATGCTATGGGCCTATGGGAAGTCATTGTGGAGTAACAAGTAGATGATGGGTTGCGAGAGTGACAAAAGCTTAAACCCCAGTTTATGCGTTGCTTCATAAGGGGTTGATTTGGATCCACAAGTTTCATGCTATGGTTAGATTTATCTTACTTCTTTTTTTGTAGTTGCGGATGGTTGCGAGCGGGGGTAATTATAAGTAGGTTGTTAATTCAAGTAAGAACAACACCTTAGCACCGGTCCACCCACATATCAAATTATCAAAGTAGCGAACGTGAATCAAATCAACATGATGAACATGATTAGACAGAAATTCCCATCTGTCCTCAGGAGCACTTGCTTCATACAAGAGTACTTTCAGGACGTTCATTTGCTAGAAAAAGGAGTGGGATACCTTGTTGCACCTTTGTTACTATTGTCACTTTTTACTTGTTATGAATTATCGTGCTACAAAACTATCTACTATTGTTACTGACAGCACTTGCAGAAAATACCTTGCTGAAAACTGCTTATCATTTCCTTCTACTCCTCGTTGGGTTCCACACTCTTATCAAAAAGACTATGATTGATCCCCTATACTTGTGGGTCATCAAGACTTTTTTCTGACACCATTGCCGAGGAGTGAAGAGCCTTTGGTAAGTGGAAATTGGCAAGGAAAGATTTTCTATATGTGCTTAAATTTACTGTTGCTTGTCACTACAAATGGTCACCCTTGTTCGGGGCATCTTCGCCCTGAACGGAAGATGGGGAAATTGTTCCTCAACCTACTGAAAATATTTATTATGAGATCCTTCGGGTATGCTTGAAAAACTATTATATAATCCTTATGATGGTACGACTCATCCTGATTACCATGTGATATTCGTTGATGGGGTCTGTGGATTATTTCAGCTTGCAGGTTTGTCTAGGGACAATGTTAAGAAGAAAGTTTTCCCTTTATCTTTGGACGGAAAAGTATTAATGTGGTAAAGTCTATTGGATAATATTGAATCATGGAACTCGAATCGCTTGAAGCTGGAATTTCATCAGAAGTTGTATCCAATGCATCTAGTTCACTATGATCAGAAGTGCATATATAACCTTTGGCCTCGTAAAGGAGAAAGCATCGCTCAAGCTTGAGGGAGGATCAGTTCTATAATGCACACCTGCCCCAACCATGAGCTCCCAAGAGAAATTATTATACAAAAGAATTACCCTCGGCTTTCTCATGATGATCAGTTACTATTGGATTCTTCTTCCTCTTGTTCATATATGAATAAAACTATTGAATTCAAATGGGATCTTCTGGAAAGAATTAAACGTAATTCTGAAGATTGGGAACTCGAGAGGGTAAAGAGTCAGGTATAAAACTTACTTTTCATTGTGTCAAATCTTTTAAAGAAACCAATACCTTCCATGAGTTTAGCAATAAATATGGTGTTGACTCTGAAATAGTAGCTACTTTATGTTAATCATTTGCTACTCATGTTGATCTTCCCAAAGAGAAGTGGTTTAAATATCACCCTCACATCACTAGTGGAGAAATGGCTAGCCACAACTCTTGTTCATGGAGCGCCATTTCTCACAAACGCCAGCACTAATATTTTCAAATAGTGACATTGGCTGAATTCGTATGCCCTATATATTCGATTAGTGCATGCGTTGAACACTATCCCCGATGTTTCACTTTTGTCTCATTAGGCCCACGCTAGCACTAAACTGCCTAATACCCTGTTGTCGCGCCCCCACTCCCACTCTCTCCAGCCCCAACTCCCTCGTCCTCCTCTCGATCCCCGCCACCGCCCCCGACGCCATCCTTTGCTGCCCTGTCCGTAGCTGCCCGTCGCCGCCCCGCCCATCGACGAACATTCTCGCCACGCCCGACCCCATGCCCGACGCAACCTGTCGCCGCCCCTCTAACGGCGTGCCCGACAACATCCAACCTGCTGCCGCGCCCGTCGCCGGCCCTCCAACGCTTTTAGGTATTTTAGTCCTATTCACATGATAATACATAAATTTAATACCTAAATTTTTATGTCCTAGATTAAGATGAAATTTTTAGCCTACATTTCGATGTCTGATATTAAGATGAGATTTTTAGTCCTAAACTCTTAGTCCTATTTTAGTCCTTCTCCAAGGAAAAGTTGGAATAATATCGCTACAACATGATAATAGATAAATTGAATACCTAGATTAAGATGAAATTTTAGTCACATGATAATAGATAAATTGAATACCTAGATTTTGATGACCTAGATTAAGATGAAATATTTAGTCCTATTTTAGTCCTTCTCCTCTAATATACTTTCAAGATTGGGATAAATATATTCCCTACAACATGAAAGCAAAAAATTAAAATATATGGTCAACCTTGATGTACAAGTTATAATTACAAGTTAGGACTTGCTTGTGTACATAGTCTGCTTGGTTTCATTACAAGTTTTAATTTGCTTGTGTACATAGTTCAGCAGGGACAATTAAGCAAATAACAATGAATCGGTGTGCGACGTGGAGAAGTGGAATCAATGGCGATTAGAGGAGTCAAACTGGATCATAAAAAAACTCGAAGAACACAATTCCGAATTGAAGAATGAAGAAGATGAGTTGCTGCTAGAGGGCGCTAATGCCCACACAAAGGTCGACAAACTGAGGGAGCTGAGGGATAAGTTCACATATGATAGGGATCAACTCAAGCTGAAGAATAAAAACTCAGGACAAAGCGGGTTGAGCTACAAACAAACGCTCATTTCAAACAAGATGGAGAGAGGAATCAGAAGAAGCTGCTCCAGCTGAGCATAATCCTTGATAATGAAGAATAGTTAATTAGTGATTACTAATTTTTAAACTATGAAGTTTAATTATGAGTATGTTTAAATGATCAGTACTAAGTTTTAAACTACGTAGTTTATGAGTGTGTTTAAATGATCAATACCTTTTGTGAAGTTTAAGCTCATAAGTTTTTGACATACTTTTTTTTATTATAAAAAAACAAATTGTTGGCGTTGATAAAAAACGCACGCCATAAACATGTAAATATTGCTAGCGTCGTCTCCAATGCCAGTAGTATTTTTTAATTTTGGCATCATATTGCTGGTATCGGGTGTCTATGGCAGCAAGGCCATTTTTGCCATGCCATAGCTAGGCATTTCTGCACTAGTGCATCAAACCACCGTTAGAGGACCATATTAAAACCGAGAAGGAAGAAATAGTTGTTAGTCATGCTGATCCAATTGTTCCCACTGCTTACATTGAGAAACCTCATTTTTCGGTTAGAATTAAGGAACATGCTAAGACTACGACTGTGGTTAATAAAAGTCATGTTAGGACACATATACCTTGTGAACAAATAACTGTTGAACCCAAGATTTCCATGGTTAAAGATCTTTTATATAATAACGTTGAGGGTCAGATTCTTTATTTTTGTGGGGAAGCTGCTAGCAATCTGAAACCTGCTAGAAACAAACAGGATAAGTTAGGCAAAAATAAACCAGTGGTTGGCATGCCTGTTGTTTTAGTTAAAATTGGAGATTATTGTTATCATGGCTTGCGTGACCTCGATGCTAGTGCCAATGCTATACATTTGACGATATATCAAGAAATTATGAACAACATAGCACCTTCGACTATGGAAGATATTGTTGTTACTATTAAACTTGCAAACCGAGATACTATTTCACCACTTGGGATTGTTAGAGATGTTGAGGTTTTGTGTGGGAAGGTCAAGTACCCCGCCGATTTCTTAGTACTTGGTTCAAAACAAGATAAATTTTGCCCTATTATATCTGGTAGACCTTTCTTAAGAATGGTTAATGCTGAAATCAATTTGTGTTATTGATAAGGTTAGAGTAAGCTTTGGTGATGTGTATCATGAATTTAATTTCTCAAGTTTACTAATGAAGCACATGAGACGGGGTTACCTAGTAAGGATGAAATTATTGGTCTTGCTTCTATTGTCGTACATCCTACTGACCCTCTAGAACAATATTTTCTAGATCATGAGAATGATATGCTTATAAATGAAAGGAATGAAATAGATGACATACTCCTTAAACAAACACCTATTGTTAAACACAAATTACTAGTTGATATTTTAGGGAATCCTCCTCCAACCAAAGGAGATCCCGTGTTTGAACTAAGACATTACCTGATACTCCGAAATATGTTGATCTTGATGAAAATAAGATATATCATGTTATTATCAGTGCTAACCTTTCAGAGCATGAAGAAAGTAGACTACTTAAAACTCTGAGGAAGAACAGGGCTGCTATTGGATATACTCTCGATGATCTAAGGGGCATAAGCCCCACTCGATGTCAGCACAATATTAATATGGAACCAGATGCTAAACTTCTTGTCGATCATCAACGCCGCTTCAATCCCAAGATGAAGGAAGCGGTAAGAACTGAAATACTAAAGTTTCTGGAGGGAGGTATAATTTATCCTATCATTGATCATGAGAAAACTACCTTTACTTGTCCTTTTGGAAGTTATGCTTATAGGCGTATGCCTTTTGGTTTATGCAATGCACCTGTTATGTTTCAAAGATGTATGACTCCTATATTCTCTGATTTTTGTGAAAAGATTGTTGAGGTTTGCATGGATGATTTTTCCGTTTATGGGACTTCTTTTGATGATTTCTTGAGAAACTTTGATCTAGTTTTGTAGAGATGTGAAGAAACTAGTCTTGTATTGAACTGGCAGAAGTGCAACTTTATAGTAAATGAAAGTATAGTGCTTGTGCACAAAATTTCTAAACGAGGCATTGAGGTGGAAAGCTAAAGTTGATGCAATAGAGAAAATATCATGCCCAAGAGATATCAAAGGTATAATAAGTTTCCTTGGTCATGCTAGTTTTTGTCGGCATTTCATTAAAGATTTCTCAAATATTTCTAAGTCGTCAACTAATCTTATTCAAAAAGTTGTTCCTTTTATTTTTGATGATGACTGCATAGAAGCTTTTGAAATATTTCTACACCTATTGTTCAACCACCTGATTGGAACTTACCTTTTGAAATTATGTGTGATGCTAGTGATTACTCTATTGGCGTTGTTCTAGGGCAAAGAGTAGACAAAAATTAAATGTTATTCATTATGCCAGTAAAACTCTAGACTCTGCTCAAAGGAATTATTCTACCACTAAAAAGGAATTTTTGGCAGTTGTTTTTTCTTGTGATCAGTTTAGACCTTACATTGTCGATTCCAAAGTAACTATTCACACTAATCATGCTGCTATTAAATACCTTATGGAAAAGAAAGATGATAAACCTAGACTCATTAGGTGGGTACTTTTACTTCAAGAGTTTGATTTGCATATCATTGATAGAAAAGGAGCTGAAAACCCCGTAGCAGATAACTTGTCTAGGATGGAAAATATTCTTGATGACCCACTTCCTATCGATGATAGTTTTCAAGATGAGCAACTTGCTGCTATAAATACCTCAAGTAGTGCTCCTTGGTATGCTGATTATGCTAATTATATTTTTGCCAAGCATATTCCACCTAGCTTCACCTATCAACAAAATAAAAATATATTTTATGATTTACAACTTTACTTTTGGGATGACCCACATCTTTAAAAAGAGGGAGTAGACGTTATTATTACACGATGTATACCATAGCATGAACAGTAACAGATTCTTTGGAAGTGCCATTCCGAAGCTTATGGAGGACAACATGTTGGTGACAGAACTACACACAAGGTATTACAATCTGGTTTCTATTGGCCTACTCTTTTCAAAGATGCTCGTAAGTATGTACTTTTATGCAATGAATGCCAGGGAGTTGGTAACATCGGTAAGCGTCAGAAAATGCCTATGAATTATTCACTTGCTATTGAACTATTCAATGTTTGGGGTTTTAATTTTATGGGACCTTTTCCTTCCACAAATGGGTATACTCATATTTTGGTTGTTGTAGATTATGTTACTAAGTTGGTAGATTCTATTCCAACTAGTAGTGCTAATCATAACACCTCTATTAAAATGCTTAGAGACATTTTTCCCAAGGTTTGGAGTCCCTATATACTTAATGACTGCTGGTGGTTCACATTTTATTCATGGTGCTTTCCGTAAACTTCTAGCTAAATATGACATTAACCATACGATTGCATCTCTTTATCATCCTCAATCTAGTGGTCAAATTGAATTGAGTAATCGAGAAATAAAATTAATCTTGCAAAAGACTATTAATAGATCTATGAAGAATTGGTCTAAGAAATTAGATGATCACTATGGGCTTAAAGAAATGCTTATAAGAATCTTATGAGTATGTCCCCGTACAAAATGGTCTATGGAAAGGCTTGTCATTTACCTCTCGAACTAGAACATAAAGCTCATAGGGCAATTAAAGAACTCAACTATGATTTTAAACTTGCCGGTGAAAAGTGGTTATTTGATATTAGCTCACTTGATGAATGGAGAACGCAAGCTTATGAAAATGCTAAGTTGTTTAAAGAAAAGGATAAAAGATGGCATGAGAAGAGGATTCAAAAATGAGAATTTAATGTAGGAGACTTAGTGCTTTTGTACAACTCTCGTTTCAGATTTTTTGCAGCAAAATTTCTCTCCAAATGGGAAGGCACATACGTTGTTGAAGAGGTTTATCGCTCCAGTGCTATACAATCAATAATTTCGAAGGCAAGAACCTGAGAGTGGTGAATGGGCAAAGAATCAAGCATTCTATTTCAGGTGCACCCATCAAAGAATAAACAAATGTCATCCAAGTTATTACACCGAAGGAACACATCAAGGAGGCCTTCCGGAACACTCCAAAAACCTAAAAGGGGGTAGGTACGTGGTATGGTAAGTAAACCGACTCCAAAAATTTCAAAAAATAACAATTTCTGTAGCTATGGTATTTTAGAAAAAATACGAAAATAAAACAGAGTCACGAGGACCCAGGAGGGAGGAACAAGCCTAAAGAGTGCCCCCTAGGGGCGCGCCCTGGTATCTTGTGGGGCCCTCGTGTGCCCTCCGGACTCCAATTTCGTCTAGAGCACGTATTTTGACCTAGAAAAAAGCATTATATATACTCCCGAATGTTTTGACCACCACATCGCGAGTTTCTCCTCTGTTCTTGTTTGGGGCTATTTTTTCTGACAGATCTAGATCGCCGTGACTTCCTCGAAGCCGACGAAGGACAAGTTCTTCGAGAAGGTCATCAACCCCTACTTGCCGAAGGTGATGAAGCACCCTCAAGCCGTGAGATGCATGAGGGCATGCTCCACATCCGGGATGTTCAAGGACCAAAGAAGTAGGGAAGCGAGGAGGCCTGACTTGCAGAATGGAGCAAGAAATCTTCAAGTGCCAAGGGATGGTTGAACGTGGCCTGAGTGCTAATCCCTCTATTATCACGAACTTAATCTGTGAAAACAAGATGGATACAAAGAGCGTGGGGGAGGCTCTCTCCAAGAATCAAGAGTGGATTGAGCATCTCCAAGATCAACTGTATGAACTCCAACTCCAAAACTATGAGTTTGAATCTAGGTTTAAAAGGATGAGCCTCACTGCCAATTTCAGGATTTCGGAGACAAGAGCTTCTTTCTTTGATGGGGAATGTATACCTTGGAAGATGGAGGATCACCTCATGCCACCGCCGTCACCAAAGAACACTTGAGTACATGGGTATGGGCACCACCCTTGGCTTGTTACAAGCTTGGGGGAGGTGCCCCGGTATCGTATCACCATCAATTTTTATCACCACTATATATCTTAGTCCGATCTTTAGTTTTTTTTTCATTTAGAGAGTTAAAATATCAGATCTGATTTGTTTATAGTTTTTCTTGCTTTGAGTTGTACCTATATTTGTAATCAAGTGTGAGATTTATATAATAAAGTTAGTTGAGTTCGTCTGCCCCACCCTCACTTGCACCCATCATCTTAGCATGGCAATAAAAAGAATAGAAAAGATCATATGCTCATCTCATGAGAACTAATGACTTCACATAGAAAACAAGTATAAGCAATAAAAATTGTTGAAAACAAACAAAGATAATGTTCGTAATTGGTATGATCTATGCAAAAGTATGGTAGAGAAGAGGTGATTTACATATAAATAAGCTATCTTGAACACCTTCTATGATTGTGATCTTCCATCAAAATATTATATAATGACCAAGTGTTGAAGTGGGACATGGAATACAACATAATAATCATGGTTGTTTACATGCATATAAGTTATATGGTACTAAATCCTTTAACATGTGATGCTTGCTTAAGATCTTTTACTAGCCCAAAGATTCACACTAAGTAGAGATACTACTTGTGCATCCATAACCTTTAAACCCAGTTTCTTGCCATGAGAGTCCACGATACCTACCGATAGATTGAATAAGATACTTCAAGTAAGTTGTCATTCCTGCACAAGGCAATGAAAATGTCCTCTAATCATATAAGATCTTTTATTGTAACGGAAAGTAAGCTTTGTACGATCTTGTGATGGTGAAGAAATAAAAGCAACGGAGTGCATAATAAAGTTCGCTATCACAAGGGAAATATGAAGTGATATTATTTTGCATTAAGGGAATGAAAATATCAAACAAATTAAAGCTTATGAAAACCTCTCCTTCTGTCGTGGTTTTGTCATGACAGATGCCCTAGTGAAAGGACTTAGGTTTGAGGCCATCGCTACAGTGGTTAACTCAAAGGGGTTGATCGGGACAAGAGACACAAGTTTACCCAGGTTTGGCCCCTCAGAAAGAGGTAAAATCCTACGTCCTGCTTTGTGTAATATTGATCGGGTATCAATTACAAGGGAGCGGATTCGCTTGACCTAGATCTCGATGAGTTGTTTCGTACCCTAAGCCACCGCAAGGGACTCTCCTTTATATAAGTAGGTCGAGGCCCTAGGCTTACAAGAGTCCAGATCAGGTTATACTATGTAACCAGGTTTGTCTCTAAATCGCCTTACCTAGAACGGTAAACCATCTCCCGGCGGATTATGCCTCTGGGTCACTTGTTGTCTTCTAGCTCTAGGCCTTCATCCGGCCCACCTGGCAAACTGTCTTCAGGCTTGTCTCAATCTTTAGGCCCACTTCTGATTTTAAGTATGAGCCACCAACTCTTTCCCCAGCCCCTCCTGGACTGGTTACACCATGGAGTTATATGCCCAACAATAGGCCCTAGATTGATTTGAACCTGTTCACGTCAATCTTCAAGTCTACTGGTTGGTGAGTCTCATACCTCCCTTACTTGTTAATTTGAAGTAAATCTTCACAATCCGCCATGTAAAAATGGATGACGTCATCTTCGATAAATCTAGCAAATCTTAATGACATCACAACGTATCTTTGTATTAACTGGTCAACCCGATAATGAAGGCATTTTCTTGGTTAATCATCATTGCGTCTCCTCGATTCCCGTGTTGGACTGTTGTTATCCCACCCTCCTCCTTATAAATAGGCACGGGGAGGGGGCAGAAACCATTTCCTTACTTCCCCTCCTACCGCTCCTTCAACTTCCTCCATACAACTCACTCGACCGAAGCTCCGCCGTCGTCGATGGACCTTCATCATCTTCCTCAACAAAGGCCGCTGCATCAACCTGATTACGACCAGAGCTCGCTAGCACACGCTCGCATCCCCGACATCCTCGAGGTTCTATCCTCCTTTTCTTAGATCTGCATTAGGGTCGTCGGAGTTCTTCAGTGTTCTTAGAGTTCGTCGAAGCTTTTTATACCACGCTTTTAGGATAATAACCATCTTTGGCTTGGAAAAAATAGCAAATCTGTGCGGTGCTTGGCTTAGAACGTTTCTAGATTTAGATCCAATCAACTTCTTCCTGAATCCACGCATTACCTGCTCGTTTCTTTCGTCGCTGTTTTAGGTCTAGCATTTTGCCTCTTTTTATCCTCACTCGTAGATCTATAAGGGTAGTAGCAAACTGCGAAACTTGTTTGCCCACACTTAGCAATAATTCTCATCACTCATGGCATTGTTGAACCACTAGCACTCCTCCGGTTTATCCTTGAAAAAGTGCAACCCGCCTCATACTTGTAGCTAACGGCAGCTTATAACTTAGCCATGACCCTCCAAGTATCACTGCCGTCTTAACCATAGATGTCTCTATCGCGTGGTTTTCTTAACCTGCCACATCTTTATGTCTCTCCATAGAGTTTAACTCGCGACTATGGCCAAAGCCCCTGCCTCTTGTGATTGGTTAGGCTCTGGGGTTACCAAGGAGATGATGAATGATTTCATAGCTATGGGAGTTTTGTCGGCTCAAGACATCATCCACTGGCGTGTTCACGGTGACGAAATTAGGCCCGAACCTCACAAAGGGGAAGTAGTCGTATTCACATATCATCTTCTACGTGGATTCTTGCCGCCCGAGTCAAAAAAATCTGGGATGCCCTTCATTTTTATAACCCCCACCCTCAAGATATTGGCCCCAACTCCGTCACCAACTTGTGCCAATTCCAAGGTCTCTGTGAGGCATATTTGCAAGAAGAGCCCACTATTGATCTCTTTCGGGATTTTTTGTATATCAACCACCAAATCGAGATAGCGACTGGGCCAAGTCTTGAGCTCAGAGGCGTCTTCATCCAGAGGCGTAGTGACATGTCTTTCCCTACAGCCGTCCTACCTAGTATCCCAAGGATTGGAACCAAACTTGGTTCTACTATAGAGACACTTCCCCGCATGGAGAAAAAACATTGTCGGGTTATCGTCCCTTCCGGCTCTGCACCACCGCCGAGCTCCCAGACCAGATGACCGCTGCAGAGCGCGCCCAATACGCTCCGACATTTTAAAGATCAAGGCTTTAATAGCCAACGGATTGTCTGGTGTTGATCTGACCTGCGGCTGGGTCAATTGGAGAATTTTACCGCTAAGCAGGCGTGACAAAGTGATGTGTCAATACACCGGTGAAGTGAATGATCCTTTGCGTTTTAATCAGACGCCTTTGATGGAGTAAGACCTCAGTTTGATCATTAAATCACTGCTTGGAGAGCCGCAAGAAGTACCCCTTCTATGTTCTTAACCTGGCTCTAGAGTTAAAATCCTTTTGAGCAAACTGTTTATTTTCTCTGAAGTTTGTGTTTCATACTCTTTCTAATCCTTTTGTAACTATATGCAGGCCAAATCCTCCTTCCGGAAGAAAAAACCAATTGCAGCTTCCAAGAAGAAAATAGAAGCTGTGAAAGCCCATGCTCGGGTCGTAAGAAGAAAACAACCGCCCAAGAGTTGCTCGAGCTTGATGACTCGGAGGTAGAACTTGAATCCTTTGGTCTTCTTTTCATGCAAGTTATTGACACTTATTGATCTCGGGAGGAAGTGGAGACAAGCCATGCTGATGCCGCAGAGGTAACTATCCTCTCCTCTGACTCGGAACCTTTACCAACAGAAAAGATACAGGGGTTGTCCGGAAGGTAAAACTTTAACATCACGTTGCTCACTTGGATCCCGACTTTCTTTTGAAGAAGGATCAAGATGTCCATAGACGCCGGACTCACAGCAACGGTTCTGAAGCCTTGTCATCCAGCTTACCTAACACTCTGGCTCCTCAGAAACGTCGTACCAAGGTATTTCATAGCCTAAACTTTCATTTCTTCTGCATACTGACATTGTGTTGTAACTTACTCATATTTACCAATTTTAACTTTTCAGGAAACACCTCCTTCTTCTGGTGACTCTATCGCCACGAGGTTGCCTCCTCTTGTTATCAACCTAGGGTAAATGTCTTTGCCTCCCATACCATTTAGTAACACTCTACCCTTGCATATGACTTATAGTGCATACTTTGCTCACAGGGCCCAAGCTAAAAGGAGGAAGCTAAGTGGGTCGTCCGCCCATCCTGATACCCTAGACCCGAAGAATCCAAAGCTTGGCACTTCTGAAGCTCACGTCGAGCCATCCGAAGCTAATCAAGGCGCCCAGAATGAAACTCCTCAGCCTAGTGAGCCGGCGGAGGCTAATATTGTGGCTCCTAACGCTCATCCGGAGGCTGATCCTAAGTCGCCCAGCCCTCGGCCAGCATCTCAAGACATGACTTCCCATGAATAGGTTACCGTCACTGGGACGGCTTAAAAATCTCCAGCTCCTTTGAACGTGTTGACCAAGCATACCAGCAAGGATGAGGCGCCTTCACCTAAGAAGGAGGAGGCTAAATATAACCTTCCTAATCTGGAGAAACTTACTACTGATGAATTACAATCTGAATATCTAAGTCGTCTCTCTGCAAGCCGAGACATGGAGGCCAACTTAGTTGGCATGATGAAGAAAAAATATGACGTATTCAACCTCCCCTGCTTTCCTTATATCCTTACGTAGCCCCCAAGAGTCGGCTTATTTTCTCAAAAATTAAGTTGGGTCTTCAACACTTTGTAGATTTCAATAGCTCGTCATGTAGCCCCCAAGGGTCGGGTCATTATGCAAATAATGAGCCGGCACTTACTAAATTGATAGAGTAAAAGCCAAGTGTAGCCCCAAAGGGTCGGGTCATCTTCTTCAAGATGAACCGAGTCTTATTTTGATTGTAAACCTTCAAAAAACTGATACACATTAGCCCCCAAGTGTCAAGTATATTGCCTGCAATGTTCTTGAGAATGGTAATAGCCTTCGTCATTGCCCCCAAGTGTTATCGTACACTATTCCGGTGGCAGTTCAAGAATATAAGTAAACTTGTCCTTGACAATTTGTATTGTGCAAGAAGCCTTAAATGTGGCCCAGTCTAGCTTGACCAACCTTAAGAAGGATCTGGCCTTGCAACTAGACGCCCGTACCAAAGCTAAGGAAAATGGAGGGTCTCTGCAATAGAGATTGAAAAAACCAAGGCAGACTTGCAAGCCTACAAAAGAACCGCTGAAGCTGAACAAGCCGCCTTAGCCAACCACGTAGAAGACGCCGAGGGAAAACTTAAACCCATCACTGAAGAGCTGAACAGTCTGAGACACCATATAGCTCGGATGATGGAAGTTTTCTTTGGTAAGTGTTGTTGATTATGGACCTTCTTTTCAAAGAGTCTTTACAAACATTCTCCCGGCGGCTTACAAAATTTCACTGTGTGTAGGCTGACAAACCTGCCAGCTTTCCTACAACAGCCTGCTAAAGCTGAAAGCTTTATATACATCCACTGAACAACGGTATGCTGGAAGCCTTTTCACCATGAAGGTTGTTATGGGTGCAAAGGGCATGCCAAAATTTATCAAAGGTGTGTTGGAGTGCCTCTCCACCATCCCCAAACAGCTACAAGAGCTTAAAACAATCAGCCGCCCATAAAGGTGCAATGGATTGTGGGGAACGTTGCATGGGAAACAAAAAAATTCCTACGCACACACAAGATCTATCCATAGTGATGAGCATCTATGAGAGGGAGAGTCGATCTACATACCCTTGTAGATCGCTAAGCGGAAAGCGTTAAGAAATACAGTTGGTGTAGTCGAACGTCTTCGCAATTCAATCACCGAGCGTCCTGCGATCTCATCATGATCCGTCCTACGATCCAATCACAATCCGTCCCGCAAACTCATCACGATCCGTCCTGCGATCTCATCACGATCCGTCTCGCGATCTTGGTCACGGTGCTTCCAATCTAGCGCCGAACGGACGACACCTCCGCGCTCAACACACGTACAGCTCGATGACGATCTCTGCCTTCTTAATCCAGCAAGAGGGAGCGGATAGGTAGACGAGTTCTCCGGCAACGCGACGGCGTTGTAGCAATGGTGGTGGAGGAATTCCATCAGGGCTTCACCTAAGCACCGCTGAAAACCGATCTAGAGGAGAAAACGATCTAGCGGAAGAAGAGGGCAGCACGTGGCAATTAGGGTTAGGGCTGCCCTCAAAACCTCTAGTATACATACGAGGAGAGGAGGAGGAGGCTTGGCGCAAGGGCTAGCCCCTCTTTGGTCAGCCGAAGTGGAGAGGAGGAGTCCTCCTCCTCCACTCCTAGTAGGATTAGGACTCCTTCCTTATTTCCACCTTTTTACCTTTTTTCCACCTTTTCCACTTTGGAATTTCTTCCCAGCCGCATGGGCCTTCTGTGGGACTACGGCCAGCCCACTAAGGACTGGTATTCCTTCTCCCACATCCCATGTAGCATCTTGGGTCAAAATACCCCTCCCGATGGTCCCCCGGTACACTACCGGCACTCCCGGTACACTACCGATGAGCCCAAAACTTTTTCGGTGACCAAAACAGGACTTCCTAGATATGAATATTTACCTATGGACCATTCCGGAGCTCCTCGTGGCGTCCGGGGTCTCATCTGGGACTCTGAACAACCTTCGGTTACCACCACACATAACTCTATACTACTGAAACGTCACCGAACCTTAAGTGTGCAGACCCTATGGGTTCGAGAACTATGTAGACATGACCGAGACACCTCTACCGTCAATAACCAATAGCGGGACCTGGATGCCCATATTGGTTCCTACATATTCTACAAAGATCTTTATCGGTCGAACCTCTATGTCAAGTATTCAGTTAATCCCGTATGATGTTCCCTTTGTTCTTCGGTATGTTACTTGCCCGAGAATCGATTGCCGGTATCTCCATACCTAGTTCAACCTCATTACCGGAAAGTCTCTTTACTCGTTCCGTAATACAAGATCCCATGGCTAACACTTAGTCACCTTGCTTGCAAGGCTTATTGTGATGTTTTATTACCAAGTGGGCCCTGAGATACCTCTCCATCACACGGAGTAACAAATCCCAGTCTTGGTCCATGCCAACCCAACAGACACCTTTGGAGATACCTGTAGAGTACCTTTATAGTGACCCAGTTACGTTGCGATGTTTGATTCACACAAGGCACTCCTCCGGTGTCAGTGAGTTGCATGATCTCATGGTCATAGGAACAGATACTTGACATGCAGAAAACAGTAGCAATAAACTGACACGATCATATGCTATGTTTGTAGTTTTGGTCTTGTCCATCACATCATTCTCCTAATGATGTGATCTTGTTATCAAATGACATCTCATGTCCATGACTAGGAAACCATAGCCATCTTTGATCAACGTGCTAGTCTATTAGAGGCATACTAGGGACATGGTGTTGTCTATGTATCCACACATGTATCTGAGTTTCCGATCAATACAATTATAGCATGGATAATAAACGATTATCATGAACAAGGACATATGATAATAACCAATTTATTATTGCCTCTAGGGCATATTTCCAACAGTCTCCCACTTGCACTAGAGTCAATAATCTAGTTCACATCACCATGTGATTCGCATTGTTATGAATCTAACACCCAATGAGTTCTGGGGCTCGATCATGCTTTGCATGTGAGAGAGGTCTTGTAGTCAACGGGTCTGTGACATTCTGATCCGTGTGTACTTTGCAAATCTCTATGTCATACTATAGACACTGCTACCACACTCCACTTGGAGCTATTCCAAATTGTACTCTACTATACGTATCCGGATTGCTACTAAGAGTCATCCGGATTGGTGTCAAAGCTTGCATGGACGTAACTCTTTACGACGAACTCTTTATCACCTCCATAATCAAGAAAAATTTCCTTAGTCTTTTAGTTACTAAGGATAATCTTGACCGCTGTCTAGTGATCCACTCCTGGATCACTCTTGTACAACTTGACGGACTCATGGCAAGGCACACACAAGTGCGGTACACAGCATGGCATACTATATAGAGCCTATGGCTAAAGCATAGGGGACGACCTTCGTCCTTTCTCTTTCTTCTGTCGTGGTCGAGCTTTGAGTCTTACTCAACTTCACACCTTACAAATCAGGCAAGTACTCTTTCTCTAACTAATCCATTTTGAACTCTTTCAAAATCTTGTCAAGGTATCTACTCATTGAAAGTCTCATCAAGCATCTTGATCCATCTCTATAGATCTTGATACTCAACAATTAGGTAGCTTTATCTAGGTCTTCCTTTGAAAAACTCTTTTCAAACAACCCTTTATGCTTTCCAGAAATTCTACATCATTTCGAATCAACAACATGTCATCCACATATGCTTATCAGAAAATCTATAGTGCTCCCACTCACATTATTGTAAATACAAGTTTCTCATAAACTTTGTGTAAACTCAAAAACTTTGATCACCTCATCAAAACGTATATTCCAACTCCGAGATGCTTGCTCCATCCCATAGAAGGATTGCTGGAGTTTGCACACCTTTTAGCATCCTTAGGACTAACAAAACCTTCTGGTTGTATCACATACAACCTTTCCTCAAGTAAACCATTAAGGAAACGGTGTTTTGACATCCATCTGCCAGATTTCATAACTGAAAAATGCAGCAACTGCTAACATAATTCCAACAGACTTTAGCATCGCTACGAGTGAGAAAGTCTCCTCCCAGTCAACTCCTTGAACTTTGTCGGAAACTTCTTTGCGACAAGTCGACCTTTATAAATGGTGACATTTACCATCAGCGTCTGTCTTCATCTTAAAGGTCCATTTGTACTCGACGACCTACCGTCCAATGATCAAGTCTACCAAAGTCTATACTTTGTTTTCATACATGGATCCTTTCTCGGATTTCATGGCCTCTAACCATTTGTCGGAATCCGAGCCCATCATCGCTTCTCCATAGCTCGTAGGTTCATCGTTGTCCAACAACATGACCTCCAAGACAGGGTTGTTGTACCACTCAGGAGCAGTACGCAACCTTGTCGACCTACGAGGTTCGATAGTAACTTGATCTGAAGCTTCATGATAATCATCATTTACTTCCTCTTCAACTGACGTAGGTTCCATAGAAACATCTTTCTGCGCTGCGCTACTCTCTGGTTGAAGCAAAGGTTCAACAACCTCATCAAGTTCCATCTTCCTGCCACTCAATTCTTTTGAGAGAAACTTTTCCTCGAGAAAGGATCCAGTTTTAGCAACAAACACTTTGTACTCGGATCTGAGATAGAAGGTATACCCAACTGTTCTTAGGGTATCTTATGAAGATGCATTTTTCTGCTTTGGGTTCTAGCTTATCAGACATAAGTGTCGCATTCCCAAACTCTAAGAAATGATAGCTTAGGTTTCTGCCAAACCATATGGTGTCATCTCAACGGATTTGGATGGTGCCCTATTTAAAGTGAATGTGGTTTTCTCTAATGCATAACCCCAAAATGATAGTGGTAAAACGGTAAGAGACATCATAATTCGCACCATATCCAATAGAACATGACTACGACGTTCGGACACACCATCACACTATGGTGTTCCAGGTGGCGTGAGTTGTTAAACAACTTTCACATTGTCTTAAGTTGTATACCAAACTCGTAACACGGATATTCACCTCCACGATCATATCATAGACATTGTATCTTCTCGTCATGATGATCTCAAACTTCACTCTGATGCTGCTTGAACTTTTCAAACGATTCAAACTTGTGTTTCATTAAGTAAATATATACTACTCAAATCATCAGTGAAGGTAAGAAAATAACGATATCCACCACAAGCTACAACACTCATTGGAACGTATACATCAACATGCATTATTTCTAATAAGTCACTTGCCCGTTCCATCAAGCCGGAAAACGGGGTTTCAGTCATCTTGCCCAAGAGGCATGGTCCACATGTCTCAACAGATTCAAAATCGAATGATTCCAAAGATCCATCAGCATGGAGTTTCTTCATGCGATTTATACCAATATGACATTTAGCGACAGTGCCACAAGTATGTGGTACTATCATTATTAACTTTGTATCTTTTGGCGTCAATGTTATGAACATGTGTATTACTACGATCAAGATTCAACAAACCATTCTCACTGGGTGCATGACCATTGAAGGTATTATTCATGTAAACAGAATAACCATTATTCTCTAACTTAAATGAATAACCCTGTTGCAATAAAAACGATCCAATCATGTTCATGCTTAATGCAAGCACCAAATAACATTTATTTAGGTTTGTCACTAATCTCGAAGGTAGAGAGAGCGTGCGATGTTGATCACATCAACCTTGGAAACATTTCCAACAGACATCGTCACCTCACACTTAGCTAGTCTTCGTTTATTCCGTAGCTTTTATTTCGAGTTACTAACATTTAGAAAACGAACCGGTATCCAATACCCAGGTGCTACTAGGAGTACTAGCAAGGTACACATCAATAACATGTATATAAAAATATACTTTTGTCGACGTTGCCAGCCTTCTTATCTACCAAGTATCTAGGGTTGTTCCACTTCAGCAACCACTCTCCTCATAATATAAGCACTTAGTCTCGGGTTTGGGATCAACTTTGGGTTGCTTCACTAGAGCAGCAACTGACTTGCCATCCACGAAGTTTCCCTCCTAGCCCTTGCCTTTCTCGAAACTAGTGGTTTTACTAACCATCAACACTTGATGCTCCTTCTTGATTTATACCTTCGCGGCGTCAAACATCGTGCACAGCTTAGGGATCATTATTTCCATCCCTGGCATTTTATAGTTAATCACCAAGTTCTAGTAGCTTAGTGACAGTGACTTGGAGAACTATATCAATCACTATCTTATCTGGAAGATCAACTCCCACACAATTCAAGCGATTGTAGCACCCAGACAATCTGAGCACATGCTCAACGATTAAGTTATTCTCTTTCATCTTGTAGGCAAAGAATCTTGTTGGAGATCTCATATCTCACAACACGGGCGCAAGCCTGAGATCCCAATTTCAGCTCTTAGAACATCTCATGTGTCCCGTGACGTTCAAAACGTTTTGGAGCCTCAATTCTAAGCCGTAATGCATGACGCACTGAACTATCAAGTAGTCATCGGAACGTGCCTGTTAGATGTTCACAACATCTACAGACGACGCTAGAGGGGGTGGTGCACCGAGCGGTGCATTAAGGACATAAGCCTTCTTTGTAGCAATGAGGACAATCCTCACATCACGGACCTAGACCACAATATTGCTACCATCATCTTTCAACTCTATTTCTCTAGGAACATATAAAGATTCTAGGGAGCTACAGCGTGAGCTAGTAATCTACAACATAATTTGCAAAGACACAACTGACTATGTTCATGATAATGAGTTCAATTAATCATATTACTTAAGAACTCCCACTCAAATTGATAGCCCTCGGGTCATTCGAGTGATACATGATCCAAATTCACCAACTCAAGTCCGATCATCACGTGAGTTGAGGTGGTTTCAATGGTGAACATCATCATGTTGATCATATATGCTATATGACTCATGTTCGGCCTTTCGGTCTCTTGTGTTCCGAGGCCATGTATGTACATGCTAGGCTCGTCAAGTTTAACCCGAGTGTTCCGCATGTGCAACACTGGCTTGCACTCGTTGTATGTGAACGTAGAGTCTATCACACCCAATCATCACGTGGTGTCTCGACACGACAAACTTTCGCAATGGTGCACACTCGGGGAGAACACAATTTATCTTGAAATTTAAGTGAAGGATCACCTTATAATGCTACCGTCGTCCTAAGCAAAACAAGGTGCATAAAAGGATTAACATCACATGCAAATCATAAGTGACATGATATGGCCATGAACTTGTGCTTTTGATCTCCATCTTGAAAGCACCAGCATGATCTCCATCGTCACCGGCATGACAGCATGATCTCCATCATCTTGATCTCCATCAACGTGTCGTTATCGGGGCTGTCGCGCCCACCATGCTTCTACTACTATTGCTACCGTTTAGTGATAAAGTAAAGCATTACATAGCGCTTAATGATTGACACGCAGGTCATACAATAATTAAAGACGACCCTATGGCTCCACACCCCGTTACGCCTAGCGGGATCTAGACTGGCCCCATAGACCAACACTACTCTTTCATGCACACTTTTGTCCTCACTCGTGCACATCCGGGACCAACTTCCCGGTCGGTCACCCATCCTAGAATCGCTCCAAGCCAAGCACGCTTAACTTTGGAGTTCTTTTCGAGTGGGCTTCCGGAAAAGAAGGAATTCCTTGTTGATATGAGTAGTCTATCATTCTTATTAAGCCAGGCTCTCACATACACCCCCACTCAAAGGAACTGGCGTCCTTGTCGGCCCATCAGGAACGTTCCCTTTTGGCACAGTATGCGCGTTCAGTCCGGCACATGTGCCATGCTATGTGCCACGATGGGCCACACACGCCATGCACCACATGCCCGTGCACCTGACCCACGCAGTCCTCACTCGTGCGCACGCGGGCCCAACTTCCCGGTCGGTCACCCATCCTTGAATCGCTCCAAGCCAAGCACGCTTAGCTTTGGAGTTCTTTTCGAGTGGGCTTCCGGAAAAGAAGGAATTCCTTGTTGATATGAGTAGTCTATCATTCCTATTAAGCCAGGCTCTCACAACATCACAACATACCTTGCGAAAACAAGTTAGACGTCCTCTAATTGTTGTTGCATGTTTTACGTGGATGCTTTGGGTATCTAGCAAGAACAACTCTAACCTACGCAAAACCACAATAGTGATACATAAATTGCTTTTCAACCTTCTCAAGGACCGCCTTTCTCGAATCTGGTCCAACTAAAGTAGAAGAAACACACACCCGCCAGCCATCTTTGTGCAACGAAGTTACACATCAGTCGATGGAACCTGTATCTCGTAAGCGTACGAGTAAGGTTGGTCCGGGCCGCTTCATCCCACAATACAGCTGAACCAAAATATGACCAAGGTAGGAAGCAATCTAAGCATCAACGCCCACAAACTCCTTTCCGTTCTACTTGTGATCTCATCTGAACATATACCTAGCTCATGATGCCACTTTTGGGGAGCGTTGCATCGGAAACAATTTTTTTCCTACGCACACGCAAGATCTATCCATGGTGATTAGCATCTACGAGAAGGAGAGTGGATCTACATACCCTTGTAGATCGCTAAGCGGGAAGCGTTAAGAAACACGGTTGGTGTAGTCGAACGTCTTCACGATTCAAATCGCCGAGCGTCCCGTGATCTCATCACGATCCGTCCCGCGATCCAATCACGATCCATCCCGTGAACTCACCATGATCCATCCAGTGATCTCATCATAATCCGTCTCGCGATCTTGATCATGGTGCTTCCGATCTAGCGCCGAACGGACGACACCTCCGCGTTCAGCACACGTATAGCTCGATAACGATCTCCGCCTTCTTGATCAAGCAAGAGGGAGCAGAGAGGTAGACGAGTTCTCCCGCAGCACGACAGCGTTGCAGCAATGGTGGTGGAGGAATTCTAGCAGGGCTTCGCCTAAGCACCGCTGAAAACCGATCTAGAGGAGAAAACGATCTAGAGGAAGAATAGGGCAGCACATGGCAATTAGGGTTAGGGCTGCCCTCAAAACCTCTAGTATATATAGGAGGAGAGGAGGAGGAGGCTTAGCGCAAGGGCCAGCCCCTCTTTGGTTCGGCCGAAGTGGAGAGGAGGAGTCCTCCTCCACTCCTAGTAGGATTAGGACTCCTTCCTTATTTCCACCTTTTTGCCTTTTTTTCCACCTTTTCCACTTTGGAATTTCTTCCCAACCGCATGGGCCTTCTGTGGGACATCGGCTAGCCCACTAAGGGTTGGTATTCCTTCTCCCACAGCCCATGTAGCCACTTGGGTCGAAATACCCCTCCTGATGGTCTCCCGGTACACTTTCGGCACTCCCGGTACACTACCGATGAGCCCAAAACTTTTCCGGTGACCAAAGCAGGACTTCCTATATATAAATCCTTACCTCTGGACCATTTCGGAGCTCCTCGTGACATCCGGGATATCATTTGGGACTCCGAACAACCTTCGGTCACCACCATACATAACTTTATACTACCGAAACGTCACCGAACCTTAAGTGTGTAGACCCTGCGGGTTCAAGAACTATGTAAACATGACCGAGACACCTCTATAGTAAATAACCAATAGCGGGACCTAGATGCCCATATTGGTTCCTACGTATTCTACAAAGATCTTTATCGGTCGAACTTCTGTGTCAAGGATTCAGTTAATCCCGTATGATGTTCCCTTTGTTCTTCGGTATGTTACTTGCCCGAGATTCGATTGTCGGTACCTCCATACCTAGTTCAACCTCGTTACCGGCAAGTCTCTTTACTCGTTCCGTAATACAAGATCATGTGGCTAACACTTAGTCACATTGCTTGCAAGGCTATTTGTGATGTTGTATTACCGAGTGGGCCCTGAGATACCTCTCCATCACAGGGAGTAACAAATCCCAGTCTTGATCCATGCCAACCCAACATACACCCTCGGAGGTACCTGTAGAGTACCTTTATAGTCACCCAGTTACGTTGCGACATTTGATACACACAAGGCGCTCCTCCGGTCTCAGTGAGTTGCATGATCTCCTGATCATAGGAACAGATACTTGACATGCAGAAAACAGTAGCAATAAACTGACACGATCATATGCTATGTTTGTAGTTTGGGTCTTGTCCATCACATCATTCTCCTAATGATGTGATCCCATTATCAAATAACATCTAATGTCCATGACTAGGAAACCATAGCCATCTTTGATCAACGAGCTAGTCTATTAGAGGCATACTAGGGACATGGTGTTGTCTATGTATCCACACATGTATCTGAGTTTCCGATCAATACAATTATAGCATGGATAATAAACGATTATCATGAATAGGAAATATGATAATAACCAATTTATTATTTCCTCTAGGGCATATTTCCAACATGGATGTCTTGAGTCGTCCGTTGGCTTACGCCCCTGAGCTCAACCCAGAAGAAATGAAGGACGGCTTTCCTCAGCTGAAGGACACATGGAGGCATCACGAGTACTCGCTAGCCAGCTGATCGCAAAAATTGACTTGTCATCGTATCAGGTGGCTTATAATGAGAACAATATGCAAGTTCGGGGGGCCACCTTTGAAGCAAAGGACCTGCTCCTCAACGTCATAAGCACCTCTTTGCCCCTGATGTTGACCAGTCTCCAATCTTGCATGACGAAGTCAAATTTTATGCATTAATCAATTGCAACTGGAATGTGGACAAACTTCAGATCCAAGAAGACTCGGTGCAGGATGACCCGTCAACGAGCTAAACGGGGAGCCGGCCTCACATGAAGTTAACCCGGGGTGCTGCCCTGCTAGGTTATAATATTTTGTGAAAAACTTGAGTCCAATCATTTTGAGATTTACATAGCCTTGTAATAGCTGTAGAAAATACGGATTGCCTAAACCGTGTCTTCGTACACATTTCAAGTTTGAACAACTCATATTCCAACAGCTTTGGTTCTATCCATCTGTTATATCTTGTTGTTGTGACCATACTTCTTTATACCCGTTGGCGGGTCATAACATGAGAAATTCTTTGAACAATGAACAACACCAATCATGATAAACTATTACCCTAAGACTTTTTAGGATCTTATCATGACAGAAACCCTGCAAAACAACAAGGCAGTATATATATATATATATATTATCTATCATTGTTTTAGGCGGTTGTGAAGGCACAACCCCAAGAGGTAAACTCTTGTTTTATATTTTTGAGAGAAAACTAAAGTTTGTTGCTTGAAAAAAGCTTGGCATGACTACCCAAAATCTTATAAGCCGGCTCTCACGTGACATAAATCTGTCATTTTAACCTTAACTAGTTCAGGGTCTTTAAAAAGATTGACTGTTAAGAGTATGAACAGGCCACATAGCAGAGAGACTACATCTGGGCATGAGTACCCAAGATCCCGTAAGCCGGCTCTCACTTGATGTAAATCCGTGGTTTTAACCTTAACAAGTGCAAGGTCTTTAAAAAGATTGTGTGTTACGAGTACGAATGGGCCACATAGCGGAGAGACTACAGCAGACGGGTGAGTTTATCCTAGCTCTCTGTAAGCCGGCTCTCTCATGACATAAGTCGTCATTTTAACCTTAACTAGTTCAGGGTCTTATTGCAAGTTTGACTGTCAAGAGTCTTGACGAGTTTAGGGTCTTTTCTTTGATGATTGACTGGTAAGAGTTCGGCGGGTCACATGGTGGATTAGCAATTTGCAAACAGGAAGGCTTAACCCATATATGGCGTGGAAGCCAGTCAAGAGGGTATGAAAGATAAACCCAATGGGTTAGGATCCCCCAAGTGACTTGTTGAATGATCAACTCCTTTTGCACAAAACTTGTTGCATGCAAACGACAGAGGCCCTGAATTGTGGGAATGCCAACTTTATATTGAAAAGGTATATACAATGACAGATGTATGTACATTGATGAGAGTTAGTGACTCAAGTATAGTAAGGCCAGCGATGAGAAATATTCCACGGCTTGATGGTCTCTTGTCCGGAAGTGCGTGACTCGTCGCTCTCCCGTATATCAATGAGGTAATATGACCCATTGTTGAGATTCCTGCTGACCATGAAAGGTCCTTCCCAAGGGGGAGATAACTTATGCATATTTGTCTGATCATGAATCTCCGCAGCTATGATAGCAACGCAGATCTTCCTGATAAATCATCGATCGTGCTGCTGCAAGATCCCATTCGTCATCCAAAATGTCTAGTGCATTCTGACGCGCTGTCTCATTATCAATTTCGACATAAGCCGCCACTCTAGGCGAGTCATGATGGATATCACTGGCTAGGACAGCTTCTGCGCCATAAATCATGAAGAAAGGCGTGTAGACTGTTGATCTATTGGGGTGGTTCTGATACTCCAAAGAACCAGAGGTAGTTCCTCCACCCAACAACCCAACGTTCATTCCAAAGGAACCATGAGCCAGGGTTTTATCCCTCTCAAGATCTCTTGGTTAGCATGTCCTGCCTGGCCATTGGACTGCGGATGAGCCATGGAGGAAACAACAAGGCGGATATGCTCACTTTCGTAGAATGCTTTCATAGCCCCCTTGGACAGATATGTACCATTATCAGTAATGATATTGTGAGGGTAACCAAAATGATATATCAGCTTCTTGAAAAACTAAACTGTTGTTGCTGCCACTAATTGTCCCTCCGGGTCAGGTATAGCAAGATCCTCTTCAGAAGGTAAGTTCATTGATGGGTGATGCAATACGTCTAGAAATACATTAGGTGGTATCGCCTTGTGTTGAGACACCAGTCTTGACAATGCATCAGCTGCCTCATTCTTTCGACGATCAATATGATCCACTTGATAACCCTTGAAGTGACCGGCAATGATGTCAACCGCTTGGTGATAATCCGCCATACGAGGGTCTTTAGAATCCCACATGCCTGAAACTTGTTAAGACACAAGGTATTAGTCGCCCAGGCATCTAACTTGGCTCAGATTCATCTCCTTGGCCATACGAAGTCCATGAAGTAAAGCTTCATACTCAGCTGCATTGTTAGTACA
Organism: Hordeum marinum; assembly: GCA_022496015.1. Classification (NCBI taxonomy): domain Eukaryota; kingdom Viridiplantae; phylum Streptophyta; class Magnoliopsida; order Poales; family Poaceae; genus Hordeum; species Hordeum marinum. The sequence continues at coordinate 194,852,183 of CM039672.1, read as the reverse complement.
AGGAAACATTAACCTTAACACGTAACAAAACTTGTCACCTCTAGGGGAAGTTAAAACAACTCCAGCACTCGATCCTTCCAATTGTCTGGATCCATCGAAGTGAATCATCCAATATGTATTATCCAGCTTCTCTACAGGCACCTAACACTCTGCCCAGTCATTTATGAAATCCACCAAGCCTTCAGACTTGACAGCTGTTCGAGGCACATACTTCAAATTAAGAGGCCCAAGCTCTGGTACCTACTTAGCAATCATGCCGGTGGCTTCTCTATTTTGAATGATATCTCCCAAAGGAGCAAAGCTAACCATTGTGACCAGATGTCGAAAGAAATAATACTTCAGCTTGTGGTTTGCCATGAACACTCTATATATCAGCTTTTGCCAATGCGAGTATATTTGTTTGGTCTCTATCAAAACCTCATTGACATAGTAAACCGGCCTCTAGACTGGGTACTCTTTCCCTGCCTCCTTGCGCTCCACAACAACCGCAGCACTGACTTCCTTGTTATTAGCCGCCACATACAGGAGCGACAGTTCTTTCTCCGTGGGAGCAGCCAAAACCGGTTGCTCAACCAACTGTTTTTGAGCGCGTCAAATGCATCATTGGCAGCATCACTCGAAACAAAATCATTTGTCTTTTTCATCATCTGATATAAAGGGATAGCCTTCTCGCCCAGGCGCTTGATGAACCGACTTAAGGCGGAGATACGACCCGCCAAGCGTTGTACATCGTTAATACATGCCGGCTTAGATAATGAGGTGATGGCCTTTATTATATCCGGATTAGCTTCGATGCCCTGCTCTAAAACCAAGAAACCCAGAAGCTTGCCTGCAGGTACACCAAAAACACACTTAGTCGGGTTAAGCATCATCTTGTAAACTCACAGGTTATCAAATGTCTCCTTCAAATCGTCAAGCGGAGTCTCCTTCTTCCTTGACTTAACCACAATTTCATCCACATAAGCATGAACATTGCACTCAATTTGGCCTTGAAGACAATTTTGTACACATCGTTGATAAGTCGTTGGTGCAAATTTAAGCCCAAAGCGCATGGATACATAGCAAAAAGCTCCAAAAGGTGTTATGAAGGATGTCTTCTCTTGGACTTTAACTGCCATCTTGATCTGATGATAACCCAAATAAGAATCCAGGAAACACAAATTCTCACAACCCACAGTTGGATCAATGATCTGGCCGATACGGGGAAGAGCAAATGGATCAATCGGACAAGCATTTTTAAGATCCATGTAATCCACACACATGCTCCATGTGTCATTCTTTCTAAGTACAAGCATGGGATTAGTCAACCACTCCGGGTGAAAAACTTCCATGATGAACCCTGCTATTAAGAGCCGAGCTACCTCCTCTCAAATAGCTTTACACTCCTCTTCATTGAAACGATAGAGGAATTGCATAATCGGCTTAAACTTAGGATCCACATTAAGGTGGTGCTCAGCGAATTCTCTCGGCACACCTGGCATGTCAGAAGGTTACCATGCAAAGATGTCCCAATTCTCACAAATTAATTCGATGAGCGTGCTTTCCTATGCGGGGTCCATGTTAGCCCCGATAGTGAACTGCTTTGATGAGTCACCAGGAGCAAAATCCACAAACTAGGTATCCTCTGCCGCAAACTTCAGGGGGCTCAGATTCTGTGTTGGGCTTTTTCAATGGGGTCATATCAGCTGGGTCAACATTATCTGTATAGAACTTGAGCTCCACCTCAGCACAACTTGTCTCCGCATACGCAGCGTCACCCTCCTCGCACTCAAGAGCATTTTTCCAATCACCGTGCACCGTAATCGTCCCTTTCATACCCGACATCTTGAGCTACAAGTAAACATAACAGGGTCGGGCCATGAACTTAGCGAAATCCAGTCGCCCAAACAAGGCATGATACGGGCTTTTAATTTTGACCACTTAGAACCATAAAGTTTCTACCCTGTAATTGTAGTCATCTCCAAACATCATGAAATATCGCAGATGGCGGCTTAAGATCCTTGTCAGTCAGCTCCATCCGGTGAAAGGTGTCATACTACAAGATGTTGATGTTGTTGCCGCCATCCATCAGTACCTTTGTGAATTTATAGCCTCCGACTTGAGGGGCCACCACAAGCGGCAAGTGTCCCGGGTTATCAACCCGTGGCGGGTGATCCTCCCTGCTCCATGATATCGTGTACTCAGACCACGTCAAATATTGTGGAAGAGCCGGCGCTGCAACGTGAACCGCCCTCCAGCGCACCTTCTGATCTCGTTTGTCTAGACTCGTGCTGAAAACATGATATTGACCTCCATTAAGCTGCTTTGGGTTACTTTGATACCCAGGTTGATTGTTTTGCCATTCACCACCGTTACCAGACTGCTGATGGTGGCCGCCTTGCCGGGTTGCCGGGTTGAGTGGACGGCTTGCTGGGTTCACTATGCTCTGGGCAGGGTTTATTAAGCATTTCCTCTATGTTGAAAGGAGTTTTGGCCTTCCAAAAGGTGGTTTACCGTTGCCCTTAGCACGATTATTCCTAGTGTTGGTGTTGGCTACCATATCTGACCTGCCATCCTTGAGCTTTTGTTTGCCACCATTACCGGGGTTGTATTTCCCGCCCCATTTTGCTGTTGACCCTTGCTGTTGCCGTTCTTCTTACCCTTAGCCGACTTCTCCTCATCGGAACCCGGATCCTTTGTGGTATTTGAATCTGCCTATTTGGTGAGAGCCGACATGAACTCACCCATGTCTTGACAGGAATGTTTGAGTCATCCAAGTTTCTATTTGAGGGGTAAGAAGCGACGATTTTTCTTCAAAATCAGAACCGCCTGAGCCGCTGAGATATTATCAGATGAGTGGATAACTGTCGAGACCCGCCGGACTCAATGATGGGCCGACTCATCCTACTGCTAGACGCAATGATCGAGGTCAACGATTGTCATCGGCTGCTTGCATGTCCCTTGGAAATTCTTTATAAACCGTTATTTCAACTCGGCCCAGGAAGCAATGGTATTGGGGGGCAAACCCTTTAACCATGTACGAGCTGGCCCTTCCAACATCATGATGAAATACTTTGCATAGATCGCATCACTGACATCCAACATCTCCATAGCTAGCTCGTAATGCTCGATCCAAGCTTCTGGGGATAGATCAGCCGTGTAGTTAGGCACCTTACGTGGTCATTTAAAATCCTTGGGCAAGTGCTCGTTACACAGCTCTGCCGTTAAACAAGGCACACCGACGTCCTTGGAAGAGACTTTGGCTCCTACCGAGGTAGAAGGGGTCACCAGGGACATCGTAAGAACTTCCTGGTAATATGTCACCACCGTTGCTCCCCGATGGGCTCTACCCCTATCCACAATCTCCTGGGCATTGGTATGGGGCGGGTCATCATAGGGTGGGTTGCGTCGTTGCTCACTGCTAGAAACCGCTAGCGACTCCATGCGTCGGCTATAACTGCAGCTTGGAATGAGAGTAGAGTGCACACGGCTCCGATTGTACGTATATTTTTCTACTGAACCACCGCTGTCTACAACAACTCGATGCCATTCTGTGCTTCCTCAGCAAAGAGCGTTCCATCGGTGAGAGGGAGTGCATTGAGTCTGGTAGCTGCCGCTACCATGTTGTCCATCGGGTTAGAATAATGGCCAGGCGGTGTCGAGAAGTGCTGTGACGGGGTCTGATTTCTATAGGGCAGATCCGGCTGTCGTGGTTGAGCCGCCGCCCTGCTTACAGGTACTTCCGCACACCTGTTTATAGCTAGCATTATGTTCAGCCCTGCCCCCGGGGTAGTGAAGAGAGCCCTAGGATCATAGTGCGCCGTGAGGCGGGACTGGTATCTCCTCCTAAGGATTGCCTCAGAGGCATGCTGGTCTAGATTGAAACGGAAAGCCTACGCCCACAATCGCTCCTACTCAGCATCCATCTGCATTCACATCGCATTGATATCCTCATGGGTCTTGGTCATCTCCTCCTTCAGTCTTGCAATATCAGTGTTGTGCTCTGGTTGGTTTTCAGGCATGGCCTCAGTTCCCAACAGATTCATCAGCTTATTCATTAACTCCAGCAAGACTTGAGCCGGCGGACAGACTAACACTGATCCTAACGGGGCATCTCCTGCCGCCACTACGGCTGTTGTGTCGTAGAAAGTCGGTGTCATGCCTGCCATAAAGATGGCGTCCTAGCTTGGCAGCTCGTAGGGCTTTTTAATACTCTCACCATCGGTATAGCCCCCAAGACCACCACATGAAGCTGATAGATCGATTCGGTCTTGCCGCTCGAGGACCCGTCCTCCGAGAGGATAAGGGTTTCCCCTAATGAAGCAGAATCTTCCATGCCCTGGGTGAAGCCTAGAAAAACGCTCCTACGATCGGGTTGAACACGGGCGGGTTGCGCGCGCCGGGCCGACTCAACGAGGTTAGTGCAGATGTCCGGCCCGGGCTTGGATCCACCGATCCTTCCGATGAAAACATGAATTCCGCCAAAGGGGACCCAGTACGCATACTCGATTGAGTCGGCCTCGGGACCCCAACCAGCATCGTCGATGTAGAGCTTGGTGCGACTCTTAGTCATTCTGTCGATGACGTATCCCTCGATCCATGGGAGTGAGCGCTCCGAGAACTCCACACCACCGTGCATCAGCCCCACGGTGGGCACCAACTGTCGTGGTTTTGTCACAACAAATGCCCTAGTGAAAGGACTTAGGTTCGTGGCCATCGCTATGGTGGTTAATTCAAAGTGGTTGATCGGGACAAGAGACACAAGTTTACCCCAAGTTCGGCCCCTCGGAAAGAGGTAAAAGCCTACGTCCTGCTTTGTGTAATATTGATCAGCTATTGATTACAAGGGAGCATATTTGCTTGACCTAGCTCTCGATGAGTTGTTTCTTACCCTAAGCTACTATAGGGACTCGCCTTTATATAAGTAGGTCGAGGCCCTGGGCTTACAAGAGTACGGATCGTGTTATACTCCATAACCGGTTTTGTCTCTAAATTGCCTTACCTAGAACGGTAAACCATCTCCTGACGGCTTACGCCTCCGGGTCACTTGTTGTCTTCTAGCTTTGGGCCTTCATCCGGCCCACCTGGCGAACCGTCTCCAGGCTTGTCTCACTTCAGGCCCACTTATGATTTTAAGTATGAGCCACCAACTCTTGACCCGGCCCCTCCTAGGAAGGTTACACCATGGAGTTATATCCCCAACAGCTTCCCTCTGCGAAGGGCCTATCTTTTACATTGTTACAAAATTACATTCCTCATGCAAGAGTCAATAATATTTACCTTGTTCATATTCTTTAATTCTTTAGTGGCAAGCATTATGTGTTAATGAAAGATTCAAACAAATATATCCAGCTGAATGTAGATGATCATGTTCCATTATTGTTGGCATTATCCTTGAGGTAAATAAGTTGGGTGGAAATAATAATAAAGCCCCCATCTTCCTATGTGTCCCATGGAATTACTTGTTCCAAAAATATGCAATGAGTGTTAACAATCATGGAAGGCTACTTCATAGTTGAATATGTGAACTTGCCAGAAATACAAAGCTCCTACATAGACTCTTCTATCGATTACAAAAGCTATGATTATTTCAAGAACTAATTCAATTGCTCGTTGGTTCTCAATAAAGATTATGCTACATATTTCTTTGGTTGTGAATAGATCATTACTTGTTTATGAGAAGTTATATGATGAAAAACTTGCTGCAATGATGATATTATGTTTTTATCAACACCTGTCTCTCAAATTATGTGGTCATTATTTTAGAGTTCGGCTTTCACTTGAGGACAAGCAAGGTCTAAGCTTGGGGGAGTTGATACATCCATTTTGCATCATGATTTCTTACTATTGTTACTTCATTCTTGTCCATTATTCCACATTATTATGCAATTCTTATGCCTTTTCTTTCTGAATATGCAAGGTACACCACAAGGAGGGAAATATCTAGAACCTGGAATTCTGGACAGGAAAACCGAGAAAAAGGCAGAAAAATCACTAGACCCCAAATGGCATCAAACTTCACAGAGAATGTTTTTGGAATATTTAAGAATTTGTAGAACAAAAATATATCGGAGGGGGGCTGCCAGCAGGGCACAAGCCAACAAGGTGTTGGGAGACGTAGTAGTAAATCAAAATTTTCCTACGTTCACCAAGATCTATCTATGGAGAAACCAGCAACGAGAGGGGAGAGATTGCATCTTCATACCTTTGAAGATCGCTAAGCGGAAGCGTAACAAGAACGCGGTTGATGGAGTCGTACTCGCAGCGATTCAGATCGCGGTAGATCCAATCAAGTGCCGAACGGACGGCACCTCCGCGTTCAACACACGTGCAGCCCGGTGACGTCTCCAACACCTTGATCCAGCAAGGAGGAAGGAGAGGTTGGGGAAGGGCTCCAACAGCAGCACGACGGCGTGGTGGTGGTGGAGTAGCAAGGTATTCCGACAGGGCTTCGCCTAAGCGCTGCGGAGGAGGAAGAAGAGAGGTAGGGCTTCGCCGTGAGAGAGAGAGATCAAATCTTCTCTCAAAACATCCAAAACCTCAAGTATATATAGGAGGAGGGACGTGGAGGGCTGGCTTGGCCTCTACTCCAAAGAGGAGATGGCCGGCCGAATTAAAGGGAGAGTCCACCTCCCACAAGGGAGGTGGATATCCTCCTTTTAAATCCTTTTTGCCTTATCTCCTTATCTCCAGCCACATGGGCATTTAGCAAAAGTATTTCCCAGCCCAATAAGGGCTGACACACTTTATCTAACAGCCCATGAAGTCCTCTGGTCGTCACACCCCTCCCGGGGGTTATCCGGCACCCTCCCGGCACTCCCGGTACACTACCGATGAGCCCGAAAACTTTCCGGTGACCAAAACTGGACTTCCTATATATCAATCTTTACCTCCGGACCATTCCGGAGCTCCTCGTGACGTCCGGGATCTCATCCGGGACTCCGAACAACCTTCGGTAATCACGTATACCTTTTCCCTATAACCCTAGCGTCATCGAACCTTAAGTGTGTAGACCCTACGGGTTCGGGAGACACGTAGACATGACCGAGACACCTCTCTGGTCAATAACCAACAGCGGGATCTGGATACCCATGTTGGCTCCCACGTACTCCACGATGATCTCATCGGATGAACCACGATGTCAAGGATTCAATCAATCCCGTATACAATTCCCTTTGTCTATCGGTATGATACTTGCCCGAGATTCGATCGTCGGTATCCCCATACCTTGTTCAATCTCGTTACCGGCAAGTCTCTTTACTCGTTCCGTAATACATCATCCCGTGACTAACTCCTTAGTCACATTGAGCTCATAATGATGATGTCTTACCGAGTGGGCCCAGAGATACCTCTCCGTCACACGGAGTGACAAATCCCAGTCTCGATTCATGCCAACCCAACAGATACTTTCGGAGATACCCGTAGTGCACCTTTATAGCCACCCAGTTACGTTGTGACGTTTGGCACACCCAAAGCATTCCTACGGTATCCGGGATTTGCACAATCTCATGGTCTAAGGAAACGATACTTGACATTGAAAAGCTTTAGCAAACGAACTACACGATCTTGTGCTATGCTTAGAATTGGGTCTTGTCCATCACATCATTCTCCTAATGATGTGATCCCGTTATCAATGACATCCAATGTCCATGGCCATGAAACCGTGACCATCTATTGATCAACGAGCTAGTCAACTAGAGGCTCACTAGGGACATGTTGTGGTCTATGTATTCACACATGTATTATGGTTTCCGGTTAACACAATTATAGCATGAACAATAGACAATTATCATGAACAAGGAAATACAATAATAACCATTTTATTATTGCCTCTAGGGCATATTTCCAACAGTCTCCCACTTGCACTAGAGTCAATAATCTAGTTCACATCACCATGTGATTAACACTTAATAAGTTCTGGGGTTTGTTCATGTCCTGCTCGTGAAAGAGGTTTTAGTCAACGGGTCTGCGACATTCAGATCCGTGTGTACCTTACAAACTTTCCATGTCATATTTGTAGATACTACTCCCATGCTCCACTTGGAGCTATTCCAAATGGCTGCTCCACTATACGTAGCTGGATTTCTACTAAGAGTCATCCGGATTGGTTTTAAAGCTTGCATCATCGTAACACTTTACGATGAACTCTTTATCACCTCCATAATCGAGAAATATTTCCTTAGTTCTCAAGTTACTAAGGCTAACTTTGACCGCTGTCTAGTGATCCACTCTTGGATTACTCTTGTACCCCTTGACAGACTCATGGCAAGGCACACACAGGTGCGGTACACAGCATGGCATACTATATAGAGCCTATGGCTAAAGCATAGGAGATGACACTCATCTTTTCTTTATCTTCTGCCGTGGTCGGGTATTGAGTCTTACTCAATTTCACACCTTACAATACAGTCAAGAACTCCTTCTTTGACCCATCTATTTTGAACTCCTTCAAAAACTTGTCAAGGTATGTCTTCGTCGAAAAAACTTATCAAGCGAATAGATCTATCCCTATAGATCTTGATGCTCAATAAAATAGTAGCTTTATCTGGGTCTTCCTTTGAAAAACAAAACTTTTCAAACAACCCTTCATGCTCTTCCAGAAATTCTACATCATTTCCGATCAATAATATGTCAACTACATATTCTTATAAGAAATTCCATAGTGCTCCCACTCACTTTCTTGCAAATACAAGTTTCTCATAAACTTTGTATAAACTTAAACACTTTGATCACCTCATCAAAGCATATATTCCAACTCCGAGATGCTTGCTCCAGTCCATAGAAGGATCGCTGGAGTTTGCATATTATTAGCATCCTTAGGATTGACAAAACCTTCTGGTTGTATCACATACAACTCTTCCTCACAGAAACCATTACGGAAACCTTGTTTTGTCATCCATCTGCCAGATTTCATAATCGAAAAATGCAGCAACTGCTAACAAAATTTTAATAGACTTTTAGCATCGCTACAGATGAGACAATCTCATTGCAGTCAACTCCTTGAACTTGGCGGAAACTTCTTTGCGACAAGTCGAGCTTTATAAACGGTGACATTTCACCATTAGCGTCTATGTTTATCTCAAAGGTCCATTTGTACTCAATGACCCGCCATTCAACAGGCAAGTCTACCAAAGTCCATACTTGGTTTTCATACATGGATCCTTTCTCGGATTTCATGGCTCCTAGCCATTTGTTGGAATCCGGGCCCACCATCGCTTCTCCATAGTTCGTAGGTTCATCGTTGCCCAACAACATGATTTCCAAGACAGGGTTGTCGTACTACTCAGGAGCAGTACGCGTCCTTGTCGACCTACGAGGTTCGATAGTGACTTGATCCGAAGCTTCATGATCATCATCATTAACTTCCTTTTCAACTAAGTAGGCTCTACAGAAACATCTTTTTGTGTTGCGCTATTCTCTGGTTGAAACAAAGGTTCAACAACCTTATCAAGTTCTATCTTCCTCCCACTCAATTCTTTCGAGAGAAACTCTTTCTCAAAAAGGACCCGTTCTTAGCAACAAACACCTTTTGCGCTTGGATCTGAGATAGAAGGTATACCCAATGTCTCATTAGGGTATTCTATGAAGATGCATTTGTCTGCTTTGAGTCCGAGCTCGCTAGGTGAAAAACCCATTTTCACATAAGCGTCGCAGCCCCAAACATTAAGAAATGACAGCTTAGGCTTCTGTCAAACCATAATTCTCACGGTGTCATCTCAACAGACTTAGATGGTGCCCTGTTAAAGTGAATGGATTTGTCTTTAATGCATAACCCCATAACGATAGTGGTAAAACGATAAGAGACATCATAGTACTCACTATATCCAATAGAGCACGACTACGACGTTCGAACACACCATCACACTATGGTGTTCCAGGAGGCGTGAGCTGTGAAACAGTTTCCACATTGTCTAAAATTGCATACCAAACTCGTAACTTAGATATTCACCTCCATGATCATATCATAGACATTTATCTTCTTGTCACGATGATCTTTAACTTCACTCTGAAACTCCTTGAACCTTTCAAACATTTCAGATTCGTGTTTCATTAAGTAAATATCCCCATATTTACTCAAATCATCAGTGAAGGTAAAGAAAAACAACGATATCCACTGTGTGTTTCAACACTCATTGGACCACATACATCAACATGTATTAATTCCAATAAGCCACTTGCCCGCTCCATCATATTGGATGACGGGGTCTCAGTCATCTTGCCCAAGAGGCATGGCTCGCATGTCTCAACCGATTCGAAATCGAGTGAGTCAAAAAAAATCCATCATCATGGAGTTTCTTCATGCGATTTATACCAATATGACATTACGTGGCAGTGCCACAAGCATGTGGTACTATCATTATTAACTTTGTATCTTTTGGTACCAATGTTATGAATATGTGTACTACTACGATCATGATTCGATAAACCATTTCGAGTGGGTGCATGACCATTGAAGGCATTATCCATGTAAACAGAATAACCATTATTCTCTAACTTATATGAATAACCGTATCGCACTAATCATGATCTAATCACGTTCATGCTCAACGCAAACACCAAATAACATTTATTTAGGTTTATCACAAATCCTGAAGGTAGAGAGAGCGTGCGATGGTGATCACATCAATCTTGGAAATACTTCCAACACACATCGTCACCTTTCACCTAGCTAGTCTCCATTTACTCCGTAGCTTTTATTTCGAGTTGCTAACACTTAGCAACCGAACCGGTATCCAATACCCAGGTGCTACTAGGAGTACCAGCAAGGTACACATCACTAACACGTATATCAAATATACCTCCATTGACATTACCAGCCTTCTTATCTACCAAGCATCTAGGGTTTTTCCGCTTCAGCGAACATTCTCCTCATAACAGAAGCACTTAGTCTCGGGTTCGGGCTCAACCTTGGGTTTCTTCACTAGAGCAACAACTGGCTTGCCATTCCTGAAGTTTTCCCTTCTTGCCCTTGCCCCTTTTGAAACTAGTGGTTTAACTTAACCATCAACACTTGATGCTCCTTCTTGGTTTCTACCTTCGTGGTGTCAAACATCACGAACAACTCAGGGATCATCTTATCCATCCCTGGCATGTTATAGTTCATCACGAAGCTCTAGTAGCTTGGTGGCAGTGACTTGGAGAACTGCATTAATCACTATCTCATCTGGAAGATTAACTCCCACTTGATTCAAGTGATTGTAGCACCCAGACAATCTGAGCACACGCTCAGCGATTGAGCTATTCTCCTTTATCTTGTAGACAAAGAATCTTGTTGGAGGTCTCATACCTCTCAACATAGGCACGAGCCTGAGATCACAATCTCAGCTCCTAGAACATCTCATATGTTCCGTGACGTTCAAAACGTTTTGGAGCCTCAATTCTAAGCCGTAATGCATGACGCATTGAACTATCACGTAGTCACCAAAAAGTGCCTGTCATATGTTCACAACATCTACAGACAACGCTTGAGGGAGTGATGCAGTTAGCGGTACATAAAAAACATAAGCTTTCTGTGCAACAATGAGGACAATCCTCAGATCACGGACCCAGTCCGCATTATTGCTACCATCAACTTTCAACTTACTTTTCTCTAGGATTGTATCAATAAAACTAGGGAGCTATAGCGTGAGCTATCTACGACACAATTTGCAAGGACATTTTTAGACTAAGTTCATGATAATTAAGTTCATTTAATCAAATTATTAATGAACTCCCACTTAGATAGACATCTCTCTAGTCTTCCAAGTGATACATGATCCATGTCAACTAGCCCGTGTCCGATCATCACGTGAGACGGACTAGTCATCCATGGTGAACATCTCTATGTTGATCGTATCTTCTATACGACTCATGTTCGACCTTTCGGTCTTCCGTGTTCCGAGGCCATGTCTGTACATGCTAGGCTCGTCAAGTCAACCTAAGTGTTTCGCATGTGTAAATCTGGCTTACACCCGTTGTATGCGAACGTTAGAACCTATCACACCCGATCATCACGTGGTGCTTCGGAACAACGATCCTTAGCAACGGTGCACAGTTAGGGTGAACACTTCTCTTGAAATTTTATTGAGAGATCATCTTATTTACTACCGTCGTTTTAAGCAAATAAGATGTAAACATGATAAACATCACATGCAATCAATATAGTGACATGATATGGCCAATATCATCTTGCTCCTATGATCTCCATCTTCGGGGCACCATGATCATCACTGTCACCGGCACGACACCATGATCTCCATCATCATGATCTCCATCATTGTGTCTTCATGAAGTTGTCTCGCCAACTATTACTTCTACTACTACAGCTAACGTTTAGCAATAAAGTAAAGTAATTACATGGCGTTTATGATTGACACGCAGGTCATACAATAATATAAGACAACTCCTATGGCTCCTGCCGGTTGTCATAGTCATCGACATGCAAGTCGTGAACCCTATTACAAGAACATGATCAATCTCATACATCACAATGCATCACATCACATCCTTTTGGCCATATCACATCACACGGCATATGCTGCAAAAACAAGTTAGACGTCCTCTAATTTGTAGTTGCAAGTTTTTACGTGGTTGCTATAGGTTTCTAGCAAGAACGTTTCTTACCTACGTCAAAACCACAACGTGATATGCCAATTGCTATTTACCCTTCATAAGGACCCTTTTCATCGAATCCAATCCGACTAAGGTGGGAGAGACAGACACCCGCTAGCCACCTTATGCAACTAGTGCATGTCAGGCGGTGGAACCGGTCTCACGTAAGCGTACGTGTAAGGTTGGTCCGGGCCGCTTCATCCCACAATACCGTCGAATCAAGATAAGACTAGTAACGGCAAGCATATTAACAAAATCGACGCCCACAACTGCTTTGTGTTCTACTCGTGCATAGATTCTACGCATAGACCTAGCTCATGATGCCACTGTTGGGAGACGTAGTAGTAAATCAAAATTTTCCTACGTTCACCAAGATCTATCTATGGAGAAACCAGCAACGAGAGGGGAGAGATTGCATCTTCATACCTTTGAAGATCGCTAAGCGGAAGCGTAACAAGAACGCGGTTGATGGAGTCGTACTCGCAGCGATTCAGATCGCGGTAGATCCAATCAAGTGCCGAACGGACGGCACCTCCGCGTTCAACACACGTGCAGCCCGGTGACGTCTCCAACACATTGATCCAGCAAGGAGGAAGGAGAGGTTGGGGAAGGGCTCCAACAGCAGCACGACGGCGTGGTGGTGGTGGAGTAGCAAGGTATTCCGACAGGGCTTCGCCTAAGCGCTGCGGAGGAGGAAGAAGAGAGCTAGGGCTTCGCCGTGAGAGAGAGAGATCAAATCTTCTCTCAAAACATCCAAAACCTCAAGTATATATAGGAGGAGGGACGTGGAGGGCTGGCTTGGCCTCTACTCCAAAGAGGAGATGGCCGGCCGAATTAAAGGGAGAGTCCACCTCCCACAAGGGAGGTGGATATCCTCCTTTTAAATCCTTTTTGCCTTATCTCCTTATCTCCAGCCACATGGGCATTTAGCAAAAGTATTTCCCAGCCCAATAAGGGCTGACACACTTTATCTAACAGCCCATGAAGTCCTCTGGTCGTCACACCCCTCCCGGGGGTTATCCGGCACCCTCCCGGCACTCCCGGTACACTACCGATGAGCCCGAAAACTTTCCGGTGACCAAAACTGGACTTCCTATATATCAATCTTTACCTCCAGACCATTCCGGAGCTCCTCGTGACGTCCGGGATCTCATCCGGGACTCCGAACAACCTTCGGTAATCACGTATACCTTTTCCCTATAACCCTAGCGTCATCGAACCTTAAGTGTGTAGACCCTACGGGTTCGGGAGACACGTAGACATGACCGAGACACCTCTCTGGTCAATAACCAACAGCGGGATCTGGATACCCATGTTGGCTCCCACGTACTCCACGATGATCTCATCGGATGAACCACGATGTCAAGGATTCAATCAATCCCGTATACAATTCCCTTTGTCTATCGGTATGATACTTGCCCGAGATTCGATCGTCGGTATCCCCATACCTTGTTCAATCTCGTTACCGGCAAGTCTCTTTACTCGTTCCGTAATACATCATCCCGTGACTAACTCCTTAGTCACATTGAGCTCATAATGATGATGTCTTACCGAGTGGGCCCAGAGATACCTCTCCGTCACACGGAGTGACAAATCCCAGTCTCGATTCATGCCAACCCAACAGATACTTTCGGAGATACCCGTAGTGCACCTTTATAGCCACCCAGTTACGTTGTGACGTTTGGCACACCCAAAGCATTCCTACGGTATCCGGGAGTTGCACAATCTCATGGTCTAAGGAAACGATACTTGACATTGAAAAGCTTTAGCAAACGAACTACACGATCTTGTGCTATGCTTAGAATTGGGTCTTGTCCATCACATCATTCTCCTAATGATGTGATCCCGTTATCAATGACATCCAATGTCCATGGCCATGAAACCGTGACCATCTATTGATCAACGAGCTAGTCAACTAGAGGCTCACTAGGGACATGTTGTGGTCTATGTATTCACACATGTATTATGGTTTCCGGTTAACACAATTATAGCATGAACAATAGACAATTATCATGAACAAGGAAATACAATAATAACCATTTTATTATTGCCTCTAGGGCATATTTCCAACACAAGGCACGCCCCCCTAAGGGTGTGCCTTGATGGCTTGTGGGCCCCTTGTTGGATCTTCGACGCCCCTCTTCTCCAATATGGTGTGTTTTATCTAGAAAAAATCATAAGAAACCTTCCGGGACAAAGTGTCGCCGTCTCGAGGCGGAAACCTGGGCATGGGCCCTTTTGCACTCTGATAGTCAGATTCCATCGGCAAAATCCCTCTCCGGGAGGGGGATGTCAAAGCCATCGTCATCACCAACGCTTCCTCCTTTGTAGGAGGACCAATATTCATCAACATCTTCACGAGCACCATCTCATATCCAACCCCAATTCATCTCTCATATTCAATCTTTGTTCCAAAACTTTAGATTGGTACATGTGGGGTTACTAGTTGTGTTGACTACATCTCATAGTTGATGCTTGTTGGATTACTTGGTGGAAGAGATTATGTTCAGATCCTTAATTATCATTAGTATACCTTTGATCTTGAACATGTTGATGATGTGTGAGTAGTTGCTATTGTTCCTGAGGACATGGGAGAATTCTTATTGTAAGTAATCTTGTGAAGTTGGTTTGCATTCGATATTTTGATGATATGTATGTTTTTACTTCTCTTAGTGGTGTCATGTGAACGTCAAATACATGACACTTCACCATGATATGGGCCTAAAGGAATTCATTGTGGAGTAACAAGTATATGATGGGTTGCGAGAGTGACAGAAGCTTCAACCCCAGTTTATGTGTTGCTTCATAAGGGCCTGATTTGGATCCACATGTTTCATGATATGGTTATGTTTATCTTAATTCTTATTTCGTAGTTGTGGATGCTTGCGAGAGGGGGTAATCATAAGTAGGTTGTTAGTTCAAGTAAGAATAACACCTTATCACCGGTCCACCCACATATCAAATAATTAAAGTAGCGAACGCGAACCAACTCAACATGATGAACATGACTAGGCAGAAATTCCCATGTGTCCTTGGGAGTACTTGCTTAATATAAGAGTACTTTCAGGCCTGTACTTTTCTACAAAAATAATTGGGCTACCTGCACCTTGGTTACTATTGTCACTTGTTACGAATTATCTTGCTACAAAACTATCTACTACTATTACTCACAACACTTGCAGAGAATACCTTGCTGAAAATTGCTTATCATTTCCTTCTACTCCTCGTTGGGTTCGACACTCTTACTTATTGAAAGGACTACGATTGATCCCCTATACTTGTGGGTCGTCAATCATGGCCCCCACGGTCCGCCTACTAGCCACCAACTACCTTCAGTTTAATGTTGAGGACCTTTAGCCATAGGTCGAAGTGTGTCTGGACCGCAAAAAGCCTCACATATTATGATGAAGGCCGAAATATGCATGAAGTAATTCGGGGGAGATTGTGAAAGTCCAACCCTTAGAAGAATGTCAGCCCCTTAACAAAGGGGTGGAGCAGGAAGTCGAGTCCCCGGATGAAGTGGGGGACAAAAACCACCCTCTCGCCTTGCCTCAGCATGGGAATGACTTGGCCCTTCTCTAGAGCACGGTGAACGATGTCGACCGGGATATAGCCGGCACACTTCAACTCCTGGATGTCGTTGTCGGCAATGCGGGAGGCCTCCCACTTGCCTTTGGAACACGATCCAGCCATGGCTAAACTGAGGGTGTGGATTGGGGAGAGTTGAGGGAGGAATAGATCTCATCGCTTAGAGCTCTAGAGATTGAGAAGGCGCAAGCAATGGGGGATCTGAGAAGCATATGGAGGCTTTGGTGGTTGTTTTCCATTTTATAAGTTGTCGTAATACTAAGAGCCCCTTTACTGCATCATAGACCTTGCCACTTCCCGATATAATCATGCTATTATACGTGTGTGGGATAGCCCAAATCATTGATCATATCCCTTAAAAAATGGTGCACGATCTCTATATTGATGGGACGTGCCAATGAAGAAACTGCCCCAAACCACGAATCGAGTTTTCATAACTAGTTAGTGGTCATGGTCGGCCGTGGCCCTTCTCTAAAAGTTGTCAGGAGAAGGCATTGTTCACACTCGACCTGTTGGCCTTTGAGGCTAAGTAACACATATTGTTCCGAAATCAGGTGGTCATCGGTGGCCGAACTAGAAAAAGGCCGATCACCAAAAAGTAGAGAAATCGCCCCACAAGCTGGAGATCTTGTGCACATGAGGCTGTTGAGAATCATGAACCCCGACATTGGAGGCTAGTTTGGGGGCTAATGAGGGAGTCCGTGACAAAGGGGTCCACGAGCTGCTGGTCTATGTCTTATGGGTCGAACAGGTGGGCTGCTCTATGTCTATTATTTTGAGAGCCAACCTATGAGACGACTTCGTATTCGGGCAGGAACCTTTAGTGCCTTGGTGTGTCCTCCAAGTCAAGATGGTAGGATTGGCATGTTTATTCCATGTTGATGACCGACTATGTGTAACCCTAGGTACCCCTGGTGTCTATATAAACTGGAGGGTTTTGGGAGAATACCATTATTCCTACTCATCTAGGGTTTAGTTCATCTGATCTCGTCGTAGATCAACTCTGTAATCGTCATACACACATCAATATAATCAAGCAGGACGTAGGGTTTTACCTCTTAGAGAGGGCCAAATCTGGGTAAATAATGTCCTTGTGTTCCCTATTCCCCATTGACACAACATCCACAGCCCGAGACCCCCTACCCGAGATCTGTCGGTTTTGACACAGACAGTGCGTGCGGGGGAGAAAACAATGGATTTTGGTGGTGATTTTCACACTTTGAAGCCACCATAATGAGAGCATGAAGGCTTGGACAAAATATGCACGATGCCACTTTATAAATTTTGTCCATAGGCTACAATAGGTGCTGCGCCACCTTATTTTTGGACAGGCCCATATAATTTCGAAATACTACATTATAGGCTATTTTTAGAGTCTGTGTGTATGGGGAAAATGAGTTAGGGTTGGTTTCGGACCCCTCCTCCAAGGGGTCACGAAATTCCCCTCCATTCCCCCATATATACAGCCCTCACGGCGCTGTTTAGACTTGGGTTATGTTTAGTTTAAAATTCTCCATAGCTGCAACTTTGCGTTCTTCATTTGTGTTCCACAACTAGACCAGGGCATCATAGAACCCTTATCAATAAAGTTTTCCACTTATATTCACAATACCAGATTGCACTCTTAATTTCTTGCTTGTTTTTGTTTGCGTGCAGGAAACAAACCCTTGTGGTCAGGTTGATCGTGCTCCGGTGGGTTCAATAACCTCTCGGAGTTGGTTTAGCAGTTTCTAAGGCGCGTCGTCCTCGCACGTTCGTAGTCGGATTGCCAAAGTCTAGTCTACAAAAAATGATAGCCACATCATGGAAAGACAGGGACCACTTTGCCTCTATCAAGTGGTATTAGATTTCCAGGTTGCTCGGTGAGAATTTCTAGTTTTTCGTAGTTTAGATCGCATCTGTTCTTCCTACCTAAGTCCATGAAAAAGACACACAAAATAGGGTTAGTTCATCATATCCAAACCAATCTAAGCCTTTCCATTTTTCTATTCGGTGGTTCTATTCACAAGTTGTCACGCTACCTGACAATCTTAATCACCTCTTCTGTATACCACCACCATGCCACCATCATCGTTGTTGTCGTATACCACCACGATGCCATCATGATCACTGCAATCTTATACCAGCACCACGCCACTATCATTGTTGCTGCCATATCACACCACATATCCACCACAATTCCGAGTCCATCGCATATTAGGTTTGTTTTCGAGATCTCTTTGTTTCCAATTTCGTGTTTCCTTGCCCAAGTAGGTTTCAGACAAAAGTGTCTCGAGACACCCTAACAGTTTTCGGCCAAAATTTCGGTGAGTGAATTTTTTCCCTATCCTGTTTTTAGGCATTGAAGAGCGTTTTGAGATACTCGCCACCATACTAATTTTTTGTCACATTTTTGGTCATCGCAGCCCTGGATCATTCCAAAAAAATTAGTCAAAATTTTTGTGCCTATCCTGTTTATATGACTTGGGAAGAGTTTTGAGACACTCGCCATCATAGTGATTTTCTGGGGGGGGGAAGAGAGCAAAAAAAGAGGCGCCAAAAAAATAAAAAGAGAGAGAAAATAAGTTTCAGAGTGTGCTCTTCCCTTGATTACGTGTAGTGTCATGATTTTTTTGGTGTTCTAGGCTCATGTGTCTAGTACGGTCTAGCCTAGGGCCAGCAAAGTATTGTCATTGAGCGTTTATTCAATTTTGCATCTCTGAATTGATTATTGCTGACCCCTTTTGATACTATATTATAATCCATCCTAGCTACACACGCATCTATGTCGTGTGTTGACACCACCTAGCAATCGCTCTATCCAAGCTTTGAAGTTTTGACTACAACGGTTGCCGATCACCACTTGCTGTTGGGTAAGAACTAGTAAGAACTTGAGATTCGCTTGACGGATTTGTGACAAACCACCACTACCACCACCAGCACTTCCTAGTAGTCTGTAGGTTCATATTATTGTGTGTTCCTATTGTTTCTAACCATGCCAGGATCACAAGCTGACAAGATTGATTGGGAGATCATGACCAACAACGAGCTCCATGATAAATTTCAGCAAATGATTGTTGTCCAGGTACAAGACTTCGTGACCATCCTTGGAGAGGCCATGGAGAAGCTAGATGGTTTGGATAAGACGTTCGACACCAAGATGGATGCTAAGTTCAATGAGGTGCATGCACGTCTACCACCACTAGCTGTACCTGGCGTACCTCGGCAACAACAACAACAATAACAACAACGCCCGAATTTCGCAGGACGAGCACAATGTGTACCCATCGATCAAGGCCAAAATTTCAGTGCCATTGCTTCTTGTAAGGGCATATTTCTCCCTAAGTGGTTTTGGTGATTGATGACAATGCTTTTGCAGACTAATCGTGTGCATTGAGCATTTCAGATATCTCATGTCTAGGCACAAGACGATTTTGGTGCCCCTCAGAATCTATCAAAGACGGTTGTTCTCTATGTTTCTTTTTGGTGGATTTGAGTCATAGGAAAGCCGTACTATTAAGAGGGGGTTAGCTTCGGAAAGGTTTGGGTGGAATCAACATGTACACATCTATTCTTTTGCTCCACCTTTCCTTCGCTTCGATGGAGGCTTCTATGGCATGCGGTAGTACCGCTCTGTGCAGCGGTAGTACCGCTCAAGTAGTAGTACCGCTCCAACGAGCGGTAGTACCGTTGTCCCCAGCATTTGTTGCATGCACTTGCGGTAGTAGGCACGGATGTAATTTTTGACATCCACCCTCAAGCGGTAGTACCGTGATGTATGTTCGGTACAACCATGCCGGACTTTTCCATAGCTCCGCCCTCAGTGGAAGTAGGCACGGAAGTAATTTTTTACTTCCATGCATCTCCTGTGCCAGATGATTTCTACCATGCGGTAGTACCGTATTGGAGCGTGATAGTACTGCTTCGACGGTTCTACCGCTCGTTGCCCCGTGCAATAGATCTTTTTCTGGTCACTACCATGTGAGCGGTAGTACCGCACCTTGCATAGGTAGTACCACAGTCGCTGGTGGTAGTACCATGGCTCTGTGCGGTAGTACCACAATGCGCGGGCTGAGAGTGGGGATAACGGTTGGATCTTTCCCCCACTATATAAAGGGGGTCTTCTTCCTCAAGAAGACCACCTCTTCCCTTCCAAAGCTCCATTTTTGCCCGGTCTCTCTCCCTAGCCAATCAAACTTGTTAATTTTCTAGGGATTGGTTTAGAAGGCCCCGATCTACACTTCCACCAAGAGAAATTTGATTCCCCCCACTAATCCCTTGTGGATCTTGTTACTCTTGGGTGTTTGAGAACCCTAGACAATTGAGGTCACCTCGGAGCCACATTCCATTGTGGTGAAGCTTTGTGGTGTCGTTGGGGCCTCCAATTAAGTTGTGGAGATATCCCCAACCTTGTTTGTAAAGGTTCGGTAACCGCCTTCAAGAGCACCACTAGTGGAATCACGGCACCTCGCATTGTGTGAGGGCGTGAGGAGAATACAGTGGCCCTATTGGCTTCTTGGGGAGCATTGTGCCTCTACACTGCTCCAACAGAGACGTACTTCCCTTTACAGGGAAGGAACTTCGGTAACACATCCTCATCTCCATCGGTTCCAATTGTGGTTACTTTTTACCTTTACATTGTGCAAGCTACCTATATTATTTATCTTGCTTGCTTATCTTGTTGTTGTGTTTAGCATCATATAGGTTGCTCACCTAGTTGCATATTTGGCCAACCTATTTGTTGCTAAACCTAATTTGTTAAAGAAAAGTTAAAATTTGGTAGTTTCCTATTCACTCCCCTCTAGTCAACCATATCGATCCTTTCAATTGGTATCAGAGCCAGGTTTCTTTATTAAGGGTTTCACCACCCGAAGAGTATGGCTGGCGAAGAGGAGCGGTTGGTAGATCTTCCCAAGGCTATGGGAGTGAACATAGTCTCTCGCGAGGATTTGAATGAGGACATGTACTCTCTCGAATCTTCCATGACGACCGAGTTCAAATCCATGTTCAAAGAATTCCTTGATACTCTTAAACTTACCACCGATGCGATGCAAGTGGTTAATCCCACTAACTCGACATCGGATGCCAACTCCGGTAAGGAGGGGGCTAGTGCTGATAAGGATAATCGTTCTCAAGGAATTAATGGGTCGGGGAGATTTGCCTCGGTTCCCCTCCCGTGGTCTACGGAGGACCAGTGCACCCACCTCATATAGTTAATCACAGTCCTTCTCCTAAACTTGTGAAGAATGATTTTGCTAATTGGGTTTTCAGTATCAAGTCTCAATTGGATCACAGCTCAATTCATCTCATGAGAGTCATTGAAGAAGGATACTACCCTCATGATCCATGCAACCTCACTCCTAGAGAAGAAGCGGATAAATAGCTAAATTCTTCCGCCTTGTTCATACTCCAAGCTGTTGTTCCTACTGAAGACCTACCTCACCTGCGTCCCTTCACTGTTTCTATAGTGTTGGGAACACATTGTGTCCATGTACAAGGGCAGATCAAGCATTCAACGGTCAAACTATGAAGTTGTCCTTGATCAGTCAGAGGATGAGGAACCACGTGAGGAAGAGGAACCACGTGAGCTCTATAAAAGGGTGACTACTCTCGCCGTTGCCCTCAAAGATCATGGAAGCAAGGATGTGGATGATACTTGGATCAAGCGTAAGTTTCGAAAGGCCATCATACCCTACAATAAGGCCATGTCCGGTGTCATCCGTCAAAGACCGGACTTTCACACCTTGTCTTCTAGTGATGTGTTGGATGAATTTATTGCAATGAACATCTTGAACACGACAGCTGACAATGCTCTCGCTTGCATGCAATGGTCAAAGAAATCATCCCTCAACCTTGCTTTGAAGTCCAAGGTCAGTCAAGAGGAAGAAGAAGAAGAAGAAGACGAAGAAGAGGGTTGCCCCGAGGACATCAAATATGCTTATCATGAGCATATGGCTCTTGTGTCCACGCAATTTTGGGGCAACAAGAAAAACACAAGGCCCAACTTCTCCAAGAACAACTCAAACGGGTCAAAGGGCAAGCAACATGTGAGGACCTGCTACAACTGTGGAAATGTGAGTCACTTTGTGGTGGATTGCCCATATGAGAAGAGGGAAGACAATGGTGGCAAGCTCATTCGCAAAGATAAGGCCAAGTCCTTCCCCAACAAGATCAACTTCACTAAGAAGGCTCCTCACAAAGTATTTGTGGCTCAAGAAGAGTATGCCTCAGATGATGATGTTGATGACGAAGACACAAGTGGTGAAGGAATGGCAATGGCATCTGTGGCAATTGCATCATCTACCCCAACAAAGGTGTCTCTCTTCGACGCCCCCAATGAGAACCACATCACGAGATGCCTCATGGCAAAAGGTATCACCAAGGTAACCTCCAACACCAAAACCTCAAACATTAAGACTTCTATTTCTTCCACTCCATCTTTGTTAGATTGTGTGGATGAACATGAGGAGGCAAAAGTGGGTAAAAATGAGTTTGGCAAGTTCTTGTGTAAACTCAAGGGAGAACACAAGAAACACTTCTTGCTTTCTTGGAACAAATTGGTGAGGCCAATGACACAATCGAGTCTCAAGAAGAATTTCTTGAGGAATTGAGAGGACATAGTCATGATTATGCCAACGAGATAGCGGATCTGTCTATTGCTCTTGAGGAAGAGCGAGGTCTTCGTATGACTCTTGGGGAGTCACAAAATTATGACCTTGCTAAATTACGTAAAGATTATGATCTTGCTATTATTCTTAACCGTGTGCTCAAGTATGAAAAGGTTGCACTTGGGGTTGGCCATGATCGACTCAAGGTTGATCTTGAGACACTTGACAATGCTCACAAGGCATTTAAGTGTGCTCATGCCTCTCTTAAGGAGTCGCATGATCAACTCCAAGTAAAACTCACTAAGTGAATTGCCATGTGTCCTATTTTTGTTCTAATTGATAATGCATCTACTACTAACCTGTGTTGTGAGCATGCACATCTTGTGGAGGAAAATGCTAAGCTGAAAGAGGATCTTGAAAAGGGTCTGGTGACATGTATCCAAGGCGACAAGACTCTTAATGACCTTCTAAGTAATCAAAAGGAAGTTGTTGCAAAAGAAGGGGTTGGGTTTGCACTCAAAAACAAGAAGGAGAAGAAGAAGGTGAAAACCAAGGAAGTTCCACCGCTCAAGGGAAATTTTGTAAGAGAAGGAGATGGTCCTCATGAGAAGAAGAAAGACAAAGTTGTGGTTGGTAATGCCAAGAAGGGCAAGACCACCCACCCCAACAAGACCGGTGACTTTAACCCCTCTTATGTTTTATGCATTGCTAGTGATGGGCATGTTTATGCCAAATATGTTGGTTTTCTTAGGAGTACATTGAATGGTGTATTTGGGTTCTTAACCCTTGTTG
Organism: Hordeum marinum; assembly: GCA_022496015.1. Lineage (NCBI taxonomy): Eukaryota > Viridiplantae > Streptophyta > Magnoliopsida > Poales > Poaceae > Hordeum > Hordeum marinum. The sequence continues at coordinate 194,828,646 of CM039672.1, read as the reverse complement.
ATAACATGAAAGGACCCATTAAAGAATGGGTACCTATTACCAAATGTTGATCTCTTGTAGGTGTTAGCTTCCGGAGGAGTGTCATAGTTGCTCGATAGTGGAGTGACAAATCATATGACCGGAAGCAAGGACTTGGTCGTGGACGTTCATCCTAACCCATCCGTGGCCACCCAAGTCTCTTTTGGTGATGATGCAATTTCAAAGGTATTGGGTCTTCGCAACATGATAATCTCTCTGGAACTCTCCATAGAGAATGTTATGCTTGTTAAGACCCTTGCATACAATTTACTTTCTATTCACCAACTCGCACTCATGGCTTTTGTACCTTCTTTGGTGTTGACTCCGTGGCCCTTTTGTGGAGCAAGACTCTTAAAGTAGCCTTTGTTGGGCATGTCGAGAATGGTATCTATGTGGTTAACTTCTCGAAGCGACCCACTAAGACCGTGACTTGCCTAATGGCTAAAGTTGATGTGGGATGGCTCTGGCATCGCCGGCTAGCCCATGTCAATATGAGATCTTTGCAAAGTCTCCTCAAAGGGGATCACATCCTTGGACTAACAAATGTGAGTTTTGCCAAATATCATGGTTGTAGTGCTTGTATTGAACGAAAGCTACATGAGACTGCTCACCGCCCCACGACTACCATTTACTCGAAGAGGCCCTTGGAGATCCTCCACATGGATCTCTTTGGTTCTCCATCTTTTGATAGCCTTGGGGGAAGAAAGTATTGTTTGGTGATCGTGGATGACTACTCAAGATACACTTGGGTATATTTCTTCAAGAGAAGGAGTGAATCTCAACAAACCATCATCGATGTTGCAAATGAAGCTCAACGACAACATGAGGCAAAGGTTCTGATGATAAGAAGTGAAAATGGCACCGAGTTCAAGAACTACACCTTGAATGAGTTCCTTAGTTGTGAGGGGATCAAGAACCAATACTCCACACCTTATACCCCCAACAAAATGGTGTTGCTGAGAGAAAGAACCGGATGTTGATGGACGCGGAAAGGACCAGGATGGCAGAATTCAAATCTCCATACAATTTCTGGGCCGAAGCCATCAACACAGCTTGTCATGCATCCAATCGGCTCTATCACCGAAAAGGCTTGAACAATACTCCTTATGAAATTCTTACCAATAACAAGCCCAATATCAAGTACTTCAGGGTGTTCGGGTGTAAGTGCTTCATTCTCAAGAAAGGTTTTCGTTTGTCTAAATTCGAACCTAGAGCTCAAGAGGATATATTTGTTGGTTATGCTACAAACTCTCGCGCTTACCGTGTCCTCCATAAGTCCAATGGAGTCATTCAGGAGATGTGTAACATAGAGCTTGATGAAAATAATGTCTCCCAAGAGGAGCAAAGTGATCTTTGTGATGTAGGTGATGAAATTCCTCCCCAAGCCATAAGAAGAATGAGTGTGGGACACTTCCTACCCGTTGAGGAACCCCTTGTGGCCGAAGGAGAAGGAAAATGTTTCACTCAAGTGGAACCATCACCGACACAAGACCCACACGCTTTCGAAGGACAAAATAAAGTCCCTCTACCACATGGACAAGATCAAGGGAAAGATCAACCTACTGGGAATGGTGTCATACCAAGTGATGCCCAAGATCAAGCCCACGACCCCAAGCAAGCTCAAGATCAAGATATCATTCAAGATCAAGAGCAAGCTCATGACAGCACTCAAGATCATCAAGATGATGCTCCTCCTCCGGATGTTGTCCCTCAACCTTCTAAGGAGGAGATCTTAGAGAGAACGAGTTGCCAAAGATGCTGCCAAGATGAAAAAACATCAACATTTCTTACAAAATGTCTATGGCAACTTATAAAGAGGGGTAACCACTCATAGACGATTAACAAACTTTTGTGAACATCACGTGTTTGTTTCTTGCCATGAGCCCCTCAAGGTATAAGATGTGCTAGAGGACATGGAGTGGGTTGAGGCCATGCAAGATGAACTCAACAACTTTGAGCACAACCAAGTGTGGCGATTGGTGCCAAGACCAAAGGAGAACCACAATGTCATTGGAACTAAATGGATCTTCAAAAACAAGCAAGACGCGAATGGTGTCATCATTCGTAACAAGGCAAGATTGGTGGCACAAGGCTACTCCCAAGTCGAGGGTATCGACTATGATGAAACCTTTGCTCCTGTTGCTCGCCTTGAATATATTCGCATGCTCCTTGCATATGATTCTCATCATAACTTTAAATTATATAAAATGGATGTTAAAGTGCATTTCTTAATGTTCCTCTTAAGGAGTTGGTATACGTTAAGCAACCCCCGGGGTTCGAGGATCCCAAGTTCCCCAATCATGTATACGTTCTCGATAAAGCTCTATATGGCCTTAAACAAGCCCCATGTGCATGGTATGAGCACCTTATAGAGAAGTTGCAAGAACATGGGTTTGAAATTGGGAAAATCGACCCCACTCTTTTCGCAAAGAGGGTCAACGGAAACTTTTTCATATGCCAACTATATGTTTATGATATTATATCCGGTTCTCCTAACAAAGCTTTCAATGAAGAGTTTGCCACTCTAATGACAAATAAGTTTGAGATGTCTATGATGGGAGAGTTGAAGTTCTTCCTTGGATTTGAAGTCAAGCAACAAAGTCAAGGTACCTTCATCAATCAAGCTAAATACACTAAATACATGCTCCAGAGGTTCAGGATGGATGAGCTCAATCCTCCCAAGGCCAACACTCCTATGCCACTCAAATTCCATCTTGACAGTGATCCCAATGGTAAAGTTGTGGATCAAAAGGTATATCGCTCCATGATTGGATCCTTGCTTTATCTTTGTGCATCTAGACCGAATATCATGTTGAGTGTGGGAATTTGTGCATGATTTCAATCCGCACCTAAGGAGAGTCACCATGTGGCTGTCAAGCGAATCTTTCGATATTTGGCTCATACCCCAAACTTTGGCTTATGGTATCCCAAGGGTGCTTCCTTTGATCTCATTGGATATACTGACTCGGATAGGGCGGGAGACCGTGTGGAAAGGAAGTCCACTTCTGAAGGCTGCCAATTTCTTGGTCAGTCTTTGGTAAGTTGGTCTTCAAAGAAACAAAGTTGTGTTTCTCTCTCGTCCACCGAGGCCGAGTATGTAGATGCTTCTAGTCGTTGCGCACAAATTCTTTGGATGAGGCAAACTTTAAAGGATTATGGTGTCAATTGTGACGAAGTGCCTCTTTACTGTGACAATGAAAGTGCCATTGTGATCTCCAACAACCCGGTTCAACATTGCAAGACGAAGCACATTGATATTCGTCATCACTTTCTCCGGGATCACGTCAAGCGAGGAGATATCAATCTTATCCATCTCAACACTAATGAGCAACTTGCAGATATTTTCATGAAGCCATTGGATGAAGCAAGATTTCGTGAGTTAAGGCATGAGCTAAATATAATTGATTCAAGCAATGTGGTTTGACTTAGTGCACACCCCACCACATTCATCATTATGTCTTGTTTAGATGTAGGCATGGATTTAGGGGGGTCTAGTTCTCTCAATGAACTATCCCCCCTATTATGCATAAACTAATCAAATTCTTTCACATCCGCCATTTTTCTGATGGTTACTGTGCTTCAAAGACGAGTCTTGGTCATGAGCCCAAGGATAATTCTTCGCGGTGCCGTACCAATTGACTCAAACATAGGTGGCTCCGGCCACTGCCCTCTCTTCATGAGAGGTAGTGGTTCGGTGTTTGGTCCTCATTTCTCCTCTCTAATCTTTTGGACCGTGTTCTTGTTTGATTTGCTTCTTTTGTGCTCTCTCGTGTGTGTCCTTGCTAAGGCCATCTCTCTTTTTCTCTCGAACCAGCCTTTCTTTGGCAGGGTGGTACTACCGTGGCTTGCCACGGTACTACCGCTGGAGAGGGTTTACTACTGCGCTAGTGCAACAGCAGCCCCGGCACGGTACTACCGCGTCCAACGCGGCAGTATTTTTTTACTACTGCTGGAGGAGCGGTACTACCGCCCACTGAGCGGTAGTATTTTTTATACTGCTGGCCAGGCAGTACTACCACGATGATGTGCGGTACTACCGTGCCGTCGGGACAGCGAGGGGTTAAGGACGGGCAGGGGGAGTTCCAACTTCCCCATACCCATTCATTCCTTCTCCCCTCATGTCTCTCTCTCTCCTCTCAAGAAACGTTGCCGGAGAACCTCGCCGAATATCCTTCTCCGACCACTCTCCTCCCATTCCGATCGGTGGGATCGTTCCCCACCTCTTCCTCATGCCATGGAACCTGGTATTGCCCCTAGTTCTTCTCTCTTGGCTTCTCCTTTTTGGATTTAGGCTTGGGGGGCATATGAGTTGGTTTTCTTGATTTTCGGCTAAATCATTGCATGAGTTGATGGTTGGAGGGTGCTTGCGTAGTAGAAATGTTATTTGTTAGGATACAACATGGTAGTTTTGATCTACGGTAGTACCAATCTGAAATTTCGGGTGCTCAGATCCGCTGTTCTTGAGGATTCCGCCCCGTGCGGTACAACCTCACCCCTGGTCCGGTACTACTGCCCGTCGGGTGGATGTAAAAAAATTCTTCCGCACTAGGCCCGGTACTACCGCCCCGAGCGGTACTACTGCGGTCGGCGCGGTAGTAAAATTTTACTACCGCAAGACCTGCAATACTACCGCTCGATCAAAAAATACCCCATTTTGTCCTGCCAATTCTCACTTCCATGTGGTTCTCTTGTTTGCCTTGGTCTTTGCAATGACTTCTTTTGCTTTTTTCTTGTGTTTGCGTTGTGTGTCATAGGTGGTGGCTCCGGTTCCGGTTCAAGAACCTTGAATCCTCCTCGTGATACGAGTTCAATGCGTCTACGCAATCAAGATGCACCTGAGGGGTCCAATGCCCCACAATGCAACTTCAAGAGAACCGCAACCAAGACCAAGGAGACAGTTGACAACTCAGAAGATATGCCTCAAGGAGAGTTTCAGATTCGCCCGAAAGATCAACCCCTACATCAACCCTAGGGAACATCTCAAGGGCACTGACTTGTTTTGGACCAAGCAACAAAATCTCATCTATATAGATGTGATCAAGGGAAAGAATAATATCAATGTTCCTGTCCAATGGATTGATATGGCACATCTGAGGAAGAACCAGGCATATTGTGATGAGCCTATGGATATGGTGGAGAAGTTTGCTATCGAGGATATCATCTTGTTCCATCATCACTATGATCCCGAGATTGTGTCTCAGTTCTTTGCTTCCATCCACTTCCACTCGGATTTGAAGCGGAGCATGACTTGGATGACCAATGGAGTGAGGATGACTGCTGACTGGAAGGAGTTCATGGATCTGTTGCATGTTTGTGACGAGGAGCTTGATGACCCCGTTGGTTTGCGCATGAACGCCAATCGACATTCTGCACGCAAGGATAAGCTTCTGCCATACTTCGTTGAGGACACATTACCCTCTAGTGAGAAAACTTTTGTGCTAAACCCGTTCCTCGATGTCATGCACCGGATCTTTTGCAACACTCACTTTCCTCGCATGGGAGACAAGGAAAAGGTGCATTCCTATCTAGTGGATATGCTGCTCCTGTGTGAGCAAGGGCGGATTCACATTCTTGGCCCACTTGATGTTTCTCACATCATGTGGAGTGAGCTTCGGTCTATTGTGTTCCATCATAAGGTCCCCATTTATGGACCTTACTTGTTTCTTCTTGATTCAAAAGACTTGGTACAAGAACTTTCCGGGTGAGAACTTTAATGCTCCCAACTGGATCCGTCATGAGCCCTTTCGGCTGCGTCAAAAGGACAAGTGGGCTAACACTACCACTATGCCTGCTGCTACACATATGGATGTTGATGAGGATGAGATTGAAGAGGAGGAGGAGGACAGTTTAGAGATGTATGAGCCACTATCTATGGAGCCATCTTGGGTTAAGAAATCTCAAAAACAGGATGAAGACTTTGTTTTGCATGCAGGCCAAGGGACAGTACCACACTAACGTTGCTTAGAAGGAGAGTCGTCAGCGTGACAAGCATATTCTGAGGAACCTTGGAGAGACCATCTCGAGTGGGTCTGAGAAGAACATCACTCCTGAGGCTGCTTGGTCAAAGAAGCAGAGCTAGTAGTGGGTTGATTCAGATGAGGAGTCTATTCCAGCTGCATCAGAGGAAGAGCTTGATGGATGATCTTTTTGAAGTGGGAGCTACCACCTGTGTCTTAGGTGTCCTCTCTGCCTTTTTGGCGTCTCGATGCCAAAGGGGGAGAGAGTGTAGGATTTGCGAGTGTTTTCGTTCGTTTTCGTCGTCTCCTGGCTTTTGTTGAACCTTCGTCGTTGCTTTGGTTTATGCTATTTGTGTGTGAGACCAGGAGACTTCTTCTACGATATGGTGTGATACATATGCTATCACTCTTATCTTATTCTTGTCCAATATGATTAGTAGCTTGTGAGTTTATCTGTTATGTGCCCTTATCTTCATGCTCACATGTTATTCCTTGTTTCCTTGCTTAGTGTTATTCATTCTATTGCAAAGATTGCCTTGTCTATAAAATATAGGGGGAGTGCTGATCCTAGTGTGTGTGCTTTGTAGTCCAAAGCATATCTATAGATTGCACACATCTAGGGGGTCCTGTCTATATTTTATAGATTTTGGGTTTGCATATGCTCATTATATATCTTTATGTGCAAATCTCATATTGTCATCAATCCACCAAAAAGGGGGAGACTCTAAGGGCATTTTTCTCCCTAAATGGTTTTGGTGATTGATGACAATGCTTTTGTGGACCAATCGTGTGCACTGAGCATTTCAGTTATCTCATGTCCAGGCACAAGACGATCTCGGTGCCCCTTGGATTCTATCAAAGATGGTTGTTTTCTATGTTTCTTTTCGGTGGATTTGAGTCGTAGGAAAGCCATACTATTAAGAGGAGGTCCGCTTTGGAAATGTTTTGGTGGAATCAACACGTACACATCTATTCTTTTGCACCACCTTTCCTTTGCTTCGATGGAGGGTTCTATGGCATGTGGTAGTACCGCTCAAGCGGTAGTACCGCTCGGGTAGTACCGTTGTCCCTAGCATCTGTTGCGTGCGCTTGTAGTAGGCACATATGTAATTTTCTGATGGCCCTATTGGTAGTAGGCATGAGGATAATATGGTGGCCCTATTGGATTTTTGGGGAGCATTGTGCCTCCACACCACTCCAATAGAGACGTACTTCCCTTTACCGGGAAGGAACTTCGGTAACACATCCTCATCTCCATCGGTTCCACTTGTGGTTACTTTTTACCTTTACTTTGTGCAAGCTACCTATATTCTTTATCTTGCTTGCTTATCTTGTTGTTGTGCTTAGCATCATATAGGTTGATCACCTAGTTGCATATTTAGCCAACCTGTTTATTGCTAAACCTAATTTGTTAAAGAAAAGTTAAAATTTGGTAGTTGCCTATTCACCCCCCCCCCCTCTAGTCAACCATATCGATCCTTTCACTTCTGCTACTACTGTTGTAGCTTATGTGGCTGCTATTGCTGCTACTATCATTGAGAAGTATGAGAATTATGATGGAGATTACGATGATGAGGGAGATGTTGCTCCAAATCAACAGCAATGGCAAGCACCAGGTCATCCACATGGATACATTCACAACGGTAGGGACGCACCACCCCCTGAGGTACGGGATCATGACCATCTCCCTAAGCTTAAATTTAATATTCCTACATTTGATGGTAGATATGTTCCTCGTATATATCTTACTTGGGATCTAGAAACAGAACAATGTTGTACCTGCTTAAAATTTCCTAAGGATAGACGTGTTGCGACTGTTGTTTGTGCATTCACTAGTTTTGCTTGTGTTTAGTGGTCTGGACATGGTAGAATACATCATGCTAATATTCCAACTAGTTGGGCTGCTTTGGAAACTATTATGCGTACTCGTTGGGTTCCACCATATTATAAACTCGAATTGCTTCAAAAATTACAGCGTTTAAGACAAGAAAAAAATCATGTAGAAGAATATTATCACGAATTACAAGCTAGCATGATTAGACGTGGTACTGTTTAGGAAAATGAAGCTATGCTTGAATGTTTTATGGGTGGTTTAAATAGAGATATTTAGACTATTTTAGAGTATAAGGGGTATAACACTCTCACTCGTTTATTCCATCTTGCTTGCAAAGCTGAACGTGAAGTGCAGGATCGACAGGTATTGTCCAGAGCTAATTTTTCTGCAGGTCGCACTTCATCATGGACGCCATGTACCTCATGTAATTCCACACGTCCTGCTGCAGCACCACCTACTTCAGCCACTAACTCCAACCGAGATACCATGTAAAAGGCCCCTGCCCCACCCTCCGCCAAGAGCACACCTTCTGGGCCTACAAAGAGCTCTTCTTCATCCATTGCATCCATAGGGCAAAAACATGAGGTTATATGTCGTGGTTGCAAGGGTGGAGGTCACTATGCAAGAGAATGTCCATCCTAGAGTGTGATGATTGTTACTGGGGATGGTGGATATCACTCTGCTAGTGATTATGATGAGGAGACTCTGGATCTTATTGCAAGTGAAGAACATGGTGTTGATGATACTAAACAAGAGACACACTACATGGTTGTTGACTACGCTGATGGGTATAAAAGTTTAGTTGCTCAACATGTTTTAAGTGAGCAGGCAACACAGGCTGAGCAAAATCAAAGGCACAACTAGTTTCCTACAAAGGGAGTTGTGAAGGAACATTCTGTTCACGTTATCGATGGAGGGAGTTGCAACAACTTGGCTAGCATGGAGATGATGGAGAAGCTGTCTCTCACAACAAGACCACATCCTCATCCTTATTACATCCAATGGTTCAACAACAGTGGCAAGGTTAAGGTAACACGTATTGTTCGTGTGCATTTTAGCATCGCTACATATTCTGATTATGTTGATTGTGATGTGGTACCCATGCAAGCATGCTTTGTTTTACTTGGTAGACCATGGCAATTTCATAAAAATTCTGTACACCCTGGTAGGACAAATCAGTATACTCTTGTTCATAAAGATCAAAACATAACTTTGCTTCCTATGTCTCCTGAACATATTATGAAAGATGACATTGCTAGAGTTAGTAGAGCAAAACATGAGCTTAACAAGAGTGAAAATCAGATTGTGGCAAAGGAATTTGAGCAGCACAATAAGCCTAACAAACCACCATCTAGTGTTGCCTCTGAAATAAAGTTGAAGAGTGGATGTTTAATTTCTACTAAATCTGATATTATTGATCTAGATTTTACTACATTTGTTTGCTATGCATCTGTATGCAAAGAGGTACTATTTTCATTCGAGGATGTGCCTCCTACTGTCACTAACATTTTGCAGGTGTTCACTCACGTCTTTCCACAAGGCCTGCCACCGGGATTACCAACTATTAGAGGGATTGCACATCAGATTGACTTAATTCCCAGTGCATGGCTACCCAACCGTGCGTAATACCGTACAAATCGAGAGGAGACGAGGAGATTATGCATCAAGTGTAGGAGCTACTCGATAAAGGTTACATACGCGAATCCCTTAGTCCTTGTGTTGTTCCTATTATTCTAGTGCCAAAAAGGGATGGTACATCATGCATGTGTGTTGATTGTAGAGGCATTAATAATATTAATATTCATTATCGTCATCTATTCCTAGGATGGATGATATGCTTGATGAATTAAGTGGCTCTACAATTTTCTCTAAAGTTAATTTGCGTAGTGGAGACCATCAAATTTGTATGAAATTGGGAGATGAATGGAAAACAACTTTTAAAACTAAGTTTGGATTATATGAGTGGTTAGTCATTCCTTTTGGGTTAACTAATGCACCTAGTACTTTCATGAGATTAATGAACGAGGTTTTACGTGCTTTCATTGGATGATTTGTAGTAGTCTATTTTTATGATATACTGATTTATAGTAGATCCTTGGAGGAACACTTGGGACATTTACATGTTATTTTTATTGCTCTACATGATGCACGTTTGTTTGGTAACCTTGGGAAGTGCACCTTTTGCACCGATCGAGTATCTTTTCTTTGTTATGTTGTTACTCCACAGGGAAATGAAGTTGATAAAGCCAAGAATGAAGCTATTGATAGTTGGTCACAGCCCAAAATGGTCACACAAGTGAGGAGTTTTCTTGGCCTCATTGGTTTCTATAGGCATTTTGTGAGAGATTTCGGCACCATTGTTGCACCTCTCAATGATCTTACAAAGAAGGATGTGCCTTTTGCTTGGGGTACCGCACAGGAAGAAGCCTTCACGGTATTGAAAGATAAGTTAACACATGCTCCTTTACTCCAACTTCCTGATTTTAATAAGACTTTCGAGCTTGAAAGTGATGCTAGTGGAATATGATTAGGAGGTGTCTTGTTACAAGATAGTAAACCTATTGCATACTTTTCTAAAAACATTGAGTGGGCCTAGTCTGAATTATTCTACTTATGATAAGGAATTATATGCTCTTGTTCAGACTTTGGAAACATGGCAACATTATTTATGGCCCAAAGAATTTTTTACATTCTGATAATGAATCTTTGAAACATATTAAAATTCAAGCAAAACTGAACTGTAGACATGCTAAATGGGTTGAGTTTATTGAAACTTTCCCTTATGTCATTAAACACAAGAAGGGTAAATAAAATGTTATTGCTGATGCATTGTCTCATCATTATACTATGCTTTCACAACTTGACTTCAAAATATTTGGTTTGAAGACCATCAAAGATCAATATGTGCATGATGATGAATTTAAAGATGTGTTGCAGAACTATAAATAAGGGAGGGCATGGAACAAGTTCATCATTAATGGTGGATTTGTGTTCCATGCTAACAAGCTATGCATTCCATCTAGCTCCGTTCATCTTTTGTTGTTTAAGGAGGCACATGGAGGAGGATTAATGGGATACTTTGGCATGAAGAAGACGGAGGACGCACTTGCTAGACATTTCTTTTGGCCAAGGATGAGGCGGGATGTCGAGCATTTTGCTGCTCGCTACACTACATGTCAAAAAGCTAAGTCACGACTCAATCCTCATGGTTTATATATGTCTTTGCCTATAGATAGTGTACCTTGGGAGGATATATCTATGGATTTTGTTTTAGGTTTACCTCAAACAAAGAAGGGGAATGGTAGAATATTTGTTGTCATGGATAGATTTTCAAAAATGGCACACTTTATACCATGTCCAAAAAGTGATGATGCTACCAATGTTGTTGATTTGTTCTTTCGTGAAATTATTCGCTTGCATGGTGTGCCAAATACAATTGTTTCAGATCATGATGCTAAATTTCTTAACCACTTTTGGAGATGTTTATGGGCTAAGTTGGGGACTAAACTACTTTTTAGTACTACATGTCACCCCCAGACTGATGGACAAACTGAAGTAGTCAATAGATCATTGTCTACTATGCTTATAGTTGTTTGGAAGAATAACTTGAAAATGTGGGAAGAATGTTGCCTCATATTGAATTTTCTTATAATCGTTCATTGCATTCTACTACTAAGATGTGCCCTTTTGAGATTGTGTATGGTTTCATACCTCGTGCTCCTATTGATTTGTTGCCTCTTCCATCTTCGAAGAAGGTTAATTTTGATGCTAAACAACGTGTTGAATTGATATTAAAAATGCATGAGGTAATTAAGAAAAACATTGAGCATATGAATGATAAACACAAACTTGCTGCAGATAATGGTAGAAAACAGATTGTCTTTAAACCTAGAGATCTTGTTTGGTTACGTTTGCGTAAGGATAGATTTCCTGATTTGCGCAAGTCAAAGCTAATACCACATGTTGATGGTCCTTTTAAGGTGTTAGAGAAAATAAATGATAATGCATATAAACTTGAGTTGCCTGCAAAGTTTGTGGTTGTTCCGACTTTTAACATTGCATATTTGAAGTCTTATTTGGGTGAGGAAGATGCGTTTCCATCGAAGATGACTTCACTTCAAGAAGGGGAGGATGATGAGGACATCAATACCACTGTTACACCCACAGGTCCTGCTGCTATACATGCTAGAAGAATTAGTAGAGCTTGCGCATGCCAATTGAATTACCAGGTACTTTTGTTTCTTGGAAATCCTTCCAATGTTCATGAACATATGATGCTGCCTAAATTAGGTACTTTTGTTTTACTTATGAATGAAGGACCTACCATGGACAAGAAGGATGGCCAATAAAGCAGGAACAATCATGAAGATGAAGGTGCACGTGCGGGAGAAAACAATGGAGATTCGAGTGGTGATTTTCGCACTTTGAAGCCACCATAATGAGAGCATGAAGGCTTGGAAGAAATATTCAAGATGTCACTTTATAAATTTCGTCCATAGCTATTATAGGTGTTGCGCCACCTTATTTTTGGAACATACCCATGAAATTTCGAAATACTACATTATAGGATGTTTTTAGAGTCCATATGTGTGGGGAAACTGAGCTAGGGTTGGTTTCGGACCCCCTCCTCCAAGGGATCACGAAATTCCCCTCTATTCCCCCATATATACAGCCCTTAGGGCACCGTGTAGACTTGGGTTTTGTTTAGATTAAAAATACTCCATAGCTGCAACTTCGTGTTCTTCGTTTGTGTTCCGCAACCAGATCAAGGCATCACAGAACCCCACTTTCATCAATAAGGCTTTCCTCTTATATTCTCAATATCCAGATTGCAATCTCAATTTCTTGCTTGTTCTTCATTTGTGTGCTAGAAACAAACCCTCGTGGTCAGGTTGATCCTACTCTGGAATGGTCAAGAACCTCTCGGAGTTGGTTTAGGGATTGCTAAGGCGTGACGTCCTCACACCATCGTAGTTGGATCGTCAAAGTCAACTCTACCAAAAACGATAGTCACATCTCATCGAAAAAGACAGGGACAATTGTGTGTCTATCACATGCAACTATATTATCATTCTAGGATAATTTATATGCATTTATATGCTATTTTATATCTTTTTGTGAACTAGCATATTAACCTAGTGCCATGTGTCATTTGTTGTTTTCTACTTATTTTTGGCCTTTCAAGAAACCGGTACCAAACGAAGTACAAATGACCCGAAACTTTTGATGATTTTTCTGGACAAAAATAAGACATGGAAGCTTTGATGGACAAAAATAAGACACCGTGGCTCCGTTGACCTAACTCCGCCTTTATATATTCTCTAAAATCAAGAAAATAACAAAGAGCTACCTGATACTTTTCCAACGTATCTATAATTTTTGTTGTTCCATGTTATCATATTATCATTCTAGGATGCTTTTTGGATGTTTATTTACCAATTAATATTATTTGTGAGCACTAACCTATTAACCCAATGCCTAGTGTCAGTTGATGTTTTCTGCATGTTTTTGGATTTTTAGGTTTAAAGTACCAACCGAAGTCCAATTTCCATGAAACTTTAATATGATTTTTGGACCAAAAGAATACCTACAAGGTTCGGGAGGAGGCCGAAAGCCGCATGAGCCAACCAAGCGCAGCCAGGGGGTAGGGCATGCCTGGTTGCCTCGTGCTCCCCTCGGATGCCTCCCGACACCCCCCTCTGGCCTATAAATTCACATATATTCCAAAAACCCTAGAGAGCCTCCTGATAAACTTCTTCCATCGCTGCAAATCTCAATTCCACCTCATTCCCATCTAGAGCCCTATTCCGATGCCCTGTCGGAAGGGGGGTTGATCATGGAGAACCTCTACATGCTCCCATGGTACTGTGGGAGCAGTTCCCCACAGACCTACGGGTCCGTAGTTAGTACCTAGATGGCTATCTCTCTCACTCTCTCTCTCTCTTGATCTTCAATACAATGATCATCGAATCTTCGCTTTGTTCTATCCGATGTAATCCTTTTGTGTGGTGCATTTGTTGGAATCCTATGAATTGTGAGTTTATGTTCAGATTATTCCTGAAAAATATTTGAGTCTTCTCTAAAATCTATTATGATTCTTACGTGGATGACCATCATATATTCGTAAATCTCTCTGATCTATTGATTTGCTTTGGCCAAGTAGATTGATATATCTTCAATGAGAGGGGTTCAATCTGACGGGTTTCTATATCCCAGTGACATAAGGGGACTAGATACATCTTTTGTATTGTTGCCTCTAAGGATAAAATGATAGGGTTAGTTCATATTAATTGAATTCTCTTTGTGTACATCACGTCATCGTTCTCCAAGCATAGCTATGTTTTACTTAATACTCTAGATGCATGCTGGATAGCGATCGATGGGTGGAGTAATAGTAATAGGTGCATGCAAGAGGCGGCCTATTTGTTTATGGACGTGATACCTATATACACATGATCATTGTTGCAAATATGACGTAACTATCTGCTTTTCTATCAATTGCCCAATAGTAATTTGTTTACCCACTGCATGCTTACTTTCATGAGAGATGCCACTAGGGAAAACTATGGCCCCATGGTCTATTCACTTATAAGTTTACAAACGCTATAGTACCTTGCTGCATTATTTACCTTTTATTTTATTTTTCAATTTACAATTATCTACTACCAACCACACTACTTACAAGCTTGCAAATAACAAGTCCAAGGGGATTGACAACCCTCTTGCCCCCATTGGGTGCAAGTGTTTGCTCTTTTGTGTGTAGCCGCTAAAGATGGGGGTTGGTTGTTACTCCTATTGGTTCGATAAACCTTGGTTCTCTAGTGAGGGAAATACTTACCTATATGGTGTTGCATCACCCGTTCCTCTTCACGAAAAACCCAACGCATATCACAAGTATCACCACCTGAAAACCTTTTCCCTCCACAAGTCTCTGCTCTAGCATATGTCCATGTTATGGTGCCATGTTATGGTGCCCTACCGAAGGGTGGGGGTCAATCACGGATGGCATCTACATCAACCTTGTTTCTCCCATGATGATGTGTGAGTAGTTCACCACAGACCTACGGGTCAATAGCTAGTACCTCTCTCTCTCTCTCTCTCTTTGATCTTCAACACAAAGTTCATCATGCTTCCCGAGGTGATCTAATCGATGTAATCTTATTTGTGGTGTGTTTGTTGGGATTCGATGAATTGTTGGTTTATCATCATATCATTCGTGAATATTAATTGAGTCTTCTCTTAATTCTTTTATGCATGATTGATATTGCTTCGTATTTCTCTCTGATATATCGGTTTGGGTTGGCCAACTAGAGTGATTTATCTTCAGTGGGAGTGGTGCATTGTGATGGGTTTAATCTTGTGATGCTCTATACTCGTGACCGAAGGGGTCAAGACACATATTGCATTACTATCATTAAGGATAAAACAATGGGGTTAATTCATATTAATTGTGTTTACTTTGTCTACATCATGTCATCTTGCTTCAAGCATTACTCGGTTTCATACTTAGTACTCTAGATGCGTGTTGGATAGTGATCGATGAGTGGAGTAATAGTAGTACATGCAGGCAGGAGTTGGTCTGCTTGTTTACAGACATGATGCCTATATACATGATCATTGCCTTGAATAACATGTCATAACTATGCGCAATATCAATTACCCAACAGTAATTTGTCTACCCCCCCCCCTAGTATGCTTTCTTCAAGAGAGAAGCCTCTAGAGAAAACTATGGGCCCCAGGTCTACAAAAATATTATTACTAAAACCCTAAAAATATTGATGTTATTTATTTACTGTTATTTCATTTTATATTTATATCTTTCCACTTATTGGTATTTAATCCTTTCAAGTAACGAGTTCAAGGGGCATGACAACCCTCTTGCCAGCGTTGGGTGCAAGTGGTTGATTCTGTGTGTGTAGGTGTTGACGACGGGAGTTTGTGTGATTCTCCTATTATTCCGATAACCTTGGTTATCACTAAGGCAAATACTTATCTCTACTGTGCTACATCTCCTCTCCTCTTCGGGGGGAAACCCCAACGCAATTTATAGTTAACATATATACATGGACTCACATCGGTCATAAAGAACACATATACTTATTGCCAAGCCTTATTAGCTCTCACTCTACGAAAATCACTACTGCATGCCCCTAGGGAGGAGGTTGGGAGGAGTTAACCATCGTGAGGCCCCGATTCAAACAACACGATAGGGTTTCATTTCAGACAAAAAAATGCTCACACCTCATCACCATGCCATGACCAATATTTAGATGAGAAGTAAATAAAAAACTTCAATACCTAAATTCCTACTAATGAATGATCATGAACCTATATCATTTCATATTACTACATCGATATAAACTTAACCCATGTTTCCTATTTAGTTAGCTACATGAAAGTTTTTATTATACCCCCTTGAATACCTATCCTTTTTGGACTAGTCTTAGAACACGTGCAAATTGACATTCCTTATGCCTTATACTCTCAGAAATATTTAAGTGAACCATGAGAGTTCAAGTAATTCTATAAAATACGACCGTGGCCATGCTCTAAAAAGATATAAGTGAAGCACTAGAGCAACTGCCTAGCTCAAAAGATATAAGTGAAGCACATAGAGTATTCTGGCAAATTGTGATGAAAATATGTCTCTTTCGTAAAGTGTGTCCAAAAAATGATGATTCTGGCAAACTAAAAGAAAAATAAACTATAATACATGACTCTCCAAGCAAAACTCATAACATGTAATGAATAAAAATATATCTCCAAGTGACATACTCATAGGTTGGAGATGAAAGAGGGGATGCCAAAAGGCATCCCCAAGCTTAGACACTTGGGTCTTCCTTGAATATTACCTTGGGGTACCTTGGGCATCCCCAACCTTAGGGTATTTCTGCTCCTTATTCCTTCATCCATCGTTGTCTTACCCAAAACTTGAAAACTTCAGCACACAAAACTCAACAAAACCTCGTGAGATCCGTTAGTATAATAGACATATCAAATAGTTTAGGTACTGTTATAAATCAATTCATTTCATTATTGCATAATAGGTATTGTATTCTAAGTTATCCATGACTTATACCCCCCTGATATAATCCATATCATCATAAAAACAAGCAAACTATGGAAGCAAAAAACAAAATCTGTCTAAAATAGAATACTTTGTAGTGTATGTACTAAAAGCATACTTCTGTAACTCCAAATATTCTGTAACGTTGGGACAACCTAAATTTGTATGTCAATACTATGTAAAAAGCTTAGATCAATTAGACGCAGCAATAAAATCATAGAAATTCTGCACTGGGCGCAAAAGTTTATGTTTTTTCACAGCATAAATTCTACTATCACCCAAGTTATCCCTGAGGCTTTACGTGGAACAAACACTAACTAAAACATAAAACACAAAAATTAAAGTACAAATATATTTGAACTCAAAATAACTTAAATGGAATGCAAAAAAATTAAGATAACGATTGGGTTGCCTCCAAAGCGCTGTTGTTTTATGCCCCTGGCAAGGTAGAATGCATTGTTTCAAGTATTATCCTCCTTATCATTCAACTCCTCAATTATTCAACCATACTTCCTAGGATATTTAGCACACAATTTACTGATTAACACGCTCCTAGGTACAAAATTAGGAGGTTTTATTTTAATGATAGGTTCCTTTATTATATCAATGAAGTTGGGTGCACTCTAATCATTTTAAGGTCCTTGTTCCATTTACTTGATGTGGCACTTTTATTCTTAGGAACATACATAACATTTGGGTTCTTGTTAGGAGGAGTCCTATCGATAGCTTTAGGGGAGGTGAAAGTGGAACCTAGTTTATTAATGCTTTCTTCCAACTCATCGATTCTGGAGGGACTTTGCCCTAATCGTTCACTAACTATGGGTTCATTTCCTTTTAGAGTCTTTAGAATAATTCATGCTTTGGAACCAACTTGATAATTTGACTTTGGAATTTTTGTCTAGATTTGAAATGCGCTCAATAGTAGGCATTTTATTCTCAATAGCTTCTAGCCTACGCATAACATCTTCGAAAGTCGATATAGTTTCATTAGTAGTGATAGGTGGTGATTCCACTAAATTTCCCATAGCATTGAAAGCATCCATAGTGTTACTACTCGAGAAATTCCCTTCGGTAATAGTGTCAAGCACATATATATACCAAGTAGTGACACCCACATAAAAATTACGAAGCAGAATAGTGGTGGATTGCTTACAAATTGATCTATTTTGAGGATCTCAAATCCAGTACCAGGCATATTTTAAACTTTCTCCTCTCCTTTGTTTAGAATAAAGAACTTTACTCTCGGGATTACAAGGAACTAAAGAAGAACTAGCCATAATGACAAGCAAGCAAACTAACAAGCAAACAAGTAAACTAGAAAACTAAGCAAACAAGTAAACATAAATGTTTTTGTGTTTTTGACTTTTTTATAAAATAATATATAAAATATCAATATAAAAAGGAAAGAACAAAATAAAACAAGTTATTGATAGTTTGTGTGAAGGGACCTCGTGCGAAGTTGATGATATCTTCCCAACAACAGCGCCATAAATTCTTTTGCTACTTGTGAGTTGCGTTGGGTTTTTCCCCAAAGAGGAAGGGTGAAGCAATGTAGTAGCGATAAGTATTTCCCTTAGTGAGATCCAAGATTATCGAATCGGTAGGAGAATCACGACAACTTTTGCACCCAATGCGGGCAAGAGGGTTGTCAAGCCACTTGAACTCGTGACTTGCAAGGATTACTTCTGATAGTGATAGATAGATAAATGTAAATGTAAAATAAAATAAAGTAAATAAATTGTATCAAGGTTTTAGGTTTTTAGCAATAAGATTTGAATATACCCGGGTGCCATAGTTTTCACTAGAGGTTTCTCTCTCGAACACATAGCATATGGTGGGTAGATAAATTACTGTTGGACAATTGGTAGAAAAGTGCATAATTATGATGTTATTCATGTCAATTATCATTTATATAGGTGATAGTTATGATTTTTGTTGGGTTTTCTGCAAAGAGGAGCGGGTGATGCAACACAGTATAGACAACTATTTCCCTCAGTGAGAACCAAGGTTATCGAACCAATAGGAGTAGCACGCAACCCCCATCTTCAGCGACTACACACAGAGAAGCAAACACTTGCACCCAAAACGAGCAAACGCAAGCAAATGAAGTGTGTAGATGATAGTTGATAAATATAAATTGCAAAATAAATAAAAACTAAATAATGGAAGCAAGGTAATCAAAGCTTCTGTAAAATATATAAGCGGATAGGCCCGGGGGCCATAGTTCTCCCTAGTGGATCTCTCTTGTAGTAGGCATACAGTGAGTAAACAAATTACCGTTGCACAATTGATAGAAAAGCGCATAGTTATGCAATGTTTGTTCATGGCAATGATCATTACATATAGGCATCACGTCTGTAAGCAAGTAGATCGACTCTTGCCTGCATCTGCTACTATTACTCCACCCATCTACCGCTATCCAGCATGCATCTAGAGTATTATGTAAAACAGAGTAATGCTTGGAAAACAATGACATGATGCAGACAAAGTAAATCCAATTAATATGAATGAACCCCATCGTTTTATCCTTAGTGGCAACAATACAAAGATGTTTCTTGTCCCTTTCTGTCACTAGGATATAGAGAACCCCTAGATTGAACCCACTACAATGCACCTCACCCACTAAAGAAGTATCAATCTAGTTGGCCAAACTATCTCAATAGATCGGAGAGAACTACGAAGCTATCATATAATCATGCATGTGTAAAGAAGGTCTAGAAAGGAACTCAATAAAATTTCATGAACAATCTGAACATAAACCCACAATTCGTCGGATCCCAATAAACGCACTGCACAAGAAGATTACATCGAATAGATCACCGTGAAGATGCGGCAAACTTTGTATTGATGATCAAGAGAGAAAGAGATAGCCATCTAGGTACTAACTACGGACTCATAGGTCTATGGTAGACTACTCACACATCACCATGGGAGCAGCAAGGTTGATGTAGAGGTCATTTGTGATCGATCCCACTCCAGCAGGGCACCAGAACAAGACTCCAGATGGGCACAAGGCGGAACATAGACTTGCGGCGGCAGAAAAAGTGTTTCGAAAGGCTCCCTAGGGTTTGCTAGGGGAGCCAGCACACAACATGATATGGCCACGTATATTGTTGTACAGCTTAAGATCATAAATATATATATGTGCCCAAAATATTTCAGCTATGTGGAGATGAGAAGGGGCTAGTTAATGCAACTTGTACACGTGGTGAGACACTAAAAGAGATGTGTTTGGTTCAGTCTATAGAGGCAAACCAACAAGAGAGTATGTCACATGAGGAAGAGTTTGGTGAAAAATTATTGTATGAAGATGCACATGCATGCAAGCCAGCATGTTGGCCTAATTACTCTCATGGATGTATTCGGTTTTGCAAGTCCAACACATGCACGTTTGGACGCAAGATATGCAATCAAACTATTTTGGATGCTTTGGTCTACAATATGCTAGTGCCCCTCCATGTGCATGTCCATTAGTAGATTCTCATGGAGATAAGGCGAGTCAATTTCGGTTTGCTTATTTCCTAGGTTTAACCGAACATTAGGAAATCACAAAGAACGATGCATGTTTTTTTGAGATCCAAAGAACGATGCATGTTTATTGTTTATATTTTTATCACGTAAGGAGAAGTATCAAGTACACGTAGAGCATGCAACACATGGAATTTACTATCCTTAAAGGCAATCGGATGGGGTCCACCTGCCATGCAAAGGGAGTACCAAGATCAAAGTCTAGTTAATTTCGTGTTTTTGTTTTCTTTTATGTTTAAACCATGAGATAGAACTTAATGTAAAGCTTGGTTTGTCGTTCAAGTTATGTGGTTTGGCTGATATATAAAGCCACGGCGCGTCCGATGTAAAGGGAGGTTATTTTTTCAAAGTTTGACAATGTCGTGTATAGACTATTAAGCGGCTTTTTTTTGGGTGTCCACGTATTTATTTTGTGTGAATTTTCTGCATGAAAGTTTCACCTGTACTTTTCGCGTAGTTGGGAGTATTTTTATCGGTGGATATTGAAGGTAATTACATCGTAAAAGATTGGGCCTTAATAGCGGCACGTCCGACGTCGTTCTTTCATTAGGTGGTATCAGATTATTGGGTTTATTACGGTGCAATTGTTTTTTGCCTCACGCCAATCTGTTTGTACGTGAAGTTGTATTGTATTGCTATATTTGTTTTGCATCTTGGATTGGACGGACAGGTTGTTCCATACCTTGCGTGAGTCCTGCTCAATTCTGTCTTGGATTCCAAGGATATCGATGCAGATTGTTTGTTTTCATTGGGACGTGGTTTACAATTAACATGGAGAGCTAGCTAGGCCTACATCGGATTGGTGATATGTCCGCGTAGTTACTACTTCTGATAGGATTTGGGTCTTTGGCTCAAAAGGAAACCGAGGAAAGAGCAATGTTTTGTCGTAGCTACTGCTCTTTGCCGACTGCTATTAATGATATGGATGTTATGTCAGCAGGTTTTCGGCTCGAGGAGAGAGGCCTCCATGATAAACTTTTTCACGCAAAGGCTATTGTACGGAACAAAATTTGTGCTTTGATGATCGACCATTGGGGTTCGATCAACGCTATTAGCATTGAGATGGTGGAGAAATTAGGATTGCCGAGGACGCTACATCCGCAAACCATATTTTCTACGTTGGGGTTCCAACGATCACCGAAAAGACCAAGGTACAGTTTTGTATGGGCAATTTCTCTTCAAAAAAATTGTTGCGGTATTCTTCCAGTATATAAGGTGTCGTGTCATATTCTTCTCGGTAAACCATGGTACAACGAACACGCATCAGTTACCTACCTCGATACCACAAATTGGTATTATAAATATGTTATTCATTGTGGTCGAGTTGAGTATACTTTGCTCTTTATGGATATGGCTCTGTTTAAAATTTGGAGAGATGATAGGCTTCAACAAAAGAAAGATGACGAGAAAGCAAAGATGAAACAACACGAAGAGGTGAAAAAGGACGCTAACGCTGCTATACTTCTTTCCGCACCAGTTCACATGAAATGTGTCACTCCTACTCCCTCTATAGATTGTGTTGATTTGGACATTCGTGTTATTGATGTTCAACCTGTTCATGGCAATGTTGCTGTAGAAGATGACTCAAAATCGAGGATGGTTTCGTTTCAAGGAGGAGAGTATGATATATATATAGAGAGAGAGAGAAAGTCTATTCATCATACAGGATCTAGAATAAGTTATTCTTCATCCGAGGTAATATTACGATTGTTTCATAAATAAATTACATTTCAAATGCAAATAGTTACATTTATATTGATTCACTACGTAAAGTTCGACATAAAAAATAAAAATACAAGTCATAAGACCGAAAAAATCACATTTTATGTATATTTTACACTATGTTTTTATGTTTGTAAATTTATATGACATAAGTATTTTTTACGGTGACTATATATTTTCTTATGGACTCTTTTTACGTATGAAATAGGATAAAATTTACGAAACGTAAAATTACGATGCATTGATGTGAAAATAGAGGGGGGTGAAGAATAATTATTTCTCACTCAGGATGACGAATAGTCGATCCCTAGAAAGTCTATTCATCACCCAGTGTCTAGAATAAGTTATTCTTCATCCGAGGTAATATTATGATCGTTTCATAAATAAATTACATTTCAAACGCAAATAATGACATTTATATTGATTCACTATGTAAAGTTTGACATAAATAAATAAAAATATAGGTCATAAGACCAGAAAAATGATATTTTACGTATATAGAGAAAGTCTATTTATCACTCAGGGTCTAGAATAAGTTATTTTTCATCCGGGATAATATTACGATCCTTTCATAAATAAATTACATTTCAAACGCAAATAGTGACATTTATATTGATTCACTACGTAAAGTTTGACATAAAAAAATAAAAATATAGGTCATAAGACCAGAAAAAAATGAGATTTAAGTATATTTTACACTACGTTTTTATGTTTGTAAATTTTCTTGACATAAATATTTTTTATGGTGACTATATATTTTCTTATGGTCTCTTTTTTACATATGGAATATGATAAAATTTACGAAACCTAAAATTACGATGCATTGATATGAAAATAGAGGGGAATGAAGAATAACTATTTTTTACCTAGAATGACGAATATATATGTGTGTGTGTGTGTGTGTGTGTGTTATTTCAGTTCTATGAAGATAAGAAGGAGCTAGTTAATGCGAAAAAACGTTGCAGAGACCGGTCTGCAGGCAGCTCTGAATCTAACCCGCCAAACTAGCATGGGGATGTGTGTTGCTAGACGTATTGCAATTTGCAGCCCCAACTTCCAGACCGTATATCACCGTATTTCAGGGTAGGCCCCATGCGGGAGGTGTACATGGATGAAACCTGGGCAAAGCAGGATGTATACTTCCAATCTGAGCGAAAGCAGGTGGGCTGGTGGTAGGCACGTGCTACTGATGTGTCATCACGTTTTCTTTGCAGATGTTTGGGTTTGCATTTAATCACTGGAAACACTTGAGATGATCGATTGAGAAAGACTTTTAGGGAGGAAAAAACGCTGGATGGGGCTACTCGAACGGCAGCATAACATTTTTTAGGAAAATTTTAAAGCTGGTTCAAAGCAATATGGACTGTTAAACTTTAATGAAATAATGGCTGGTATATACAACAGGTAATAGGTGGTAATAAACCATTAATAATGACATGGGGGTTAGACATTGTTGCGGTATAATTAAGGAAATAAATTAGTATAGAAAACGTCTAGTGTATTTCCCACACAAGAAATTGGTATAATAGACTATTAATAGTGTTCTTGCACATTTTATTTCCTTGAGAAGAAAATGTATAATAGAAAAAGTTTAGTGTATTTCCCACACAATAAAAAGTCAAACACGTTTCTAGTAATGGCATGTTTACATCTATTTAGGCCCAGTTCTTTTCACCTAGGATTCTACATAATCCAGATTCTGAAAAATTCTTCCAGAATCTGCTTCTCCCAGAATCTGTCATCGAGTTTTTTTTGGAGATTCTAGTTTGAGATTCTGAAAAGTGTTGTATGTTGAAATGTCTGGACTACCCTTTAAACAGAAGTTGTTCCATGAATTGTTAACAATAACGAAAGTGATTCACGAACGTCATAAAGAGTGCTAAATATTACAATGAATTTAAAGTTTTGTTCATTAGAAAATTTTCATCTATCTATTTTGCATTAAAAATTAAGAAACACAAAGATGAAAAAAAGAGGGCTCGCCGTGAGGCAACCTGGCCGATGGGGTTGAGGTCCGGGGCAGCGCCGGCTTGGCCTGGAAGCTGCGGAGCGAGCTACGGAGGGAAGATGGCCGGCGGGGGCGGCGCCGGCTTGGCCTGGCCGCCGGCGGCGCGGCTAACCCTAGCCGAGGCGGGCCGGCCGGCGGGGGCGAGGCAGACATGACGGGGAGGGCGGGGCGGACCGGGCAGGGGCAGGCTGGCGGCGGGAGCGAGGGCGAGCTGGCCGGCGAGGGCTGGGTCGGCCTGGCCGGGGCGGGGGCGGTTGCCTCGACGCTCCTCTGCCCTGATGCGGAGCGAGCGAGCGGTCGGGTGCGAGACGAGCGACGGGTGCGTCCGCTCGTTTTCGGGATCCTGGGCTGTACTGCGCGGTGGCATTTTGACCGTAAATACGTGATACAATAGGGGTATAGCTATATTTTGAAGGGTTTTTTTTTGTGAGACTAGCCATAATCCTGAGATTGTGGGAGAAACCAATTATTGGGAGATTTTGGAATTGCACTAGGATTCTGTAGAATCCGGTTGAGATTTTGGAAGTTCAATCAAGTTCTTTTCGCTTGGGATTTTCGGGACCGAGATTCTTTATAATCTGCTCAAAAGAACTGGGCCTTAGTTTACCGGCTCTCTAAGAACCGTGTTGTTAATTATGATGATGATTACTATGTTGCAATCTAGACGAATTGTAATAATGCCATTTGTAGATTGTAGTGTGTATACAATTTTTAAGGCCCATTGATATGTTTCATATTTTACAACATGATAATTATCTATTTTTTAGTGGAATTATTCGTCTTCATATGGTAGATACAACACATACGTATGAGGGTTGAATGCGATCTTTTTAGTAGATTAAAATAAAAAGTGATGAGGGAAATATTATAAACATTCCCTTTTGACAATTAATTGCCATAATTTGAATATTATGTGTGGCCAAATATATCCCTTATGAATAGACAGTTCCGATCAAATATTTCTGTTACCTCCATGGGGCTAAAAGAACCATCTTAAATAGCTTTAGAAAAAGCACAACTAATTAATACCTTCATTGGGGTTTTTTATTCTTCATTGTATTCTGGATCAAACTTTGTCCACGTGTTTGACTAATAAAATATGAATGTACATCATAGAAATATATGTTATTGAATTTGTAGTTGAATATAGGTTCTAATAATATTAATTTTGCTACATGTGAGTTATATTTTATTAGTTAAAGTTATTATTAAAGTATGACTCAAAATGTGGGAGGACTAGTAAACCCGGCCGAAGGTAGCAATTACTCCTTTGTCTCAAAATATAGGATCAATTTCTGACATTGTGTAGTGCACCCTTATTTTCGAAGATCTAAGTTTAACAATATATTCTGTAAGCAATTTCATTGGTTAAATATATGATTAAATTTAGATTTCGAAAAGCATGGACACACTATATTGTGAAACAGAAAAAATAGATGGTTGTACAGTATTTTTTTACGGGGTACTTGTACAGTACTAGTTTGTGGGTTAGTTTTATGAAAACAAAGAAATGCATAGATATACATGTACAAAAAATTGCCCAGGATGAGACATGTTTGGAACATGCAACGATGAGGTGACCGAATAGAAAATTCATACTTTTGGCGTCCGCGATGGGTGAGAGTTAATTTCACCGTGTTTGATTTCGACCATTCAAATCAATCATCACGCGCATCACACAGTGTCATCTCAATGACTGTTATACGGTTGTACTATTCATCCAGATGTATAATGGTTCGTATACTTTAAAAAGTCTGACAGAAGCTAATCACGAGGCTCACACCCACGAAAGGGATAACGAGCTGTCTGGTGCTCGGCCTTTGCAACGCCGCTCTCCTAGTTAATGCAACTTGTACACGTGCTGAGAAACTAAAAGAGATGTGTTTGGTTCGGTTTAAAAAGGCAAACCGACAAGAGAGTATGTCGCGTGAGGAAGAGTTTGATAAAAAAATATTGTAGGAAGATGCGCATGCATGCAAGCTAGCATGTTAGCCTAATTACTCTCGTGGATGTTTTCAGTTTTGCAAGTCCAATACATACATGTTTGGACGCAAGATATGCAATCAAAACCATTTTCGATGCTTTGGTCTACTATATGCTAGTGCCCGTCCATGTGCATGTCCGTTAGTCAGTAACAATACTAAACCGTCAAGCATTTGCTTTTCTCTTTTTTTTGACTTTTTTTTACCAGCATCCTGTTCACAAATACGGTGGACTTTTTCTTTACTGTCCTGTCCAAAGTTACGTGGCTGGCTTTGGGAGGTTTATATGTGGAGAGACAAGTAAGAGCATCTCCAGACGCGGCCTCAAAGGAATTTCTCAGACCTTTTTTTAATCATCGGCGAGCGAAAAACTTTCCAGTCGCGGTTTCAAGACACTGATTTTTTCTGATTGGGGCCTTTTTTTGGGCCGGCGAACCCAGGCCGAACCCAGAACGCTGGGGATCTCCTGGACGCGCCGGTTGAAGCGAAAAGGCAGCTGGGGCCGAGGTGTCGGCGAGACC
This sequence comes from Hordeum marinum, assembly GCA_022496015.1. Lineage (NCBI taxonomy): Eukaryota > Viridiplantae > Streptophyta > Magnoliopsida > Poales > Poaceae > Hordeum > Hordeum marinum. Next base: position 194,802,009 of record CM039672.1, on the reverse strand, counting down.
GGCCACCACTTCCCGCGTTTCCCCCTCCTTTTCCCCATTTCCCTCCATTTCTTCCCTTCATTCTCCCCATTTCCCTTCATCTCCCTCCCTCGACCACCATGCCGCCGAAGAAGTACGTCGCCCCTCGCAAGCCCCCGGCCCTGCCGTCGCCATTGCCAAACCGCGCAAGGCCCATGCGCCGAACGCAAGGCCGTCGGGGTTCACAAACGCCGAGTGGAAGGCCGACTTCGAGCGGCGGGAGACGGTGACCACCGATCGCCGCAACAGAAACCTCATGAAGAAAGCCCGGGAAGCAGCAGCGGTGGCGGTGGCGGTTGAGCAGGAGGTGTCGTCTCTCCGGCCGATCTTCCCGGGGCGGCAGCCGACGCGCCCATTCCCCCAAGGCGCCAGTTAGCAAAGCGTCGCATCTCCGGCCAACCTGCACTTTCCTTCGCCGAACTTCCCTTCACCCGCGTGGGGATATGCACCCTCGTCGGAGTACGTCGACGGCGACGCCCTCAGCGAATTCAAACCCAACATCACCTTCCCTCGTACGCCTTCCGCCTTCCCGCCGGCCACCCCAACGCCTAGTACGTCTACGTGCCCTCACCGACGTACTCCGGCTCGTCTGCGACGGGACTGCAGCGCGGCCCTCTGCCCTTCGCGCCCGACGCGGCGCCGCAATATAGCAACACTGATGCCAAGATGGAAGACATCATCAATGCCGGCTTTGTCGCGGCCACCTTGTGCCCCGGATTTGGTACGCAAGAGGCGGAGGACACCGACGGCATGGACGACGCCAAGGTCGATGCCGATCCTGAAGAGGAGGAGGAAGATATTGAGGAGGTAGAGTCGGTGCCTAAACCCGCGCCAGCGAAGGGCAAAGGGAAAAAGAAGATGAAGATGAGGTCGGCCAAAGGCAAGCCGGGCGAGCCCCGCATCAAGTGGACGTCGGTGGAAGACGTGTGCCTCGCCGAAGCATGGAAGCTGGTCAGCATGGACCCGATCACCGGCGCAAACCAGAACATCGAGACCTACTAGAAGAGGATCAAGGCGTCTTTCGACGAGCGCAAGTTGGTCGACCCCGAGTTCACCGACACGTACATGGACCATGGCACCAAGGCCATGTCGAACCATTGGGGGCATTCAAACGGCGTGCAAAAAGTGGCATGACATCCAGGAATAGATCCATGCTCGCCTAGAGAGCGGCGCGAGCGTCGAGCAGTAGGTATGTTCGCCGACTCTGAGTGTCTTTCGTCGATCTGCACCGTCCTTTCGCCGCCGAACAGTTGTCTTTTTTTGGCACAGGTCTTTTGGATGTTCGACTTGTTTCGTCGGGACACCGGCTTCGACTTCAAGTTCCTCCATGTCTTCACCCCGATCGAGTCCTGTGGCAAATGGGCCGAGGTCCGGCATCAGATCGCCAACAAGGATGGCACGCTCAACCCAGACGCACATGTTCCTGGGGTGACAGAAGGGCGCCCTAATGGGAACAAGAAGGCGAAGAAGGCCAGGAATGACGCGCTGACTGCCGAACGCCTGCAGGAGTCGATTGAGTAATGCATCGCCGATGAAAAGGCTCATTCTGCCCTGAGGGAGGTTTAGACAGAGGCGAGGTGGTCGGCGTTGATGACGATGCAGGACGCCAAGCTCGACCTCCTCAGGACCAACGTCACCGCGAAGAAGCGCAACACCGACTTGGCTTTTCTCATGGGAGGCGTCACGGCGGACATGAACCCGATGGTGAAGGCGTGGTACCTGGCGGAGTGCGACCCCATCCTCAATTGCATGTCGGTGCCAAGCCCGCCCGCACCCACGCCACCAACGAGCCCGCCCACGTCCACGACGTTGCCCGCTACATCGACCTCGTCGTCGTCTACCGCTACCGCTACGTCGACCTCGCCTGCGACGACTGCTACGCCGGCCTCTCCCATTTCTACGGTCGACAGGGCGGAGCTGGCTGTTTGAGAAGTTCTATGCTCACACCCCCGCTTTTTTGTATGCCTGACTATTGGCATGTTTTGATCGCCGAACCTGTGACGATCGCCGAACCGATGGCATGATGGATACCGATTGTGGCATGGCCGATGCCGAACCGCCGAACTCGCATCGTTTTTTGGGCAGTGGGAAATGCAATGTTTAAATTTGCATGCGCCGCGCCGGGGCCGTGACTGGGGAGCCGACCCCCCTCAGGCCGATTTTAGCACCGGCTGGCCCCCAGACGGCGCTAAAATCGGCCCGAGGGGGCAACGGCTGGAGATGCTCTAAATCAGTGAGGGTTGTCGACGCTTCGTGAAACCACCACACCTCTTTAGCCAAAAAAGTACTTATCCCAATCTCCTATCTCTCTCCCTTTCTCCCAACATCGGCATGACTGTGGTTAATGGGACGCGCAGCTGCGGGCCATCATCTCTTATCCCTACCCCTTTCCTTAGCAGCACAAAAGTAGCAGTGGTACGCGTGGGAATGGCTCTCGCGCGAGGGATACCGCCGCTTCCGCCTCTCCCAGCGACCCCAACCACCGCGGCTCTCACAGCCACCCCGGCCTTCATTGATGGCATCTCCGGCCGCGTGCTGCCCTGCATGGCTCTGCTGGATGCAGGGGAGGCCTTCGCTCTCGGCTTCGTTGACCAGGTCTCCGGGCGGATCTTTCCATGTGTGGCCCTGCGTGAGTTGGAAGTTGCCGAGATCCAGGTAATTAAGGCCATGTTTGGAACCACTTAGATTATAATAATCCAGATTATATAATCTATATTATCTCCAAACAGGACAGATTATATTGTAGATTATAAAAATCAGATGAACAGATTATTAAAATCTCATAATCTACTCTACCCTAGCTAAAACTAGATTATGAAATCCTAATGACCCATTACCTTGTACAGTTGGATGTAATTACAAATGTATGTCACCGCCACCTCCTTCTTTTTTTCTCCTCAAGCAAAGGGCACACAGGTCATTATGCAATGTAAAAACCGGATTACAGTTTATATAATCTGGCCTCCAAATATGTCCACTTAGATTATTTTTATAAGCCGAATTATACAATTTATCTTCATAATCCAGATTTTCATAATCTATTGTGGTTCCAAAGAGAGCCTAAGTCCGCCCCTCTCCCTTCCTGCTTGCTGCCAACAGCCCAGCCGTCCGCCATAGGGCTCCCCCTCCCATCTTGGGCGGCGACGGTGGACGCCCCTGCCAGGCCTAGGCTAAAGTCGATCGTGGTTGGCCCTGGCCTTGGAGATTCGCCTGGGGCCGGTCTGGCGCCTCCCCACCCGATGCCTGCCGATGGCCGGTCTACGGCGAACACTGCTGCTGTGATTTCTCCGACTGCTTTGGCGATTCGCCCCTCGCCTCCACTCCCTGACTCGGCATGCAATGGGGGTGGGGATGCTGCTGGGTGGACTGTGGTGGCCTCTCAGCGTGCCCAGAAACTGGCGCGACGTCAGGCACGCGAGGCTACCCGATGCCCAAAAGGTCTGCGCCATGATCGCCCTGCATCGTCAGTGGCTGCGGGTGCTTTCAAGAGGCGCTTTGGTGATGCGTGCTTCCGCTGCTTGGGCTCAAGACACAAGTTCTTTGAATGTCGTGATCCTATAACTTGCTACACCTGCAAGCGGCCGGGGCACATAGAGCGCGGCTGCCCTGAGCGCCTGAAGAGAAAGACCAATCCTGCTCCCCTACAACCTGCTGCGCGGTCGCCCCGCTCAAGTCCCGTGCCCACGACCGCTGCTCCCCGGCTGTTGGATCTTTTGCTGCGATCGTGCGCGCGCCGCCAGTCGCAAGGACATCTGCTGTTGTGCCACCGGTGTCTACTCAGTCGTCTGGTGCCGTGAGCCGTGGGCCGCCACCAGCGGTGCCAATGGAGTACATCCAGGGCGAGGCACAGCAAAGGTCGGCAAACTCCAGCTGCAAAGTGATCAGCACCTCGGCCATGGAGGCTGAGGCTATCCGCCTGCGTTCATCTGCGCTTGTGCTGATGGCGGTCGGACGCTGCTCCGGCATCATGTCCGACATGGTGGCGTGGGCGGTGGAGCGGGTTTTCCGTTTCCCACCGAGCGACGTCGCCGTTGCACCTTTCTTCCCCGGAGACTTCCTTCTCACCACGTTCCAGCCTGCCTAGAGAGACTTGGCCCTTGAGCGGCGGGGCATTGAGGTGGCCGGAGTGCAGTTAAAGTTCCGGCCATGGCTTCCTCCGCCTGGTACCAGCCGCATCTGGCGCTACTACTATTGGGTGGCCATCGAGAAGCTGCCGCTAACCTCCTGGGATTGGGAGAGCGTCAAGGAAGTCCTCGGAAAGGACTGTGAGCTTGACCTGATTGAGCGCCAATCCACCACCAAGGCCAACTGTTCTGCGCTGTATGCCTGGCTCTGGACATGGCATCCAGACAAGATTCCACACGCCTCCGACTTCACCGTGCTACAGCGACCCGATGTCGTTCGCCCCAGACAGTTTCTGCCTGAGGGCACGCCCGCGGAGGAGGGCAAAGAGGGGACAGCGTTCCCGGTGCTGATCCATCTAGATGAGGTCAAGGATTTCACGCCAATCACCCCGGGACGCGGCGAGCGCACGAAGTGGCCATGCACCTACAGCTTCAAGGGCAAGTGCAGGTTCGACATCAAGGATGGAGAGGACAGGGCCAGGAACGTGGGCTCTCGTCACAACCAGTTGGCGGGGAGCCGGAGTGACAATGAGGAGGGAGATGGAGGAGGCAGCAGCCGCCGTCGTGGAACAAGGGGAGGGGTGCGCAAGTGCTTCTTCCAGACCATGCGCGAGCAAGCTATGTGTCGGGACATGGCGAGCAGAGAGCCAGAGCCGCGACGCCACCGGCGGCACACAAACTATGGCAACGGCGAGCCAGTGGTGGGCCTGGCTGCCACGAAGGACCAACAGGTGGGGCAAGGCTGTAGGCCGGTTGTCACAGCCCCTGTCACCCCTGCTATCGAAGTGACGCAGTTGGGGCAGCCGAAGGTACAGCCTGAGATGCAGATGCTGCAGCCTGAAGAGAGGCAGATGGTTTAGTCTGAAGGGCCAGAAAGGGAGCTTGACTGCCAGGACAAGCCAGATGATGACGTTAACAAGAGGCAGTTGGAGCAGTCTGCTAGGTTGGAGGAGGAGGTCAGCGATTCCACAAGCATGGTTATTGCAAGGGCGGAGGGAGGCCAAGATGACTTTTCTCTGCTGATGGGAACACAACACGGTGACCTGTGCCCCGCTGACCCTGTGGCTACTGCGCTCCCTCTCGGGCTTCAGGCACAGGAATGGGGAGGGAGGGACAAGGCCAACTCCAACAACCCCAATTTTGGCATGATACAGCTATACCACCCTGCCCGGCAGCAGCACCCACTCGGTTGCTCCCTATTCGTAGCTCGGCTAGACCACGCTCTGCTGGATGACATAGTTGTGGCTGTCGGACTGACCCCCCGGTTTGTCTCTGCACCGGGCTACCTAGCGCCACCACCACAGGATGCTGCAACCGATCACTACTCTCTGTCATCCTTTGCCATGACTGGCGAGGCAGGGTCTACGGAGGCGTGTAGACGAGGCCCGAACCTGGACATCTACGAGTTGCAACCGTTGCCTCCGTCGCTTGAATCTGCTCTCCCTGGCTATGGTATGGGCGAACCGAGGCCCACGTCACTCTGGAATGCCGCGTGGGATGTGTCGCTGCCAGCTGAGGCGCCTTGCTGGCTGCCGAGATGGACAACCATGCAGGCCTCCGTACCGCAGTTTGGGCCTTGGGCCACGGGGTCGGAGGTGGTCTTTGGACCGGGCTCTTTCCCCAGCGCGATCTGCAGCGACGATGGGACAATGACCTGCGTGGACTATCCTGGGCGGGGGTTCGTTGGATGTGGGCCAAACGTTGCAAATTTTTTGCAGTCTCCAGAAGAGATGCGCACTAGGAAAGCACTGGCCGAAGCGAACCTAACAGGGCCAGGTCTGTTGGCGGCGATCACGGAGAAAGTCTCATCTTTAGAGATTGACAAACAACAAGCTTTCATCAGTAAGATTGCCTCACTGCTCTCCAGATCAATCCTGGGTGCACAACCTGCTGCAACTCCATCGCCCAGGCCGCTGCGGCAGCGTATCCTGAATGTGGTTAAGGGGGGCAAACAAAGCTCAAGGTTGCAGCGCCTGAAGTCAAGCCTATCCTCCTCTCGGCACGCGCAGGCAGCGATCAGCGTCGAGCTTGGTTTCATCTCTCGCCAAGAAGACTTCACCGAAGACACACTACTGAAGTACCTGCAGTTCTTCCGCTCCCCGATGCCGCCCAAAAATGTAGCCAAGATGGCTGACCTCGCAGGGCTCTCCTCCCCCTCTCAGCTGCAGTTGCCTGATGCCGAACTGCAGGCGATTCTGGAGGAGCTCGCGGGCAGCAGCGCCTGAGCTTTGCTGATTTGTCTCTGTACTGCTGCAGCCACCTAGTTTGCCATGATTAGCTGCATTTCGAACTGCTTTATGGGGCGCATTTTGGCTGCCTGGCAAGCCCTTGTGTTTGCCTTGTATCTTGTGTGCCTGCTATGGCCTGACTACCGCCTTACCGTGGCATTTGTGTTTCCTTATGAATGATCAAATTTCGCTTCTTAGCTGGAATGTAAGAGGCATTAATGATGGAGCTCGGCGTGCGTCAATCCGCGCGCTGATTGGCTCCCTCTCTTGCTTCATGATTTGCTTGCAGGAGTCAAAACTAGACGTTGTTTCTGATGCGGATAGGGTTGAGATTGTGGGTGCAGGTTTTGACCACCACAAAACGCTGCCTGTAGAGGGCACAAGGGGAGGGGTGCTCCTCTGCTGGCATTCGGATTGTTTTAGCGCGACCGCGGTCCACGTACGGGCCTTCTCCATCACGGTTAAATTCTGCCCCGTCGACGGGGGAGAACCGTGGTCTCTAACCACGGTGTACGGCCTTCATGACTCGCAGAGGAAACAAGCCTTTTTGAATGAGCTTGCAGAAATTCATAATGCAATGTCAGGTGCTTGGCTTGTGATCGGAGATTTCAACCTGATCACCGATCCAAGGGACAAGAACAACGGCCGCATCAACAGGACCTGGATGAACAAGTTTCGGCGTACACTGAACAGATCGAGTTTACATGAGCTTCCGCTAATTGAACGCAACGAGCAACAGAACCCCACACTTGTACGCCTAGATCGTGCTTTCTGCAACATTGACTGGGAATTGCTTTTCCAATGGCGAAGCTGCTCCCGCAAGCGTCGGGCATCTCCGATCATTGCCCGCTCATGTTGGTCAATGACACAATAATCAAAACGAATAAACGTTTTTGTTTTGAGTCATACTGGCAGTTCATTAGTGGATTCCACGAGGTGGTTACCCAATCTTGGAATTCAACGGTCGGTAATAGATGCCCCTTAACCACGTTAGATTTCAAATTGAGACGTCTAAGCAAAGCATTGCAGTCATGGAGCCGTACTGATACGGTGCAAGACTACAGGATCCTATCTGTAGAGGAAAGGGAGCTGCGCTCCAAACTGAAAGCAAGATCCTTAGGTCTTGCGGTGCTTCTGAAAATCAAACTTCGACAACGCAGTCGTGTGCTTTGGCTAAAGGCAGGCGATGCCAACACCAGGTTCTTTCAAAGGAAGGCAAACGCAAGACACAAGTGGAACATCATTCATGTCCTATAGGCGTCGTCGGGGCCGGTTTCAAACACAGACGAAATGACACAGCTAGCGCATGAACACTTCTCACAGATTTTTGGCTCACAGCAGACAATTTCAACTGCCTTACGATGGGATGAATTGGACCTAGATCATGTTGACCTGTCTTACATTGAAGGTGCCTTCACTATGGAGGAAATTAAGCAGGCACTGGATGACATGCCTTCAGAAAAGGCACCAGGCCCGGACGGCTTCTCCGGCGGTTTCTTTAAAGCTTGCTGGGAGACAATCAACATGGACGTTCTGGCCACGCTCCAACAACTGCACCGCATGGACAGCACAGGGTTGCGGCGCATTAACAGGGCCTTGATTGTGCTCATCCCCAAAAAACATGGTGCTGACACCTTGCAAGAGTTTAGGCCAATCTCCCTCCTGCACAGTCTGATTAAATTGTTCTCAAAGATTCTTGCACGGCGGCTAAGCCCAAAAATGAGTGATTTGGTTAGCTACTGTCAAAGTGCGTTCATTAAGAAGAAAAGCATTCAAGAAAACTTCTTGTATGTCTAGAACACTAAGCGCTACCTGCACAAGTCCAAGAAGCCATCCGTCCTTCTTAAGCTGGACATTGCCAAGGCCTTCGATTCTGTTTCTTGGACGTACCTTCTAGAAATGCTGGAGGCAAGAGGATTTGGTGCACGCTAGCGTGAATGGATTGCCATGCTGTTGAGTTCATCATCATCGCGCATTCTGATTAATGGCCAATAGTCTGCATCCGTCTTCCATCGGATGGGACTGAGACAAGGAGATCCCATCTCCCCCTTTCTTTTTATCCTGGCGATGGATCCGTTGCAGCGAATGTTGGAGCTTGCAACTGACCATGACATTCTCTCCATTATATAAGGGTAACGGACGGTGCTCGCGGGGGAATAGGGCCAACGGCTCGACCGCCTGCAGAGGCCCCATCCACGGCGGCGGAAGCACTCTTCACTGCGGCGGAGGACCCTTCCAAGGCAGATCATTCTTCGCTGGCAAAGGTGTCCACCACGATCGGATCTGAAGGAGGGTTCCATTCCCGTCATCCACGAGGAGGAGCCGAAGACCAGCGTTTTTCGGTTCCGAATCATGTCCACAAGAGATGGGAAGTCCATTTTTCGGCACACGAATCTGCAGAGAGCTGGTGCAAGGGGGTGGTTCAATCGCATGCACCATCGAGATGGACCACGATTCTGGATCACGAAGACGATATCCTGGCAGGGCGATATCTCGAAAAAGATGAGATCTTGGTCGCAGGTATGTTCTTAAAGATTGATTTGTATGTTGTTAGGATTGATCGTTTGATGCAGGGATTACCGAGATTGGATGAAAATATCGATGTCATCGATCTTTCGATAGCAAACACAGTGGATTGTGCGGAGAAGAATGTTGGTTCCTATCCGGGGATAACAGCTAACCGGTTTTGGGCGTTAACACCGGATGAGTCCGATGACTCTGACGATGATGAACCACCGGCTGGTGGTGAAACGGTGTCTCCGGAGCCTTCGCCCCCTTCGGATCGCATTGGCGATTCCATTTTGATGATGGGCAAGGACAAGGGGATCCCGCTCCCCCGTCGACCAGATCAAAGGACGGCGCACGCTGGTATTAAGCCATGGATCGGGCCACTTCCAAAGGTGGAGCTACCTGCTCTGACTTTAGGAGATTTTATCAGCTCTTGGAAAGTGGTAGACCGAGGACGGAAAAAGAAGCGTTCGGTGATGGGGAACTCGCCGGCGGCTATGGTTGATCGAGGCACATATGACGATACGAGGAGGGCTCGTCTAAACTCCCTGCTAGGGCTTGATGGGCCTAAAGCAGCGGAGCTGGGCCCGGACACTTCGGGAACTGGGTATATGGCCCAGGAAGTGATCCAAATCCCTATTATTGTTTTTGAGCCCATACCGGAATCGATTCAGCCTGTTCGAACCAAGGTGTCTTTGGCCGATCAACGACTTGAGATAACTAGGGTTCGATCCAGGGCAAGGCCGGGATTTCCATGCATTGGTAGTGGTCGGGCGGGACATATACACCCGTCGGCGGCTACAACGGCAGGTCAAGGGACTTGCGGCAGCGCCGGGATGGCTGGCCGGGGCAACGGACCACCGCCGCCCCGGAAACCACATGTACCGCACTCAGGGAATGCGCCAGCTACGCCTGGACGAACGGCTGCTGCAAACCAGGGAAACGGAAGAGGCAGGTTTGATGCGACTAAACGACGGCCGCCGCCTCGAGGCTATTGGGGTGATGACGGGATCGATGTCTACGGCGAGGGTCAACACCGTGGGTCATCTTCAAGCGGAGGTGGACGCGGATATGGCTGGCAGACGGATGGGGGTGCTGCAAGAGAATTCCAGGGACCCCCAGGTGGGTTCGTTGAAGGGTCGGCCGGTCCGAATCAGCGGAAGCGTTGGAACTTTTACAGGCATAATCGTGGAGGAAGAGGGGGCGGTAGGCGACCGCTGCCTCCAAGGCATCTGCCGGAGACCCCTCATGTCGAGACAGCCCAGCCGGTAACGACGTCCACTACCAACGTGATGCAGCCGACACTTCCAAAGTTGGCAATGGAGGCTGTTGCGGCCCTTGCTGCTGTTAAGGTCCCGGTCACGAAGCAACCAGCTACGCAGCCTCGTGATAACTCCGCAGAAAGGGGTTCTGAAAAATCGGATGGAGAGAAACCAACTAAATGGGCGCATAAGAAGGAGAAATTGGCTTGCTTTCGTTGTGGCGAACCGGGTCACTTTGTGGCGGAATGCAAGATGGAACTCTGTGAATACGGCTTAAAGCCAAAACATATGTCTACATAGTGTCCATTACTACTTGGACCGAAGCCAGTGGTAACCATCTATGGGGTATGTTGCTCAGAGTTGATGTTCTTCGAATCTCCCGAGGTCGAGCATACTGAACATACCAGTGATGCGTCCTTCCCGGACATGGTCAGGGTTACTAACGAGGTCATGACTGAGCCTCAGATTGAGCAGATGATGAGAGAACTGGCCCCAGGGAACTTTGACTGGCATGTCGCTCGAGTGGAGGGGCAAACGTTCAGACTGGAGTTCCCATCTAGGGAGGATCAAGCCCGTATTCTTAAGTTCGGCATGTGCAGGGTACCCAAGACTAGTATCATCATGGAGTTTGATGAATGGAAACAACAGGAGCCGCAGGGTACGCCCCTGACTCAGGTGTGGGTCCAGTTCTCTGGTGCACCTCCAAAGTCTCTCAATAACTTTCTCGTTACGTGGAGTTTGGGTTCACTCATAGGCAAGACTGAGAAGGTTGATATGCCCTTCACATGCGCCAATGGGGTTGCGCGCCTTCTTGTCAGCATAGCAAATATTGAGTTCGTTCCAGATGTGGTGGGTTGGACATATGTGGGTGTCACTTACGACCTTGAGGTGGAGCTGGAGGATACCCCAGTGGGACAGCAAGAGGATGGCCCAAAGGACATGGACACAACTGAGGGGGATGGACCCTCCGGAAGAAAGGACTTGGGTCATCAGGATAAACCAAAGGAGGCTGCCAAAGGTCCGGAGAGGCAAACCGAGACTACTAGTAGCGACCAGGGTGGTACCAATGTGGTGCCATCAAACTCATTGAGGTTTGGTTCGTTTGGGGCGATGTCGGCTCCTGCACGTCTTGGGAAACTTAAGATAGGCTCTTCAGATACTAGCGCGGGCTCTCGTTCGTCTTTGGGCAACGAAGGAAGAAAGACGATCATGGCGGAGACTGGTCGGCATCTTGACCTACCGCCAACACCGGCTACAGTGGGCTACATCGAGCAGGCTACGGCGAGCGTACTGGGGCAGCGAGCATATGTTCCGATTACTCAGGCGGAGTCCAAGGGACGCTCGCCGGAGGGATCATCTCCAAGTGGAGGGATGGTTAAATTGGCTAGTGGAGCTGCCGGTTGTGAGGTATGTACTTCCGAGCCTAGTAATACTATGTTACATCAAAAGCTGAATGACGTATCCATGCTCATTGTGCGACAGGAAATGAAGGGGTCGGACATGACATGTCCTGCCAGTGGTGACGCGGAGGGTTTGACTCTACAAATTGCCACCACCCATCGCAGTTCCGTTGACATACCGGAGGAGCTTGAGTCGGTCGCATGGAAGAACCGGCTGGGAGCATCCGGGGAGAGGGTGACGCCTCCACATGTTGAGCCGGTGAGTGCGCTGCAGCCGGGGTCTATGCTGGCAGGGCGGTCGAGCCGACCGGGGACACTGGTAGTGCCGGGGACAGATGCCCTTAAGGTACGTGGGCCGGGCTCGGAGGTAAGTGTTTTCTCATCGGCAGTTAGTTCGCGGAAGTGTCTACAGCACGATCAACTGTCACGGGCGGAGACTAATTTTACCCGCTTAAATGAACCTACACAGGACGAGATCGTGGCCTTTGGAGGCATCGCGGATCCTCGGTCCCAAGGTATACGGATGAGCAACTGACTTCAAGCTCAGCCAGATGCTAATGACCTGCAGCTCGGGCGAGCCATGCGGGCAGCCAAGCTTCGTGACATCGAAACCACGACAGGTTTGTTAGTTAATACGTCCAACTCGATTTTGCATTTTTCTGAGGTAGATATTATGCATAATGCCAATGAGCTAGGAGTTTCACTAGGGAGTAATGGGAAAGAAATTGCAAAATCAGTAAATTACTTGCTTGATATTGAGGCGGAACGAGCTATGGAAGTAATTAGAAACATAACTACGGTTAAACCGTTAAATGATTCAGAGATTCAGGAATTAGGGATTTTCAATAATTTTTGTCAAGACTTAGAATTGTCTCCCACACAGTCTCAGGATCATGATAGCATTCATTCACCTGAACTTACGGTGGTACCAGAGGGTGGAGCACTCACTGAGCCTGGTTGCATGGACCAAGTTGATGAGTACCTGAAGCCTAAACGAAAGTGGAACCGGAAAGTCTATCCGGCGTCGGCAGTATGCCGAAGCATGAGGACTCGAACTGCTAAAAAATTCTATGATGATAGATGAGAGGAATATTCTGGAATGGCAGAGGTCTCACAGACTTGGCTAAACATAGGTTCCTGGCAGATGCATCTATTCAGCATAAACTTGGTTTCATAGCCCTCTCCGAAATAGGTAGAGATAATTTCACCTCGCAGTTTCTCAGCACCCTCACAGGAGGGGTTGATTTTGATTGGTATTGTCTACCCCCAAGAGAAAGATCTGGTGGGATCTTACATGGGGTCAAATGCGAAACTTTGGAGGTTAGGAATGTATTCCTCAGGGAATTTGCTGTTAAATTTCGGGTAAGGTCAAAGGTTGATGGGTTCCAGTGGGCACTCGTAGCAGTGTATGGCGCTGCACAACCAGAGTTGAAGTCAGACTTTCTGGCGGACCTTGTCCGAATATGTGGAGAGGAGACACTTCCAATATTGGTTGGGGGTGATTTTAACATTACCACAAGGCGGTATGAAAAGAACAACGACAATTTTGATGGTCGTTGGTCTTTTATGTTCAATGCCATTATTGAGAGCCTTGACTTGAGGGAAATAGAACTCTCAGGTCGAAAATTCACTTGGGCCAACACACTCCCAACTCCAACTTTTGAGAAGCTAGACCGAGTACTCACAAGTGTGGAATGAGAGGAGAAATTTCCCCTTGTGACGGTAAGAGCCTTGACAAGGGGAATTCCGGATCATACACCTCTCCTAGTCAACTCAGGGGAGTCTACTCATGTTGGGAATAAAACTCCTTTTTCTTTCGAACTGGCATGGTTCGAGAGAGAGGGTTTTATGGATCTGGTTGCTCGTGAGTGGGCAAAAGATTCGGGGGGACATTCCAATGTGGACAGATGGCAGAATAAGATTAGACATTTAAGGCTAATCCTTCGAGGATGGTCCAAACACTTGAGTGGACTCTATAAGATTGAAAAGGAAAGACTTATTCAACTCATTGATGATTTAGATCTCAAAGCTGAGTCTTCTATCTTAGATACAACAGAACTTGAGACTAAAGTAGTAGCCGAACTACGTCTTAAAGATTTGTTGCGTGAGGAAGAATTAAAATGGGCGCTGAGAGCCAAAGTGCGAAAAGTTGTCCAGGGGGACAACAACACAAAATTCTTCCATATGATTGCAAATGGTAAACACCGGAAGAAAAAAATCTTTCAGCTCGAACAAGATGAAGGAACAATAGTGGGTCAGGAGAACCTAAAACTTTACATCACGAACTATTACAAATAGTTGTTTGGGAAACCTGAAGAATGTTTTGTATCCTTAGATGAATCAAGGATAGAAGATGTTCCACAACTCGCGATGGACGAGAATGAGATCTTGACCGCTCCTTTACCGAGAAAGAGGTTTTTCAGGCAATCTCACAAATGAATAATAGTAAAGCACCTGGGCCAGACGGGTTCCCAGCCGAGTTTTACAAGAGATGTTGGCAGATCATTAAGGGTGATTTGTTGCCAATGTTTCATGACTTGTTTTCCGGGCAGCTACAATTATTCCACCTAAACTTTGGAACGATTACTCTTCTTCCGAAGAAGACGGAGGCAGTGCGGATTGAGCAGTTCCGTCCAATATGTCTCCTCAATGTGAGCTTTAAGATTTTTACCAAGGTAGGAACAAATAGGCTGACGCAGATTGCACATAGTGTAGTGCAACCGTCTCAAACAGCCTTCATGCCGGACCGAAACGTCCTAGAAGAGGTGGTGGTCCTTCATGAAACACTTCATGAGCTTCACACCCAAAAAATGGACGGAGTAATCTTCAAGGTGGATTTTGAGAAAGCTTATGATATGGTCAAATGGCCATTCCTTCAGCAAGACTTAAGAATGAAAGGATTCGATGATTCATGGAGAAAGCAGGTCGAGTCTTTTACTCAAAAAGGCAGTGTCGGAATAAAAGTGAATGATGATATAGGCCACTATTTCCATACACAAAAGGGTCTATGACAGGGGGACCCGATGTCTCCTATTTTGTTCAACATCGTGGTGGACATGTTGGCGATTTTAATAGGGAGAGCTAAAGTGAATGGCCAAGTGAGTGGTCTAGTTCCAGATCTTGTGGATGGTGGGTTATCTATTTTGCAGTATGCGGATGATACCATCATTTTTATGGAACATGACCTAGATAAAGCAAAGAATATGAAGCTGTTGCTATGCCTATTCGAGCAGTTGTCGGGGCTCAAAATTAATTTCCACAAAAGTGAGCTCTTCTGCTTTGGATGTGCCAAAGATGATCAAGATGCTTACAGGCAACTCTTTGGATATGAATTGGGTTCGATGCCATTCTCATATCTGGGAATACCGATTCACCATCGTAACCTTTCTAATGCGGAATGGAAATGTATTGAAGACCGATTTGAAAAGAAACTAAGCTGCTGAAAGGGCAAGCTGATGTCATATGGAGGACGTTTGATTCTCATTAACTCGGTCCTCACGAGTATGCCAATGTTTCTTTTGTCTTTCTTTGAAGTTCCAGTAGGGGTACGGAAAAGACTAGACTTCTATCGGTCGCGTTTCTTCTGGCAAAGTGACGAGTCAACACGTAAGTACAGACTCGCAAAATGGGACATCATTTGTCGGCCGAAAGACCAAGGGGGCCTTGGGATTGAGAATTTAGAGATGAAGAATAAGTGCTTACTCAGTAAATGGCTGTTTAAGTTATTTGATGAGACCGATGCCACATGGGCACAGATTCTGCGTAATAAGTACCTACAGACCAACACATTAGCACAGGTTACAGCCAGACCAACAGATTCATCCTTCTAGAAAGGGTTGATGAAGGTCAAATCAGCGTTCTTCCATAGGTCAAAATTTATCATCGGTAATGGTACGAATACGAGATTCTGGGAGGATACATGCCTAGGGGAGACGCCGCTAGCTATCCAATACCCGGCTCTATATAATATTGTTCAACGTAGACAGGCCTATGTTGCAACGGTATTACAATCGATTCCTCTAAATGTCCAGTTCCGAAGAAACCTAATTGGTGACCGATGGGATGCTTGGTTACATTTGGTAAGAAGGCTAATGGATGTTCAGCTTACCACCCAGCCAGATCGGTTACACTGGACACTAACGAAAAACGGAGTGTTTTCTGTCAAGTCTATGTATTTGGATATGATAAACTCGGTAGATGTCCCAAGAACAGTCAATATCTGGAAGTAAAAGTGCCTTTAAAAATCAAATTGTTTATGTGGTTTGTCCACAAACAAGTCATTCTCACCAAGGACAATCTGGCAAAGTGAAACTGGACTGGATCACGAAGATGTAGCTTCTGTGATCATGATGAGTCTATCAAACACCTCTTTCTGGACTGCCCAATGGCACAAATTTTGTGGCGGTCGGTTCATATAGCTTTTAACATAGCTCCACCTAATAGCATACACACGTTATTTGGGACGTGGCTAAATGGGATGGAAATAGAAACTGTGAAACACATTCGTGTAGGCGTATGTGCTTTACTTTGGGCTATATGGAACTGCAGGAATGATCTGGTATTTAACAGAAAAACAAACTTACATTTTTTGTAGGTCATCTTCAGAGCCACAACGTTAATCCGTATGTGGTCGCTACTCACTCCGACGGATGCCAGGGAGCGTATGGTTACTGGGTCTATCCGATGGGAGATGGTTGCTCGGGGTATATTCAACCGGTTTGGATGGCGGTCATGTAATAGGTTAGGAGAGTAGTTTCCTACCTACTTTTGTCGCCGGTTGTGGCTACTTCTTTTTATATTTCTTTAGATACTCATGAACAACTGTATTACTTTGACTTCGAGACTATGTTGGACGAGGTCTTTTTTAATAAAGTGGCCGTATGCATCGTTCTGATGTAGAGGCCGGGGGATAACCTCCTTTTCTAAAAAAAGCAAGGTGATTCATCACAAAGCATCATTTGCTGAATATTATCATCTATCAAGTTCCATCTTATAGATCTCCCTCCTCTGCCCTCATCGACCAATTCAATGTTTAGGACACCAAGAGAATAGGTTTGGCAATTAGTGTGTATTGGCCTTCTGCCATGAAGTGGATAATTTGGGAACAAGTTAGCAATGCACACAAGGTTTATTTGAAACAAAGAAAATATTTATGTTCTTTATTTTGATTGTGAATATTACCTCTTTATATATGGTTGGTGATGTTGTTTTCTTTGTTGGATAATGTTCAGAGGGTGTGACTACAAGGTTGGGAGTCGTGTCGATGACGATGAGGCATGGGCAAAAGAGTTCAAGTAAGATACACAACGGCTCCCCGACTTCTACGTTGACATCAGTCATGACGAAGGCAATGACGTGGAAATAAGGCAAGATGATTTTTCCAAAGGCACTTCATGCTTCCAGTCCAGAAGCTAAAATTCTGCATCTGTTTTGTGATTGAGGAAAACTTATGGACTAGCTCCATTTTGATGGGGATGAAATAAAGATTAAGAGCTTTTTCTTTGTAACATATAACTATAGATGGTGAACTACTGAACAATTTTTGCTTGATTGTCCAGGAGCCACTGTTTCTTATATTAATCAGGACACACAATGTTAATATACTTCAATGTGGCTAAGTTGGTCTTAACTATTGTAAAATATAAATGTCAATGATAATGCAGGTATAGATCATATTATTGCATTGCCCTTTTCCAAGAAAATAATGGAAGTACATCTATGATCTTTCCCAGAAATACAAATAATGGAAGTACATCTATGGTCTTTCTCTGAAATACATTATCATGCTTTTGCAAGTTCTGCGTTTTTCAGTTTCAGATAAAGGAATTGGATCTTTCCTGCAGGCTCAGTGTTTCTTAACTGGGGCATCTGCAGCAATTTGTGTGTTGTCAGGTCCCAACGGGTCAAACGTTCCATCCTCCTTAATCTGTCAGATTTGCTTATTCTTTCCATGCATACTGTATGATCTTCAAAAGGTCAGATTTGAGAGTACTTCTGCTGAATTTTAATTTTGAAGATGTTGAATATATACTCTACAAGGTAAATCAAAATATCATATACTAAATTTGTAGTTTCATTGTTCATTTCAAATGATGTCGTCCTCAGATGTTGCTGTCTACCTAAATTCATAGGGATAATTAAATTAGTGTTCACCTGTTATAATTATGTGTTCTCAATCTGTCATTACTCCAAGCCCATCTCAAAAGCCTACTGTCTTGAATTATAGGATGGAGAATAATACTTCTATAATTGGCGCCGAAGCGATAAACAACCTCTACTTACACTTAAGCCAAGACATGATCATGAGGTTTCTTTTCAATTGCAGAGTTCATAGTTGGATTTTTTTATAAGAACATTTGCTTCACTGTTTGGGCTGCAATGTTTTCTATATTCTATCTCGGTATTTTTCTTCCCTTAAAATCTTTGTACAAATTGTTCCATTTCATGTTAGCTGATACTTTGTGTTTGCAAGCATAGTTCAGACATATCTCTTTCAAGGCATTACTTTCATAACACACATGATTTTATTTTCTTTGCAGACATCAATGATAGGGACCATGCCGTTGAATGCAGGGATGAACTCCATAGTATGCTTAACAAGGTTCAGCAATGCACAAGGATGTGCGCTTTATGGCATTATCTGATTCAAATGCCAACAAGGCACTCTGCAAATAGACATTTGTGGCCAATGCGCAGCTAAGCATGATAATATGCGCTTTCCGCATTACTCATTTGTTATTGAACCTTTGTCTCTATTCGGTCACCAATCAAAGGCTTCATGCTGAGATTGAACCAACCATGAAAATGAGAACCGAAGAAAAGATTATTATCTCTTTTCTCCCATCATTTGGATCAACATTTTTAGTCTTCAGGTCGGGCAGAGACTTTACATATAAACGGACCTCCATACAAATCCGCACAGTGCTAGCCAACTGAAGAAATATGATAGCTCTAAAATGCATGTCACTTTATTTAAGATTGTGTGCAATTATGGAGCAGATATTGAGCCCATATAGTGCACTTGATTATACAACATATAACATGAACGATATGGAAGATTTATCTGTCTTTACTTGCCTGGCTCGAACTCCGAATGACATTTTTTTTCCTGCTCGAATAGTTTCTAAAGTGAGTGACTAACAGTTTTGGCAACTCACAGTCCAGGCGCCTGGAATGAAGGCCTAGATGTGCTGAACAGTTTTGGTACGCACTACTGGACGCACTTGGTTTGGTACTAGGTAACGAAATAGACTTCGGATGTGTCACAATTCAGCCATGGTCTCCCCAATTTATTTCAGAGGGCTACACACTCATCAAATTAGTGGATCGGATGAAAATTATGCTTCTATCCCAGTTGTAAAAGTAGACATTGCTGCATAAATCAACTAGAACATTTTAGATGTCTCATCAAGACGTCCTCATGTGTCTCTGTTTATATTCAACCATCGAGATTTCTATCTATGTACTCTGCTTATATGTGTCATATACAATGGAATTAAGAAAGAGGCCTACATAAAAATATCCAGATGACCTCTCCCATGGGCACGCCGCTGTTTTTGGCGCTAGTAGATTCTCATGGAGATAAGGCGAGTCAATTTCGGTTTGCTTATTTCCTAGGTTTAACCGAACATCAGGAAATCACAAAGAATGATGCATGTTTCTTGTTTATATTTTTGCCACGTAAGCAGAAGTATTAGGCATGTGTAGGTAGAGCATGCAACGCATGGAATTTACTATCCTTAAAGGCAATTAGATGGGGTCCACCTGCCATGCAAAGAGAGAAGAACACACACTTACCAAGATCAAAGTCTAGTTAATTTCTGGTTTTTGTTTTCTTTCATGTTTAAACCATGAGAGATAGAACTTA
Organism: Hordeum marinum; assembly: GCA_022496015.1. Lineage (NCBI taxonomy): Eukaryota > Viridiplantae > Streptophyta > Magnoliopsida > Poales > Poaceae > Hordeum > Hordeum marinum. Next base: position 194,782,602 of record CM039672.1, on the reverse strand, counting down.
ATGTAAAGCTTGGTTTGTCATTCAAGTTATGTGGATTGGCTGATATATAAAGCCACGGTGCGTATGATGTAAGGGGAAGTTATTTTTTTAGAGTTAGACAATGTCGTGTATCGACTATTAAGCGGCCCTCTTTGGGTGTCCGTGGTATTTATTTTGTATGGATCTTCTGTGTGAAAGTTGCACTTGGCTAGAGGTTCGTCGTTCTCGACCGGTTGCGTGCTGGTTACATCTACTTTGGTGGAGGGTTCCACATGTGTCGAGACATTGTTCATTGGTCGTCCTTACCCCATCTTTAGGTTACTTGTACTGTTCAGTAATTGGCAGTATTTTTATCTATGGATATTGAAGGTTATTGCATCATAAAAGATTGGGCTGAATCAAGTGGCACGTCCGAGGTCGCGTGCTCATTACGACAGTGTGCGAACACCATCACCACCCCCTGATGACCCACAAGTATAGGTGATCAATCGTAGTCCTTTTGATAAGTAAGAGTGTCGAACCCAACGAGAAGCAGAAGAAAATGATAAGCGGTTTTCAGCAAGGTAATTTCTACAAGCACTGAAATTATAAGTAGCAAGTAGTTTGATAGCAAGGTAATTTGTAAAAAGCAAGTAACGGTAACAATAGGTAAGGTGCAGCAAGGTAACCAAATCCTTTTGTGGCAAAGGACATGCCAAAACTATCTCTTATGAGGAGCAAAGTGTTCTTGAGGGTACACGGGAATTTTATCTAGTCACTTTCATCATGTTGGTTTGATTCGTGTTTGCTACTTTGATAATTTGATATGTGGGTGAACCGGTGCTAAGGTGTTGTTCTTACTTGAACTAACAACCTAATTATGATTAACCCCCTCGCAAGCATCCGCAACTACGAGAAAAGTATTAAGACAAAGTCTAACCATAGCATTAAACATGTGGACCCAAATCAGCCCCTTACGAAGTAGCGCATAAATTAGGGTTTAAGCTTTTGTCACTCTAGCAACTCATCATCTAATAATTACTCCACAATACATTCCCTTATGCCCAAGGATGGTGAAGTATCATGTAGTCGATGTTCACATGACACCACTAGGGGATTCACAACATACATATCATCAAAATATCGAACACATATCAAATTCACATGATTACTTGCAACATGTGTTCTCCCGTGACCTCAAGAACAAACGTAACTACTCACAAATAATATTCATGCTCAAGATCAGAGGGGTATTAAATATCATAATGGATCTAAACATATGATCTTCCACCAAATAAACCATATCGCAAGCAACTACACAAGGTAATCAACACTACTAGTTATCCATAGGTACCAATCTGAGGTTCCGGTACAAAGATTGAACACAAGAGATAAAGTAGGGTTTGAGAGGAGATGGTGTTGTTGAAGAAGAATGGCCTCCCCAAGATGAGATGGTTGTTGGTGATGACGATGGCTTTAATTTCCCCCTTCGAGAGGGAAGTTCCCCCCGCAGAATCGCTCTGCCGCAGGGCAGAAGTGCTCCTGCCCAAGTTCCGCATCGAGGCGGCGGCGCTTCGTCCCGAAAGTCCTCCCCAGATTTTTAAGGTTTTTTGGCATTTTATACCGGAAGATGGGCTTCGGAGGTGGGCCTAGGTACCCACCCTCCACCAGGGCGCGGTTAGGGGACCTAGCGTGCCCTGGTGGAGGGTGTCCACCTGGTGGCCCCCCTCTGGTAGTTTTTAGCTCCAATATTTTTTTATTTAATGCATAAAAAATCTCTGTAAATTTCTAGCTTCATTGGAGTTGTGCAGAATAGGTATCTTTGACGTGCTTTTTTAGGGTGCTAAATTCTAGTTGCCGACATTCTCCCTCTTGATGTAACCCTTGCAAATTGTGAGAGAAAAGGCATTAGAATTACTCCCCGAAGCATTATTATACATAAAATATTATAAATAACACTAGTAAAACATGATGCAAAATGGACGTATCAACTCCCCCAAGCTTAGACCTCTCTTGTCCTCAAGTCAAAGCTGATATCGAAGAACATGTCCAGATGGTATGAGAGACAGGTGTCGATAAAAACAAAATACGGACATAGTAGCATCATGCTTATTATTATAACTGCAATAAAACTAATATAAAACTTTCTCATAAAACTTTTATTTCATAGCAGCAGCATATAACTTCTTATGAGCAAGTAACAATTCATCACAATGTGGAAGTATAAAGCATAAACCTTATTGGAAACTAACAAACTATGTTCTCAGTCAACTTTGTAACTACAATTCATTGTATTTTCAAGAAGGGTCTCATGTAGGAGCCTTTTGGAAAGTCCACATACTTAACCATCATTTAGTCTTCTATGATTGCTAATGCTCACAACATACCCATGGACAAAAAGTTTCAACCGGACACATAGAAAGATAGGGGCTTATAGTTTGCCTCCCAACGTATTCACCTCAAGGGTGATGTCAACAATAATAACTCATGCTCACTCATATCCAACTGTTCATACGTGCCTAGATCTTTCCACACCACATGATGCTTGCCAAAGGAGAAAAAAATAAAAAGAGAATAGGGAATAATACTTTGACTCTTGCATAAAAGTAAGTACATAAAAGTTAAATATAGGCCCTTCGCAGAGGGAAGCAGAGGTTGTCATGCGCTTTTTAGTTTGTATGTCAAATTCCTTAGCGCAAAAAATGTCATGTTGCATTGCCTCTTGTGATAGCAACCTTTATTATGCAGTCCGACGCTTTTATTACTTTGCCATCACAAGTTTGTGCAACACTCAATTTTCTCTTACACCAATTGATATAACACTTTTAGAAGCAATTTTTATTGCCTTGATGCACCGATGACAACTTACTCGAACGATCTTATTCAATCCATAGGTAGGTATGGTGGACTCTCAAACATGAGTTTGGGTTTTGGGTTTTTGGATGCACAAGTAGTATCTCTACTTAGCGCGAAATTTTTGGCTAGCAAAGTTATTTGGCAAGCACCACATGTTAAAGGATCTATGACAATATAACTTCTATGTGAATATGAACAACCGTAATTCATTACGTTGTCTTCCTTGTCCAACGTCAAATTTTTTGGCATATAATATTTAATGGGGGCTCACAATCATAAAAGATGTCCTTGATAGTATATTTGCATGTGAATCTTCTCTTTCCTAATTTATTCTTTCATGAATTGCATCGTTGACTAATGCTATGTTTGCCAATCTCCAATAAATTTTACCACTTATACTTTTCTTTATTGTGATGTCATTACTCACCATAAGATTAGAATATGATCTACTCTCATTTATTTTCTTTTATCAAGAATGCAACAAGAAAGTAAAGGGGCAAAGGCTCAAACTAAACTTTTATTATATAACTCTCACTCGATTGCATAGATAGATACATCACGAAACTAGCACTCGAAAATAGATCACAATAAACTTTTATTCAGCTAAATCATGGAAAGGCTAAGGATCGAAATAAAAAGCAAAGATAAAAGTGATGGTGATACGATACCGGGGCCCCTCCCCCAAGATTGGCTCAAGCCAAGGGGAGTGCCCATACCCGTGTACTCAGGTCTCCTTTGGTGATGAAGATGATGAAGGTGGTGGTGATGAAGTGTTATCCTTCTTTGCTAGTTTAAGCTTGAGGATGAAATTCTCTTCCATAAAATCATCATTCTCTTGCTCCAGTTTCAATATCCTCTTGCATAGAGCTGCCTTGCTCTCCTGTAGAAAACAAGAAGGGATAAAAGGAGTATTGGGTGTACTCCTACCATTAGGAAGACTTGACTTCTTGAACTCCACGTGCGTATCTCCAAGTTGACATAGTGGAGGTTTATCTTCATCTAAGCCACCGGTCCAACTTCTTCTATTTCTTCCAGATCGGTGTCTTCTTCTTCCTCCGAAGTCCACAAGTATGGGTAAATCTCCCCAAAGATCTTTGGACCAGCAACATAATTGGACACATAGCTCTCTCCCTCAGGATCTTGGGACAACATATTTACAGATCTGCCGAGAAAACAACACGAAACAAGAACAGAGGAAAATCTCGCGATGCGGTGGTCAAAACAGTCGGGGTTATATATAAAGAAAATTTATTCTTGGAAGCCAAGCAAACGAGAGGGAAACGGAGTCGGGAAGGTTCCCGACGTGGGCACGCTCCATCGGGGCGCGCCAGGGATGGCAATCGCGCCCTGGTGGGTTATGCCCTCCTCGGTTACCTTTCGGTTTATTTTTTTATTTCCTAAAATTCAGAAATATTCCAAAACTGATAAAAAATATTTTTGCGGATTTTTCAGAGATTGTTTACTTACCGAATCACGGACCTCTTTATTTTCACGATTCTGGAGCGTTCCTGAAGGTTTCTTTTATGTGCTCCTTCGGTGTCATGGTTTGGATAACATTGCTTTCAACATTAATAGGTGTACCTGAGATATAGTGTTTAATTCTTTGTTCGTTGACCACCTTCGGGTTGGTACCTTCGACATTATTAATCTTAATAGCTCCAGAGCAATAAACCTCTTCGATAACATAGGGTCCTTCCCATTTGGAGAGAAATTTTCCTGCAAAAAATTTGAAACGAGAATTGTACAAAAGAACATATTCTCCAACTTTGAATTCTCGCTTTTGGATTATTTTGTCATGCCATCTTTTAGCCTTTTCTTTAAATAACTTGGCATTTTCATAAGCTTGGGTTCTCCATTCATCTAATGAGCTAATAATGAATAACCTCTTTTCACCAGCAAGTTTGAAGTCATAGTTTAGTTCTTTGATTGCCCAAAATGCTTTATGTTATAATTCTAGAGGCAAATGACAAGCTTTCCCATAGACCATCTTATATGGATACATACCCATAGGATTTTTATATGATGTTCTATAGGCCCAAAGTGCATTATCTCATTTCTTAGAGAAATTCTTTCGAGACCTATTGACAATTTTTTGTAATATCAATTTTATTTCTCTATTTCTAAGTTCAACTTGACCACTAGATTGAGGATGATAGGGTGATGCAATTCTATGGTTAACATCATGTTTAGCAAGCATTTTATGAAAAGCACCATGAATAAAGTGTGAACCACCATCAGTCATTAGATATCTAGGAACCACAAACCTTTGGAAAATAACTTCTTTAAGCATTTTAATGGAAGTATGATGATCAACACTACTAGTTGGAATAGCTTCTACCCACTTAGTGACATAATCAACAGGAACCAAAATATGAGTGTACCCATTAGAGGAAGGAAAAGGTCCCATATAATCAAAAAACCCAAACATCAAATGGTTCAACAGCAAGTGAATAGTTCATAGGCATTTCCTGACGCTTACCGATATTACCAATTCTTTGACATTCATCACGAGACAAGACAAACTTACGAGCATCCTTGAAGATAGTAGGACAATAAAAACCAGATTGTAATACCTTATGAGCAGTTCTATCTCCAGCATGATGTCCTCCATAAGCTTCGGAATGACATTTCCGTAAGATTTGTTCATGTTCATGCTCAGGTACACAACGTCTAATAATACCATCTACTCCTTCTTTATAATGATTTGGGTCATCCTAAAAGTAATGTCTTAAGTCATAGAAGATTTTTCTTTTGTTGGTATGTGAAACTACGTGGAATGTATTTAGCAACAATGTAATTAGCATAGTCAGCATACAATGGAGTGTTTCGAGAGACATTTATTGCAGCTAGTTGTTCATCAGGAAAACTATCATCAATAGGTAGTGGGTCATCAAGAATATTTTCTAACCTAGACAAATTATCAGCTATGTGGTTCTCAGCTCCCTTCCTATTAATGATATGTAAATCAAATTCCTAAAGCAAGAGAACCCACCTAATGAGTCTAGGTTTAGCATCTTTCTTTTCCACAAGATATTTTATAGCAGCATGATCAGTGTGAACAATAACTTTGGAATCGACTATGTAAGGTCTGAATATATCATAAGCAAATACGACTGCTCATTTTTTTCCAGTAGTGGCATAATTTCTTTGGGCACTATCTAGAGTTTTGCTAGCATAATGGATAACATTTAATTTCTTATCAACTCTTTGTCCTAGAACAGAACCAACAACATAATCACTAGCATCACACATAATTTCAAAAGGAAAGTTCCAATCAGGTGGTTGAACAATAGGTGAAGTGGTTAAGGCTTTCCTTAGTGTTTCAAAGGCTTCTATGCAATCATCATCAAAAACAAAGGGAATATACTTTTGCAAAAGATTACTAAGAGGCCTAGAAATCTTTGAGAAGACTTTAATAAACCTCCTATAGAAACCAGCGTGACCAAGGACACTTCAAATACCTTTGGTACATTTAGGACATGGCATTTTCTCATTACATCAACTTCAGCTTGATCCACCTCAATGCCTCGTTCGGAGAGACAATACCTTCATTAACCATAAAGTAGCACTTCTCCCAATTCAAGACGAGATTAGTTTGTTCACATCTCTGCAAAACTCGATCAAGGTTTCTTAAGGAATCATCAAAAGAAGTTCCGTAAACGGGAAAATCATCCATGAAAATCTCCACAATCTTTTCACAAAAATTAGAGAATATAGCAGTCATACATCTTTGAAAGGTAGCAGGTGCATTGCATATACCAAAAGGCATACGTCTATAAGCATAGGTTCCAAAAGGATAAGTAAAGGTGGTTTTCTCTTGATCAGATTGTGACATAGGTATTTGAGAGAAACAGGAATATCCATCTAGGAAACAAAAGTGTGTGTGCTTAGATAATCTTACAAGAATTTGATCAATAAAAGGCAAGGGGTAGTGATCTTTTCTACTAGCTTTATTTAATTTTCTAAAATCAGTTACCATCCTATAGACAGTAATAATTCTTTATGGAATAAGCTCATTTTTATCATTGGGAACAACAGTAATACCTCCTTTTTAGGGACATAATGAACGGGACTCACCCATCTACTATCAACTATGGGATAGATTATACGTGCTTCCAAAAGCTTTAATATTTCAGTTCTTACCACTTCTTTCATCTTGGGATTCAATCGTCGTTGGTGATCAACAACGGGTTTAGAATCAGATTCCATATTAATCTTGTGTTGACATAGAGTGGGGCTAATGCCCTTAAGATCATCAAGAGTATATCCAATAGCAGCCCGGTGCTTCCTCAGAATTTTCAATAATCTTTCTTCTTCATGTTCTGAAAGGTTAGCACTAATAATAACAGGGTATATCTTCTTCTCATCAAGGTAAGCATATTTCAGAGTGTCGTACAATTGTTTTAGTTCAAACACAGGATCACCTTTAGGTGGAGGAGGACCTCCAAGAGTTTCAATATGCAAATTGTGTTTCAGTAGAGGCTGTTGTTCAAAGAAAAATTTATCTATTTCATTTCTTTCACGAAAGTGCAAATCATTTTCATGGTCTAGCAAATATTGTTCTAGTGGATCAGTAGGAGGAACGGTAATAGAAGAAAGACCAATTATTTCATACTTACTAGGTAATTCTCTATCACGAGGTTGTCTACTAAACTTGGAAAAATTAAACTCATGAGATACATCACCAAACTAACACTGGTCATTTCTTTTTGACAATCTAGCTTAGCATTAACAATGTTTAAGAAAGGTCTACCAAAGATAATGGGAGAAAAGTCATCTTGTGGGGAACCAAGAACTAGAATATCAGTAGGATATTTCATTTTCCCACACAAGACTTCAACCTATCTAACAATCCCAAGTGGTGTGATGGTGTCTCTATTAGCAAGTTTAATAGTAACATCGATATCCTCTATTTCAGTAGGTGTTATGTCATTCATAATTTCTTGATATAAGGTAAAAGGAATAGCACTCACACTAGCACCCAAATCACATAAGCCATGATAACAATTATCTCCTATTTTGACTGAGACAACAGGCAAGCCAACTACGGGGCTATGTTTGTCTTTTTCATCGGGTTTAGCAATTCTAGCAGCTTCATCACAGAAGTAAATGGAATTCCCATGAATATTTTCCACCCAGAGATCATTAACCATAGCAACACTAGGTTCTACTTTAATTTTTTCAGAGAGCTTAGGTGCTCTAATATTACTTTTGCAAACCACAGTTGATACTTTATCATGTTCCTTTATCCTAACAGGGAAATGTGGTTTCTCTATGTAAGCGGTAGGTACAACTCGATCAACATTGTAAATAATAGTTTCTTCTTTGGCAATGTCCGGTTCTTTAATTTCTTTTTTAATAGGGGAATGATATTTAAATCACTTATCTTTAGGAAGATCAACATGAGCAGCAAATGATTCACAAAAAGAGGCTACTATCTCAGAGTCAAGTCCATATTTAGTTCTAAACTTGTGAAAAGCATCGGTATTCATAAAAGATTTAACAAAATTAAATTCAAGCTTAATACCTGACTCATTACCTTCGTCGAGTTCCCAATCTTCAGAATTGCGTTTAATTCTTTCCAAGAGATCTCACTTGAACTCAATAGTCTTCTTCATGAAAGAACCAATACAAGAAGTATTGAGCATGGTTTGATCATTATGAGAAAGTCGAGCATAAATTTTTTGAATAATAACTTCTCTCGAAATACCATGATTGGGGCATGAATATAACATTGAATTAAGCCTTCCCCAAGCTGGAGCGATACTTTCTCCTTCACAAGGCCAAAAATTATATATATGATTCCGATCACGATGAACTAGATGCATAGGATAAAACTTTTGGTGGAATTCCAATTTCAAACGATTCCACTTCCACGATCCAATATCATCACATAGACTATACCATGTCAATGCTTTTCCCTTTAAAGATAAAGGGAAAAACCTTATTCTTAACTTCATCTTCGGATAAACCTGGTAGCTTAAATAGTCCACAAATTTCTTCCACATGTATTAGGTGCATATCAGGATGTTCAGTTCCATCTCCTGCATAAGGACTAGCTAGTAGTTGTTCTAACATACCCGAAGGAATTTCATAACCAATATTTTTAGTAGGTGTTGTAGGTTGAGGGGCTACTAATTGCAGTTCCGGTCGAGGTGAAGATACCCCGAACAAACTCCTGAAATGATTACTTTCCATAGTAACAAGTGACAATAAATTTCAGCACGTAGTATAAGTTTTTCCTTACTGATTTCCACTTACCAAGAGCGCTTCACTCCACGGAAACGACACCAGAAAAGATTCTTGATGACCCACAAGTATAGGGGATCAATCGTAGAACTTTCGATAAGTAAGAGTGCCAAAACCAACGAGGGGTAGAAGGAAATGATAAGCGGTTTTCAGCAAGGTAATTTTTTCAGGCACTAAAATTGGAAGTAGCAAGTAGTTTGATAGCAAGGTAATTTGTAACGAGCAAGTAACGGTAACAATAGGTAAGGTGCAGCAAGGTAGCCCAATCCTTTTGTGGCAAAGGACAGGCCAAAACTATGTCTTATGAGGAGCAAAATGTTCTTGAGGGTACATGGGAATTTCATCTAGTCACCTTCATCATGTTGGTTTGATTCATGTTCGCTACTTTGATAATTTGATATGTGGGTGGACCGGTGCTAAGGTGTTGTTCTTACTTGAACTAACAACCTACTTATGATTAACCCCCTCTAAAGCATCTGCAACTACGAGAAAAGTATTAAGACCAAGTCTAACCATAGCATTAAACATGTTGGCCCAACTCAGGCCCTTACGAAGTAGCGCATAAACTAGGGTTTAAGCTTCTGTCACTCTAGCAACCCATCATCTAACAACTAATCCACAATGCATTCCCTTAGTCCCAAGGATGGTGAGGTGTCATGTAGTCGAATTCACATGACACCACTAAGGGAATCACAACATATATATCATCAAAATATCGAACACATATCAAATTCACATGATTACTTGCAACATGACTTCTCCCGTGACCTCAAGAATAAAGGTAAATACTCACAAATAATATTCATGCTCAAGATCAGAGGGGTATTAAATAGCATAATGGATCTGAACATATGATCTTCCACCAAATAAATCATATAGCAATCAACTACACAATGTAATCAACACTACTAGTTACCCACAGGTACCAATCTGAGGTTCTAGTACAAACATTGAACAGAAGAGATGCACTAGGGTTTGAGAGGAGATGGTGTTGTTGAAGATGTTGATGAAGAATGGCCTCCCCAAGATGAGAGGGTTTTTGGTGATGACGATAGCTTCGATTTCCCCCTTCGGGAGGGAAGTTCCCCCAACAGAATCGCTCCGCCGGAGGGCAAAACTGCTCCTGCCCATGTTCCTCCTTGAGGCAGCAGCGCTTCATCCCGAAAGTCCTCCCCTGAATTTGTTTAGGTTTTTTGGCATTTTATACCAGAAGATGGGCTCCGGAGGTGGGCATGGTTGCCCACCCTCCACCAGGGAGCGGTGGGCCTGGCGCGCCCTGGTGGAGGGTGGCCACCTGGTGGCCCCCCTCCGGTAGTTTTCAGCTCCAGTATTTTTTATGTAATGCATAAATAATCTCCATAAATTTCTAGATTCATTGGAGTTGTGCAGAATAGGTATCTCTGACGTGCTTTTTCAGGGTGCTGAATTCCAGTTGCCGGCATTCTCCCTCTTGATGTAAACCTTGCAAATTGTGACAGAAGAGGCATTACAATTACTCCCCGAAGCATTACTATGCATAAAAACATTATAAATAACAGTAGTAAACGTGATGCAAAATGGACGTACCACCCCCTGGTGTGCCCTGATGTGTGCTGTGTCCCTCGTGTAGCCTTCGGTCTCCTCCTGAAGCTTCTAGTTCTACTTTTGGTCCAGAAAAAATCATCAAAAAGTTTTGTGGCAGTTGGATTGTTTGGTACTGTAAACCTGAAAAGCCAAAAGACACAAAAAACAACATCTGGCACTAGGCACTGGGTTAATAGGTTAGTGCTAAAAAATAATATGAATTTGCAAATAAATGCCCAAAAAGTATCCTAGCATGATAATATTATAGCATGGAACAATAAAAAATTATAGATACGTTGGAGAACTATCATCATTCCCAAGCTTAATTCCTGCTCATCCTCAAGTAGGTAAATGATAAAAATAGAATTTTTGATGTGACATGCTACCAACAAGTAATCTATTGCAGGTATGATCATTGAGAAACGATGAATTAATAAACATCAACATAGTAATATTTCATAAACATAAGTAACATAATCATCAAGTTAAAAATATACTATCCTTAAAGAATGTTTACTCCCCATTCATTTTATCATATTAGCATGGCATGGCTCCGTATTCACCACATAAATACAAATGTCGAGCACCACGGTGTTAAGTCAGGCCATTGGATCGTACTTTTTAATGTGCTTCAAGCTTTTATTACTCACGCAATACATGAGCACGAACGATGGATATAACATAAAGATGGGATAGAATATAGTGATAGGTTTCAAAGGGGTAAAAGTGGATAATAAAGTCTCGCATCAACTAGGCGTATCAATGGGCTAGGGATATGTCCATCGATAGATATCAATGCGAGGAGTAGGGATTGTCATGCAACGGATGCACTAGAGCTATAAGTTTATGAAAGCTCAACTGAAGGTAAGTGGGTGTGCATCCAATTTGAGGAAGCCCATCAACGGAATATACAAGCCAAGTTCTATAATGAAAAATTCCCACTGGCATATGAAAGTGACAAAACAAGAGACTCTCTATATGAAGAACACGGTGCCACTTTGAGGCACACGTGTAGAAAAGGAGGTAGTAGCAATGTCCCTTCTCTCTTTTCTCTCATTTATTTTCTTTTCTTTTATTTATTTTTTATTTTTATTTTTCTTCTTTTTCTCTCTTTTTTCCTTTTTTCCTTTTTTTATTTTTCGTCCGAGTCTTATCCCGACTTGTGGGGGCGTCATTGTCTACATCATCCTTTCCTCACTGAGACAGTGCCCTAATAATGATGATCATAACACTTTTATTTACTTACAAACATCACACTTTTATTTACTTACAACTCAACATGAAAAACTATAGTATGACTCTATATGAATGCCTCTGGCAGTGTACCAGGATGTGCAATGATCAAACGTAACTTGTATCAAAAAATGATGAACGGTAGCTTTGCCACAAATAGTGTGCCAGCTTATATGATTAAGCAAAGCAATATGACAATGAAATTACGAGTCATATGATGTAACGGTAGAAGTTGCATGGCAATATATCTCGGAATGGCTATGGAAATTCCATAATATGTACGTATGGTGGCTGTTTTGAGGAAGATATAATGAGGCATATGTGTTGGGGAACGTCGCATGGGAAACAAAAAAATTCCTACGCACATGCAAACCTATCCATGGTGATGAGCATCTACGAGAGGGAGAGTGGATCTACGTACCTTTGTAGATCGCTAAGCGTGAAGCGTTAAGAAACGCGGTTGGTGTAGTCGAACTTCTTCGCGATCCAAATCGCCGAGCGTCCCGCGATCCAATCACGAACCGTCCCGCGAACACATCATGATCCGTCCCGAGAACTCATCACGATCCGTCTCACGATCTTGATCACGATCTGTCCCGCGAACTCATCATGATCCGTTCCGTGATCACATCACGAATCGTCTCGCGATCTCGATCACGGTCCTTTCGATCTAGCGCCGAACGGACGGCACCTCCGCGTTCAGCATACGTGCAGCTTGATGACGATCTCCACCGTCTCGATCCAGCGAGAGGAGGTGGAGAGGAGAGAGAGTTCACCGGCAGCATGACGGTGCTCCGGTGATGGTGGTGGAGCAATTCCGGTAGGGCTTCGCCTAAGCGCTGCAGAAAACCGATCTAGAGGAGAAACTATGCACCGGTGTAACGGGTAGCACGTGGCCGGAAATTCTGTCCAAAAACCACCCAATCCACTAGTATATATAGGAGGAGAGGATAGGAGAGGCAGCCAAGGCCTTTGGGTCGGCCGAAATAGGAGGTGGGAAGCAATCCTACTTCACCTCCAATCCTAGTTGGAGTAGGATTGCCTCCTATTGGCTGATTTTCCACTTTTTGCTTTAGGACTTTCTCTCCTGCGCCATGGGCCTTTGTGGCTGTTTTCCCAGCCCACTAAGGGCTGGTCATTATTCTCCCACAGCCCATGGACCTCTTGGGGTCGAAATACCCCTCCCGAAGGCCTCCCGGTACACTACCGGCACTCCCGGTACAGTACCGGCACTCCCGGTACACTACCGATGAGCCCGAAACTTTTCCGGAAACCAAACTGGGACTTCCTATATATGAATCTTTACCTCCGGACCATTCCGGAGCTCTTCGTGACGTCCGAGATCTCATCCGGGACTCCGAACAAACTTCGGTCACCACCATACATAACTCTACACTACCGAAACGTCACCGAACCTTAAGTGTGCAGACCCTGCGGGTTCGAGAACTATGTAGACATGACCGAGACACCTCTACGGTCAATAACCAATGGCGGGACCTAGACGTCCACATTGGTTCCTACATATTCTACGAAGATCTTTATCGGTCGAACCTCTATGTCAAGGATTCAATTAATCCCGTATAACGTTCCCTTTGTTCTTCGGTATGTTACTTGCCCGAGACTCGATCGTCGGTATCTCCATACCTAGTTCAACCTCGTTACCGGCAAGTCTCTTTACTCGTTCCATAATACAAGATCCCGAAACTAACAATTAGTCACATTGCTTGCAAGGCTTATTGTGATGTTGCATTACCGAGTGGGCCCCGAGATACCTCTCCGTCACACGGAGTAACAAATCCCAGTCTCGATCCATGCCAACTCAACAGACACCATCGGAGATACCTGTAGAGCACCTTTATAGTCACCCAGTTACGTTGCGACGTTTGATACACACAAGGCACTCCTCCGATATCTGTGAGTTGCATGATCTCATGGTCATAGGAACACATACTTGACATGCAGAAAACAGTAGCAATAAACTGACACGATCATATGCTATGTTTGTAGTTTGGGTATTATCCATCACATCATTCTCCTAATGATGTGATCCCGTTATCAAATGACATCTCATGTCCATGTCTAGGAAACCTTAACCATCCTTTGATCAACGAGCTAGTCCATTAGAGGCATACTAGGGACATGGTTTTGTCTATGTATCCACACATGCATTTAAGTCTCCGATCAATACAATTATAGCATGGATAATAAACGATTATCATGAACAAGGAAATATGATAATAACTAATTTATTATTGCCTCTAGGGCATATTTCCAACAGTCTCCCACTTGCACTAGAGTCAATAATCTAGTTCACATCACCATGTGATTCACATTGTTATGAATCTAACACCCAATGAGTTCTGGGGCTCGATCATGCTTTGCATGTGAGAGAGGTCTTATAGTCAACGGGTCTGTGATATTCAGATCCGTGTGTACTTTGCAAATCTCTATGTCAAACCGTAAACACTGCTACCACACTCCACTTGGTACTATTTCCAAATGGCTGCTCCACTATACGTATCCAGATTGCTACTACTAGTCATCCAGATTGGTGTTAAAGCTTGCATCGACGTAACTCTTTACGACGAACTCTTTATCACCTCCATAATCAAGAAACATTTCCTTAGTCCTCTGGTTACTAAGGATAATTCCGACCGCTGTCTAGTGATCCACTCCTGGACCACTCTTGTACCCCTTGACAGACTCATGGCAAGGCACACACAGGTGCGGTACACAGCATGGCATAATATAGAGCCTATGGCGAAGGCATAGGGGACGACGTTCGTCCTTTCTCTTTCTTCTGCCGTTGTCGAGCTTTGAGTCTCACTCAACTTCACACCTTACAAATCAGATGAGAACTCTTTCTCTGACTGATCCATTTTGAACTCTTTCAAAATCTTGTCAAGGTATGCACTCATTGAAAGTCTCATCGAGCATCTTGATCTATCTCCATAGATTTTGATGCTCAACAATTAGGTAGCTTCATACAGGTCTTCCTTTGAAAATCACTTTCCAAATGACCGTTTTATGCTTTCCAGAAACTCTACATTATTTCTGATCAACAATATGTCATCCACATATACTTATCAGAAATTCTATAGTGCTCCCACTCACTTTATTGCAAATACAAGTTTCTCGTAAACTTTGTATGAACATCAAAACTTTGATCACCTCATCAAAGCGTATATTCCAACTCCGAGATGCTTGCTTTAGTCCATGGAAGGATCACCAAAGCTTGCACACCTTTTAGCATCCTTAGGCATGACAAAACCTTCTGGTCGTATCACATACAACCTTTCCTCAAGTAAACCGTTAAGGAAACGATGTTTTGACATCCATCTTCCAGATTTCATAATTGAAAACACAGCAACTGCTAACATAATTCCAACAGACTTTAGCACCACTATGAGTGAGAAAGTCTCATCGTAGTCAACTCCTTGAACTTGTCACAAACATCTTTGCAACAAGTCGAACTTTACAAATAGTGACATTCACCATCAGTGTCTGTCTTCATTTTAAAGATCCATTTGTACTCAACGACCTGCCGTCCAACGAGCAAGTCTACCAAAGTCTACACTTGGTTTTCATACATGGATCCTATCTCTGATTTCATGGCCTCCAACCATTTGTCGGAATCCGGGCCCATCATCGCTTCTCCATAGCTCGTAGGTTCATCGTTGTCCAACAACATGATCTCCAAGACAGAGTTGTCGTACCACTTAGGAGCAGTACACATCCTTGTCGACCTACGAAGTTCGATAGTAACTTCATCCTGAAGCTTCATGATCATCATCATTAACTTCCTCTTCAACTAACGTAGGCTTCACAGAAACAACATCCTGCGCTGCGCTACTCTCTGGTTGAACAAAGTTTAAACAACCTCATCAAGTTCTATCTTCCTCCCACTTAATTCTTTCGAGAGAAACATTTCCTCGAGAAAGGATCCGTTTAAGCAACAAACACTTTGCACTAGGATCTGAGATTGAAGGTTCACCCAACTGATCTTAGGGTATTCTATGAAGATGCAATTTGTCCGCCTTGGGTTCGACCTCATTAGGTGAAAACATTTTCCACACAAGTGTCACATCCCCAAATATTAAGAAATGATAGCTTAGGTTTCTATCAAACCATAATTCACATGGTGTCATCTCAACGGATTTAGATGGTGCCCTATTTAAAGTGAATGTAGTTGTCTCTAATGCATAACCCCAAAATTATAGTAGTAAAACAACAAGAGACATCATAGCACGCACCATGTCCAATAGAGCATAACTATGATGTTCGGACACACCATCACACTATGGTGTTCCAGGTGGCGTTTAGTTGTGAAACAACTATCACATTGTCTTAAGTTGTATGCCAAACTCGTGACTCAGATATTCACCTCCACGATCATATCGCAGTCATTTTTATCTTCTTGTCATGATGATCTTTAAACTTCACTCTGAATTTGCTTGAACCTTTCAAACGATTCAGACTTGTGTTTCATTAAGTAAATATACACTATATCTACTCAAATCATCAGTGAAGGTAAGAAAATAACGATATCCACTGCATGCTACAAGACTCACTAGATTGCATACATCAACATGTATCATTTCCAATGAATCACTTGCCCGCTCCATCCAACGGGGTCCTTTAGTCATCTTGCCCAAGAGGCATGGTTCGCATGTCTCAACCGATTCGAAATCGAATGAGTCCAAATATCCATCACCATGGAGTTTCTTCATGCGCTTTATACCAATATGACATTTTGCGGCAGTGCCACAAGTATGTGGTACTATCATTATTTAACTTTGTATCTTTTGACATCAATGTTATGAACATGTGTATTACTACGATCAAGATTTCAACAAACCATTCTCACTGGGTGCATGACCATTGAAGGTATTATTCATGTAAACAAAATAACTATTATTCTCTGACTTAAATGAATAACCGTATTGCAACAAACATGATCTAATCATGTTCATGCTCAACGCAAAACACCAAATAACATTTATTTAGGTTTGTCACTAATCCTGAAGGTAGAGAGAGCGTGCGATGTTGATCACATCAACCTTGGAAACATTTCCAACACACATCGTCACCTCACCCTTAGCTAGTTCTCCGTTTATTCCGTAGCTTTTATTTCGAGTTACTAACATTTAGCAACCGAACTGGTATCCAATACCCAGGTGCTACTAGGAGTACTAGCAAGGTACACATCAATAACTCGTATATCAAATATACTTCTATGATGTTGCCAGCCTTCTTATCTACCAAGTATCTAGGGTTGTTCCGCTTCAGCAACCTCTCACCTCATAATAGAAGCACTTAGTCTCGGGTTTGAGTTCAACTTTGGGTTGCTTCACTGGAGCAGCAACTGACTTGCTATCCATGAAGTTTCCCTCCTTGCTCTTGCCCTTTTCGAAACTAGTGGTTTGATTAACCATCAACACTTGACGCTCCTTCTTGATTTCTACCTTCGCGGTGTCAAACATCGCGAACAGCTCAGGGATCAATACTTCTATCCCTGGTGTATTATAGTTCATCACTAAGTTCTAGTAGCTTTAGTGCCATGACTTGGAGAACTATATCAATCACTATCTTATTTGGAAGATCAACTCCCACTTGATTCAAGCGATTGTAGTACCCAGACAATCTGAGTACATGCTCAACGATTGAGCTATTCTCCTTCATCTTACAGGCAAAGAATCTTGTTGGAGATCTCATATCTCGCAACACAGGCACGAGCCTGAGATCACAATCTCTGCTCCTAGAACATCTCATATGTTTCGTGACGTTCAAAATGTTTCGGAGCCTCAATTCTAAGTCGTAATGCATGATGCACTAAACTATCAAGTAGTCATCGAAACATGCCTGTCAGATGTTCACAACATCTATAGACGACGCTAGAGGGGGTGGCGCACCGAGCGGTGCATTAAGGACATAAGCCTTCTGTGCAGCATTGAGGACAATCCTCAGATCACGGACCCAGTCCGCAATATTGCTACCAACATCTTTCAACTCTATTTCTCTAGGAACATATAAAAATTTAAGGGAGCTACAGCGCGAGCTAGTAATCTACAACATAATTTGCAAAGACACTTTGACTATGTTCATGATAATGAGTTCAATTAATCATATTACTTAAGAACTCTCACTCAAATTGACATCCCTCCGATCATTCGAGTGATACATGATCCAAATTCACCAACTCAAGTCCGATCATCACGTGAGTTGAGGTGGCTGCAATGGTGAACATCATTATGTTGATCATATCTACTATATGACTCATGTTCGACCTTTCGGTCTCTCGTGTTCCGAGGCCATGTCTGTACATGCTAGGCTCATCAAGTTTAACCCGAGTGTTCTGCGCGTGCAAATCTGGCTTGCACCCGTTGTATGTGAACGTAGAGTCTATCACACCCGATCATCACATGGTGTCTCAACACGACGAACTTTCACAACGGTGCACACTCGGGGAGAACACAGTTCATCTTGAAATTCAAGTGAGGGATCACCTTATAATGCTACCGCCGTACTAAGAAAAACAAGGTGCACAAAAGGATTAACATCTCATGCAATTCATAAGTGACATGATATGGCCCTGAACTTGTGTTGAAGATCTCCATCTTCGAAACACCGGCATGATCTCCATCGTCACCGGCACAACACCATGATCTCCATCATCTTGATCTCCATCAATGTGTTGCCATTGGGGTTGTGGCGCCAGCCCTGCTTCTACTTCTATTGCTACCGCTTAGCGATAAAGTAAAGCATTACATAGCGCTTAATGATTGACACGCAGGTCATACAATAATTAAAGACAAGCCTATGGCTCCTGCCGGTTGCCGTACTCAACGACATGCAAGCCGTGAAATTCTATACATCACATGATCATCTCATACATCACATATATCTCATCATGTAATTGGCCATATCACATCACAACATACCCTGCAAAAACAAGTTAGACGTCCTCTAATTGTTGTTGCATGTTTTACGTGGCTGCTACAGGTATCTAGCAAGAACAATTCTCACCTACGCATAAACCACAACGGTGATACATAGATTGCTTTTCAACCTTCTCAAGGACCGCCTTTGTCGGATCCGATCCAACTAAAGTGAGAGAAACTGTCACCCGCAAGCCATCTAAGCAACAAGTTGCGTCGAGGGAACCGGTCTCTCGTAAGCGTACAAGTAATGTTGGTCCGGGCCGCTTGATCTCACAATCCCGCTGAACCAAAATCCGACCATGGGAGGAAGCAATCTAAGCATCAACGCCCACAAACCTTTTGTGTTCTACTCGAGATCTCATCGAACCATCAACCTAGCTCATGATGCCACTGTTGGGGAACGTCACATGGGAAACAAAAAATTTCCTACGCACACGCAAACCTATCCATGGTGATGAGCATCTACGAGAGGGAGAGTGGATCTATGTACCCTTGTAGATCGCTAAGCGGGAAGCGTTAAGAAACGCGGTTGGTGTAGTCGAACTTCTTCGCGATCCAAATCGCCGAGCGTCCCGCGATCCAATCACGAACCGTCCCGTGAACACATCATGATCCGTCCCGAGAACTCATCACGATCCGTCTCACGATCTGTCCCGCGAACTCATCATGATCCGTTCCGTGATCACATCACGAATCGTCTCGCGAGCTCGATCACGGTCCTTTCGATCTAGCGCCGAACGGACGGCACCTCCGCGTTCAGCATACGTGCAGCTTGATGACGATCTCCACCGTCTCGATCCAGCAAGAGGAGGTGGAGAGGAGAGAGAGTTCACCGGCAGCATGACGGTGCTCCGGTGATGGTGGTGGAGCAATTCCGGTAGGGCTTCGCCTAAGCGCTGCAGAAAACCGATCTAGAGGAGAAACTATGCACCGGTGTAACGGGTAGCACGTGGCCGGAAATTCTGTCCAAAAACCACCCAATCCACTAGTATATATAGGAGGAGAGGAGAGTAGAGGCAGCCAAGGCCTTTGGGTCGGCCGAAATAGGAGGTGGGAAGCAATCCTACTTCACCTCCAATCCTAGTTGGAGTAGGATTGCCTCCTATTGGCTGATTTTCCACTTTTTGCTTTAGGACTTTCTCTCCTGCGCCATGGGCCTTTGTGGCTGTTTTCCCAGCCCACTAAGGTCTGGTTATTATTCTCCCACAGCCCATGGACCTCTTGGGGTCGAAATACCCCTCCCGAAGGCCTCCCGGTACAGTACCGGCACTCCCGGTACAGTACCGGCACTCCCGGTACACTACCGATGAGCCCGAAACTTTTCCGGAAACCAAACTGGGACTTCCTATATATGAATCTTTACCTCCGGACCATTCCGGAGCTCTTCGTGACGTCCGAGATCTCATCCGGGACTCCGAACAAACTTCGGTCACCACCATACATAACTCTACACTACCGAAGCGTCACCGAACCTTAAGTGTGCAGACCCTGCGGGTTCGAGAACTATGTAGACATGACCGAGACACCTCTACGGTCAATAACCAATGGCGGGACCTAGACGTCCACATTGGTTCCTACATATTCTACGAAGATCTTTATCGGTCGAACCTCTATGTCAAGGATTCAGTTAATCCCGTATAACGTTCCCTTTGTTCTTCGGTATGTTACTTGCCCGAGACTCGATCGTCGGTATCTCCATACCTAGTTCAACCTCATTACCGGCAAGTCTCTTTACTCGTTCCATAATACAAGATCCCGAAACTAACAATTAGTCACATTGCTTGCAAGGCTTATTGTGATGTTGCATTACCGAGTGGGCCCCGAGATACCTCTCCGTCACACGGAGTAACAAATCCCAGTCTCGATCCATGCCAACTCAACACACACCATCGGAGATACCTGTAGAGCACCTTTATAGTCACCCAGTTACGTTGCGATGTTTGATACACACAAGGCACTCCTCCGATATCTGTGAGTTGCATGATCTCATGGTCATAGGAACACATACTTGACATGCAGAAAACAGTAGCAATAAACTGACACGATCATATGCTATGTTTGTAGTTTGGGTCTTATCCATCACATCATTCTCCTAATGATGTGATCCCGTTATCAAATGACATCTCATGTCCATGGCTAGGAAACCTTAACCATCCTTTGATCAACGAGCTAGTCCATTAGAGGCATACTAGGGACATGGTTTTGTCTATGTATCCACACATGCATTTAAGTCTCCGATCAATACAATTATAGCATGGATAATAAACGATTATCATGAACAAGGAAATATGATAATAACTAATTTATTATTGCCTCTAGGGCATATTTCCAACAATATGTGCAACAAAGCGTATCATGTCACAGGGTTTTGATGCACCGGCGAAGGTTGCACCGATCGTCAAGGTGACAATGGGCAATGCATGGTACCGAAGAGGCTAGAAAATATGAGGTGGTGAGAGTGCATACATCCATTGATTCATATTATTCATAATGAACTCACATACTTACTTCAAGATTTTATTAGCTTTCTCGAAGCAAAGTACTAGTCGCATGTCCCTAGGGAGGAGGTTGGGAGGAGTTAACCATCGCGCACCTCCGACTTAAACAGGGCTATGATTTCAATGAGGAATAAGAATGCTCACACATCATCACCATGCCATAAAAATATTTAGATGAATAGTAAGTTAACACCATCTAATTCACGATACTTTTACTAACCAATGGTCATGCACTCATGCCTTTTCACATTAGCACATTAATATCATTAACTCACAATTTCTTTTTTATGTCCTACATGAAGGTTTTGATTATGTACTCCTTGAATATGTATTATTTTTAGACTAGTCTTATAACTCATGAATATTAATTTCACTGTTTATTATCTCTCAAACAAATATAAGTGAAGAATGAGAGTGAAATTATTTCTTTAAAATCTATACGCCACCGTGCTCTAAAAGATATAAGTGAAGTACTAGAGCAACTCCTTAGCTCAAAAGATATAAGTGAAGCACACAGAGTATTCTAATAAATCATGGTGATCTTGTGTCTCTCTCAAGTGTGTGTGTCCAACAAACAATGATTGTGGAAAACTAAAACAAAAGCAAACTAAAGCAAACGTCACTCCAAGCAAAACTCATATCGTGTGATGAATAAAAATATATCTCCATGTGACATACCGATGGATTGAGACGAAAGAGGGGATGCCTTCCGGCGCATCCCCAAGCTTAGTCGCTTGACTCCTCCTAGAATTTGACTTGGGGTGCCTTGGGCATCCCCAAGCTTACGCTCTTGCCGCTACTTATTCCTTCATCCATGGTGATAGCACCCAAAACTTGAAAACTTCAGCACACAAAATGTAGCGACCCGACCCAAATGGATCAGTGCCTCTATGTTTTTTGTGCCATCCCTGGATCAGTATGCTGGCACCCACAGAACTTTGATGAAATACCATAATATCACATGTAAAATAAATACCGTAGATCTAGAGTATATCTTATATCATAACGGAAACCAAACATTAAGTGTGTGGAGTCCCATCGACGCCAATGGCAAGCTGAGTGTAGACCGTAAGCCTATGTCATAACTCTTACTCGTCGTAGAAATATCTGCAACATGAGATGTTACAGCCATGTAGGTCAGTACATTGAATGTACCGGCAAGATCACCATAGAAGCAGATGATAAAGACTATTCTATATGCAATAAGGCTTTCTCGCTGTGTGTCTAAGTTTTTGCAGAAAAACTAGTTTTAAAAAATTTCCTACAACAAAGGAGGCAATTGCATATATTACTACGAAGTTAGTTGTTAAATGAGATGGTTCCGCCAACCAGTTCTCATGTCCCAAAATTATTAATGAACCCACTCATTATAATTAATTGTGTTGAGACTAGCTGATAGTATCATCTCCTCTGCTCATGATGTTCGTAACCAAGGACATGGCTAATCGATTAGATTTTTACCCTACAGAGTCTAGTACACTTTACCCGCAAGATTTGATCCCTCCCTTTATGTCCTTGCACTACATGTTGTTTGAGAATGAGATGATTGAAACATGGTCTTCCAAAGCGATCATCCGGCAGAAAGTCAGTGCCCATCCAATCATATTGTTCTTCTACATCTCGTAGCAATTTGACCTACCAGAATCATGACAAAGTCAACCAAGCTAGAGCCCATAATGACTTGTGCTTGAACACGTAAGCTTTCCTGCCTTGAAGTATCTATCCATCTCGTTGTGCCTGGGTGGCATTCCGTCGGGATGATCACATGTAGATACCAGGATTCCCGAGCATAACCATGATAGATATCAGGCTGCCAGATTCATGTCCAATCCACCCAGAGGTATATTGAGTCCTTGAAATCTTGAAGTCTTGATCATCATGTAGGTCTTGAAATACTTAACCTCACAACACTCTTGGATCTCTCAACCGAACCCCGTCTACTAAAGCGTAGCAAATATGAAGTAGCGTCCCTTCTCGGGTAATGGTAACAGGGTGTTGGGTTTCTCCTACCTCATGATACTACCACAAGTTCAAGTTCAATATCCTACTGGAGGGATTAGTTCAAAGGTGACACTAAATGTAATAAAAATATAGGTGTGAATAAAATGTTCAAAGTGAACTTGCCTGGTAAGTTGATGGAGATAATATTGCTACCAGATATAACTAGACAGAACTATTCATCACTCTCCGCTGAAATCCATATAGTCAAACATTGCATTCACATGAGCATCTACTCTAGCAAACAATACTAGCAATCAACCTAACAACCAACAAATAATAAGCAACAAAGAAGTCAATAAGAAAACAAAATAAAATCCAATGAAAACTTCAAAAGAAAACTAACGAGTTTTTTACTACAAACAACACCAAAAGTAGTTTTTGTCCTAATTAAACTTAATAGCAAATAAAACTCTAAGATAATAAATTAACAAAACGTAAAAATATAAAACAACTAAGTTAACAGAAAGTATGTTATTTAAAGTTTTAGTAGCAAAAAGAACTAATGGAAAAGCTTTCATAAAACTTTACTTATGACCAAAATAGGTTTTGCTACAAAACTAGAGAATAAAAATTATTTTAACTTCAAATAAAAGTGACTATAATTGACTAACAGAAACATAAAACAATTTGTCAAAAATGACAAAAATAAATTAATTGTAATAAAATAAAGGTGAAAAGTTAAAGACAAAACAAAATAAAGACAAAACAGTATTGTTTTTGCTAAAAAAACACTACTGGATAAAAGTTATTTTTAAACTCAAGTTATTGCCAAATTAGTGTTTGAAGCAAATTCAAATTTGAAGTTTTCAAACATGACCAAACTTTGAATCTATAGAAACTACAAAAAATTATTGATCCATTGCAAAAAGAATCACTCCAAAACAATTTAAAACATAGAAGATATTAATATTCTATAAACAGAAAACAATTTGTAAAATAAAAGAAAATGATAAAGAAGAAGAAAATGCTAGGTGTCGTTAGGGGCTACGTGGCGCATCGCTAGTGGCTGGTGGAGTGTTTGTTTGTAGGCTAACAAGAGGACGATCGATAACTAAGAGATTTGGCGAAGCGACTAAAATTGAAAGAAATCTGGCGGTCGATTTGAACTAAACCACACGAAAAAACAGACTAACCGAACTGATCTGATAATACAAAACAAAATTAAATGGTTGGTGGATGTGGGGATGGAGTTACATCGGCATGGGGCAAGGTCGATGGCGATTTGGCTTGGGCGTCCGCGGCCCTAGTGGATGGCGGTGACGGGCGGGCGGGCCCTGGTGATCAGCATGATGTGACGATCGCGTGGGTGGTGGCGGCACTGGTTGGCGTCCTTGGAGCTGAGCATGGCATCTCGGCGGAGCTCCGGTGCTTAGGTGGCTCGGTGTCGATGGTGGGCTCGCTCCAGTGCGATCTGTGCATCGGGAAGATGTCAAACGGAAGCGTGCAGAGGAGATGAGTCAAATGACAAGAAGAGAGGGCTCAGGGTGGCTGCTACCTCATGAGCACACGTTGGTTTTCCCTTGAATAGGAAAGGGTGATGCAGCGAAGTAGATAAGTATTTTCCTCACTTGTTGAGAACCAAGGTATCAATCCAGTAGGAGGAACAAGCAAGTTACCAATGGATGCACCTACACAAACAATCAAACTCTTGCACCCAACGCAATAAAGGGGTTGTCAATCCCTTCACAGTTATTTGCAAGGATTAGATCTGATAGAGATAGATGTAAATAAGAACGGAAAGTAAAAGGTAAATAAATTGCAGCAAAGTACTTTTGGTATTTTTAGTTTATAGATCTGAAAATATATTATGGAAAGTAGACCCAAGGGCCATAGGTTTCACTAGAGGCTTCTCTCATGATGGCAAGTATTATGATGGGTGAACAAATTATTGTCGAGAAATTGATACAAAAGCGAATAATTATGAAGATATCCAAGGCAATGATTATGCATATAGGCATCACATCCGTGTCAAGTAGACCAAAACGATTCTGCATCTACTACTATTACTCCACACATCAATCGACTCCTGCCTGCTTCTAGAGTATTAAGTTCATGAAGAACAGAATAACGTGTTAGGTAAGATGACATGATATAGAGGGATAAACTCAAGCAATATGATGAAAATCCCATATTTTTATCCTTGATGGCAGCAATACAATATGTGCCTCGCTACCCCTACTATGTCACTGGGTGAGGACACCGCAAGATTGAACCCAAAACTAAGCACTTCTCCCATTGCAAGAATTACCAATCCAGTTGGCCACACCAAACCAATAGCTCGAAGAGACTTGCAAAGATATGAAATCATGCATAGAAGAATTCAGAAAAGACTCAAACAATATTCATAGAAAATCTAAACATAAACCCACAATTCATCAGATCTCGACAAACACACCGCAAAAGAGTATTACATCGGATAGATCTCCATGAAGATCATGAAGAACATGGTATTGAAGAGCAAAGAGAGAGAAGAAGTCATCTAGGTACTAGATATGGACCCGAAGGTCTATGGTGAACTACTCACGCATCATCGGAGTGTTGGAAATATGCCCTACAGGCAATAATAAATTAGTTATTATCATATTTCCTTGTTCATGATAATCGTTTATTATCCATGCTATAATTGTATTGATCGGAGACTTAAATGCATGTGTGGATACATAGACAAAACCATGTCCCTAGTATGCCTCTAATGGACTAGCTCGTTGATCAAAGGATGGTTAAGGTTTCCTAAACATGGACATGAGATGTCATTTGATAATGGGATCACATCATTAGGAGAATGATGTGATGGATAAGACCCAAACTACAAACATAGCATATGATCGTGTCAGTTTATTGCTACTGTTTTCTGCATGTCAAGTATATGTTCCTATGACCATGAGATCATGCAACTCACGGATATCGGAGGAGTGCCTTGTTTGTATCAAACGTCACAACGTAACTGGGTGACTATAAAGGTGCTCTACAGGTATCTCCGATGGTGTCTATTGAGTTGGCATGGATCGGGACTGGGATTTGTTACTCCGTGTGACGGAGAGGTATCTCGGGGCCCACTCGGTAATGCAACATCACAATAAGCCTTGCAAGCAATGTGACTAATTGTTAGTTGCGGGATCTTGTATTACGGAACGAGTAAAGAGACTTGCCGGTAACGAGGTTGAACTAGGTATGGAGATACCGACGATCGAATCTCGGGCAAGTAACATACCGAAGAACAAAGGGAACGTTATACGGGATTAACTGAATCCTTGACATAGAGGTTCGATCGATAAAGATCTTCGTAGAATATGTAGGAACCAATGTGGACGTCCAGGTCCTGCCATTGGTTATTGACCGTAGAGGTGTCTCGGTCATGTCTACATAGTTCTCGAACCCGCAGGGTCTGCAAACTTAAGGTTCAGTGACGTTTCGGTAGTGTAGAGTTATGTATGGTGGTGACCGAAGTTTGTTCGGAGTCCCGGATGAGATCCTGGACGTCACGAGGAGCTCCGAATGGTCCGGAGGAAAAGATTCATATATAGGAAGTCCTAGTTTGGTTTCCGGAAAAGTTTCGGGCTCATCGGTAGTGTACCGGGAGTGTCGATAGTGTATCGGGAGGCCTCCGGGAGGGGTATTTCGACCCCAAGAGGTCCATGGGCTGTGGGAGAATAATAACCAGCCCTTAGTGGGCTGGGAAAACATCCACAAAGGCCCATGGCACAGGAGAGAAAGTCCTAAAGCAAAAAGTGGAAAATCAGCCAATAGGAGGCAATCCTACTCCAACTAGGATTGGAGGTGAAGTAGGATTGCTTCCCACCTCCTATTTCGGCCGACCGAAAGGCCTTGGATGCCTCTCCTCTCCTCTCCTCCTATATATACTAGTGGATTGGGTGGTTTTTGGACAGAATTTCCGGCCACGTGCTACCCGTTCCACCGGTGCATAGTTTCTCCTCTAGATCGGTTTTCTGCAGCGCTTAGGCGAAGCCCTGCCAGAATTGCTCCACCACCATCACCGGAGCACCGTCACGCTGCCGGTGAACTCTCTCTCCTCTCCACCTCCTCTCGTTGGATCGAGACGGTGGAGATCGTCATCAAGCTGCACGTGTGCTGAACGCGGAGGTGCCGTCCGAACGGATCGTGATGAGTTCGCGGGACAGATTGTGATCAAGATCATGAGACGGATCGTGATGAGTTCGCGGGACGGATCATGATGTGTTCGCAGGATGGTTCGTGATTGGATCGCGGGACGCTCGGCGATTTGGATCGCGAAGAAGTTCGACTACACCAAAAGGTTTCTTAACGCTTCCCGCTTAGCGATCTACAAGGGTACATAGATCCACTCTCCCTCTCGTAGAAGCTCATCACCATGGATAGGTTTGCGTGTGCGTAGGAAATTTTTTGTTTCCCATGCGATGTTCCCCAACAGTGGCATGATGAGCTAGGTTGATGGTTCGATGAGATCTCGAGTAGAACACAAAAGGTTTGTGGGCGTTGATGCTTAGATTGCTTCCTCCCTTGGTCGTATTTGGGTTCAGCGGGATTGTGAGATGAAGCGGCCCGGACAAACATTACTCGTACGCTTACGAGAGACTGGTTCCCTCGACGCAACTTGTTGCCTAGATGGCTTGCGGGTGACAGTTTCTCTCACTTTAGTTGGATCGGATTCGACAAAGGCGGTCCTTGAGAAGGTTGAAAAGCAACTAGTGTATCACCGTTGTGGTTTTTGCGTAGATGAGAATTGTTCTTGCTAGATACCCGTAGCAGCCACGTAAAACATGCAACAACAATTAGAGGACGTCTAACTTGTTTTTGCAGGGTATGTTGTGATGTGATATGGCCAATTACATGATGTGATATATGTGATGTATGAGATGATCATGTGATGTATAGATTATCACGACTTGCATGTCGATGAGTACGACAACCGGCAGGAGCCATAGGGTTGTCTTTAATTATTGTATGACCCGCGTGTCAATCATTAAGCACTATGTAATGCTTTAGTTTATCGCTACGGTAGCAATAGTAGTAGAAGCATGCAGGGCGTGACAACCCCGATGGCAACACGTTGATGGAGATCAAGATGATGGAGATCATGGTGTCATGCCGGTGACGATGGAGATCATGCCGGTGCTTTCATGATGGAGATCAAAATCACAAGATCATGGCCATATCATGTCACTTATGATTTGCATGTGATGTTAATCCTTTTATGCACCTTGTTTTGCTTAGGACGATGGTAGCATTATAAGGTGATCCCTCACTTAATTTCAAGATAAATTGTGTTCTCCCCGAGTGTGCACCGTTGTGAAAGTTTGTCGTGTTGAGACACCACGTGATGATCGGGTGTGATAGACTCTACGTTCACATACAACGAGTGCAAGCCAGATTTGCACGTGCAGAACACTCGGGTTAAACTTGACGAGCCTAGCATGTACAGACATGGCCTCGGAACACAAGGGACAGAAAGGTCAAACATGAGTCATATAGTAGATATGATCAACATGATGATGTTCACCATTGCAGCCACCTCAACTCACGTGCTGATCGGACTTGAGTTGGTGAGTTTGGATCATGTATCACTCGAATGATCTGAGGGATGTCAATTTGAGTGGGAGTTCTTAAGTAATATGATTAATTGAACTCATTATCATGAACATAGTCAAAGTGTCTTTGCAAATTATGTTGTAGATTACTAGCTCGCGCTGTAGCTCCCTTGTATTTTTATATGTTCCTAGAGAAATAGAATTGAAATATGTTGGTAGCAAAATTGCGGACTGGGTCCGTGATCTGAGGATTGTCCTCATTGCTGCACAGAAGGCTTATGTCCTTAATGCACCGCTCGGTGCGCCACCCCATTTAGCGTCGTCTGTAGATGTTGTGAACATCTGACAGGCACGTTTCAATGACTACTTGATAGTTTAGTGCGTCATGCATTACGGCTTAGAATTGAGGCTCCGAAACGTTTTGAACGTCATGGAACATATGAGATGTTCTAAGAGCTGAGATTGTGATCTCAGGCTTGTGCCCAAGTTGCGAGATATAGGATCTCCAACGAGATTCTTTGCCTGCAAGATGAAAGAGAATAGCTCAATCGTTGAGCATGTGCTCAGACTGTCTGGGTACTACAATCGCTTGAATCGAGTGGGAGTTGATCTTCTAGATAAGATAGTGATTGATGTAGTTCTCCAAGTCACTGTCACTGAGCTACTTGAACTTGGTGATGAACTATAAAATGCTAGGGAAAGAAATGTTGATCCCTGAGCTGTTCGCGATGTTTGACACCGCGAAGGTAGAAATCAAGAAGGAGCGTCAAGTGTTGATGGTTAATCAAACCACTAGTTTCGAGAAGGGCAAGAGCAAGGAGGGAAACTTCATGGATAGCAAGTCAGTTGCTGCTCTAGTGAAGCAACCCAAAGTTGAACTCAAACCCGAGACTAAGTGCTTCTGTTATGAGGTGAGCGGTCGCTGAAGCGGAACAACCCTAGATACTTGGTAGATAAGAAGGCTGGCAACATCGGCAGAAGTATATTTGATATACGAGTTATTAATGTGTACCTTGCTAGTACTCTTAGTAGCACCTGGGTATTGGATACCGGTTCGGTTGCTAAATGTTAGTAACTCGAAATAAGAGCTACGGAATAAACGGAGAACTAGCTAAGGGTGAGGTGACGATATGTGTTGGAAGTGTTTCCAAGGTTGATGTGATGAACATCGCACGCTCTCTCTACCTTCAGGATTAGTGACGAACCTAAATAAATGTTATTTGGTGTTTTGCGTTGAGCATGAACATGATTAGATCATGTTTATTGCAATACGGTTATTCATTTAAGTTAGAGAATAATGGTTATTCTGTTTACGTGAATAATACCTTCAATGGTCATGCACCCAGTGAGAATGGTTTGTTGAAATCTTGATCGTAGTAGTACACATGTTCATAACATTGATGTCAAAAGATACAAAGTTAATAATGATAGTACCACATACTTGTGGCACTGCCGCTAAATGTCATATTGGTATAAAGCGCATGTAGAAACTCCATGCTGATGGATATTTGGACTCATTCGATTTCGAATCGGTTGAGACATGCGAACCATGCCTCTTGGGCAAGATGACTAAAGGACCCCGTTGGATGGAGCGGGCAAGTGATTCATTGGAAATGATACATGTTGATGTATGCAATCTAGTGAGTCTTGTAGCGTGTAGTGAATATCGTTATTTTCTTACCTTCATTGATGATTTGAGTAGATATAGTGTATATTTACTTAATGAAACACAAGTCTGAATCGTTTGAAAGGTTCAAGCAAATTCAGAGTGAAGTTTAAAGATCATCGTGACAAGAAGATAAAAATGACCGCGATATGATCGTGGAGGTGAATATCTGAGTTACGAATTTGGCATACAACTTAAGACAATGTGAAATTTGTTTCACAACTAACGCCACCTGGAACACCATGGTGTGATGGTGTGTCCGAACATCATAGTCATGCTCTATTGATATAGTGCATACTGTGATGTCTCTTATCGTTTTACTACTATAATTTTTGGGGTTATGCATTAGAGACAACTACATTCACTTTAAATAGGGCATCATCTAAATCTGTTGAGATGACACCGTGTGAATTATCGTTTGATAGAAACCTAAGCTGTCATTTCTTAATATTTGGGGCTATGACACTTGTGTGGAAAATGTTTTCACCTAATGAGGTCGAACCCAAGGCGGACAAATGCATCTTCATAGAATACCCTAAGATCAGTTGGGTGAACCTTCTATCTCAGATCCAAGTGCAAAGTGTTTGTTACTAAAACGGATCCTTTCTCGAGGAAAAGTTATTCTCGAAAGAATTGAGTGGGAGGAAGATAGAACTTGATGAGGTTGTTAAACCTTTGTTCAACCAGATAGTAGCGCAGCGCAGAAAGATGTTTTTGTGAAGCCTACGTTAGTTGAAGAGGAAGTTAATGATGATGATCATGAAGCTTCAGGATCAAGTTACTATCGAACTTTGTAGGTTAACAAGGATGTGTACTGCTCCTAAGTGGTACGACAACCATGTCTTGGAAGTCATGTTGTTGGACAATGATGAACCTACGAGCTATGGAGAAGCGATGATGGGATCGGATTCCGACAAATGGTTGGAGGCCATGAAATCCGAGATAGGATCCATGTATGAAAACCAAGTATAGGCTTTGGTGGACTTGCTCGTTGGACGGTAGGTTGTTGAGTACAAATGGATCTTTAAAATGAACACAGACACTAATGGTGAATGTCACTATTTGTAAAGCTCAACTTGTTGCAAAGATGTTTATGACAAGTTCAAGGAGTTGACTACGATGAGACTTTCTCACTCGTAGTGGTGCTAAAGTCTGTTGGAATTATGTTAGCAGTTGCTGTGTTTTCAATTATGAAATCTAGCAGATGGATGTCAAAACATCATTTCCTTAACGGTTTACTTGAGGAAAGGTTGTATGTGATACAACCAGAAGGTTTTGTCAGTCCTAAGGATGCTAAAAGGTGTGCAAGCTTCGGTGATCCTTCCATGGACTGAAGCAAGCATCTCGGAGTTGGAATATACGCTTTGATGAGGTGATCAAAGTTTTGATGTTTATACAATGTTTACGAGAAACTTGTATTTGCAATAAAGTGAGTGGGAGCACTATAGAATTTCTGATAAGTATATGTGGATGACATATTGTTGATCAGAAATAATGTAGAGTTTCTGGAAAGCATAAAACGGTCATTTGGAAAGTGATTTTCAAAGGAAGACCTGGATGAAGCTACCTAATTCTTGAGCATCAAAATCTATGGAGATAGATCAAGATGCTCGATGAGACTTTCAATGAGTGCATACCTTGACAAGATTTTGAAAGAGTTCAAAATGGGTCAGCCAGAGAAATAGTTCTCGTCTGATTTGTAAGGTGTGAAAGTTGAGTGAAACTCAAAGCTTGACAACGGCAGAAGAAAGAGAAAGGACGAACGTCGTCCCCTATGCCTTAGCCATAGGCTCTATATTATGCCATGCTGTGTATCACACCTGTGTGTGCCTTGCCATGAGTCCGTCAGGGGGTACAAGAGTGAACCAGGAGTGGATCACTGGACAACGGTCAAGATTATCCTCAGTAACTAAGAGACCGAGGAGATGTTTCTCGATTATGGAGGTGATAAAGATTTCGTCGTAAAGAGTTACGTCCAGGTCCCGCCGTCGTAAAGAGACTTGACAGTAACGAGGTTGAACTAGGTATGGAGATACCGACGATCGAATCTCGAGCAAGTAACATACCGAAGAACAAAGGGAACGTTATACGGGATTAACTGAATCCTTGACATAGAGGTTCGACTGATAAAGATCTTCGTAGAATATGTAGGAACCAATGTGGACGTCCAGGTCCCGCCATTGGTTATTGACCGTAGTGGTGTCTCGGTCAAGTCTACATAGTTCTCGAACCCGCAGGGTCTGCACACTTAAGGTTCGGTGACGTTTCGGTAGTGTAGAGTTATGTATGGTGGTGACCGAAGTTTGTTCGGAGTCCCGGATGAGATCCTGGACGTCACGAGGAGCTTCAGAATGGTCCGGAGGTAAAGATTCATATATAGGAAGTCCCAGTTTGGTTTTCGGAAAAGTTTCGGGCTCATCGGTAGTGTACCGGGAGTGTCGGTAGTGTACCGGGAGGCCTCCGGGAGGGGTATTTCGACCCCAAGAGGTCCATGGGCTGTGGGAGAATAATAACCATCCCTTAGTGGGCTGGGAAAACAGCCACAAAGGCCCATGGCGCAGGAGAGAAAGTCCTAAAGCAAAAAGTGGAAAATCAGCCAATAGGAGGCAATCCTACTCCAACTAGGATTGGAGGTGAAGTAGGATTGCTTCCCACCTCCTATTTCGGCCGACCCAAAGGCCTTGGCTGCCTCTCCTCTCCTCTCCTCCTATATATACTAGTGGATTGGGTGGTTTTTGGACAGAATTTCCGGCCACGTGCTACCCGTTCCACCGGTGCATAGTTTCTCCTCTAGATCGGTTTTCTGCAGCGCTTAGGCGAAGCCCTACCAGAATTGCTCCACCACCATCACTGGAGCACCGTCACGCTGCCAGTGAACTCTCTCTCCTCTCCACCTCCTCTTGCTGGATCGATACGGTGGAGATCGTCATCAAGCTGCACGTGTGCTGAACGCGGAGGTGCCGTCCGTTCGGCGCTAGATCGGAAGGACCGTGATCGAGATCGCGAGACGGTTCGTGATGTGATCACGGAACGGATCGTGATGAGTTCGCGGGACACATCGTGAGACGGGTCGTGATGAGTTCGCGGGATGGATCATGATGTGTTCGCGGGACGGTTCGTGATTGGATCGCGGGGCGCTCGGCGATTTGGATCGCGAAGAAGTTCGACTACACCAACCGCGTTTCTTAACGCTTCCCGCTTAGCGATCGACAAGGGTACATAGATCCACTCTCCCTCTCGTAGATGCTCATCACCATGGATAGGTTTGCGTGTGCGTAGGAAATTTTTTGTTTCCCGTGCGATGTTCCCCAACACGGAGGGGCAATGGAGTTGATGTAGATGCCCTCCATGATCGAATCCCCCTCCGGTGGATTACCGGAAAAGGCTCCAAGATTGGATCTCTCGGGAACGGAGGCTTCCAGCGGCGGAAAAGTGTTTTCGTGGCTCCCCCTGGTATACAGGGAATATTTGTGAATTTATAGGCCGAGAAATAGGGTTAGGGGAGTTGTTGTGGGCCAACAAGCCTAGGAGTGCGCTCGTGTGGTTTGTGGCCAGACGACGGCTCTCTCGACTTCATCTCCAAGTCTCTTGGGTTGCTTCTGGTCCAAGAAAAATTATTCCGAAGATTTTATTCCGTTTGGACTCCGTTTAATATTCCTTATCTGTAATACTCAAAAACAAGGAAACCCCAGAAACTGGCATTGGGCTCTAGATTAATAAGTTAGTCCCAAAAATAATATAAAATAGCATATTAGTGCATATAAAACATCCAAAACAGATAATATAATAGCATGGAACAATCAAAAATTATAGATATGTTGCAGATGTATCAAGCATCCCCAAGCTTAATTCCTGCTCGTCCTCGAGTAGGTAAATGATAAAAACAGAATTTTTGATGTGAAATGCTACCTAACATATTTATCCATGTGATATTCTTTATTGTGGCATGAATATTCAGATCTGTAAGATTCAAAACTATAGTCTAATGTTGACATAAAAACAGTAATACTTCGAGCACACCAACAAGGAAAACGTGTCCTTTCAAAATAACATGGCCTTAGAAAGTTATCCCTACAAAATCATATGGTTTGGCTACGCTCCATCTTCCCCACACAAAGTATCTAAATCATGCACAACCCCGATGAACAAGTCAAGCAATTGTTTCACACTTTTGGTGTTCTCAAACCTTTTCAACTCTCATGCAATACATGAGTGTGAGCCATGGATATATCACTATAGGTTGAATAGAATATGGTGGAGGTTGCAAGGGACAAAGGGAGAAGATAGTCTCACATCAACTAGGCGTATCAACGGGTTATGGAGATGCCCATCGATAGATATTAATGTGAGTGAGTAGGGATTGCCATGCAACAAATGCACTTAGAGCTATAAGTGTGGTCGTGCAAGAAAAAATCCACTATTTATATGAAAGTGACAAAATAGGAGACTCTCTATCATGAAGATCATGGTGCTACTTTGAAGCACAAGTGTGGAAAACGATATTAGCAATTGTCCCTTCTCTCTTTCTCTCATTTATTTTTATTTTTATTATTATTATATGGTGGGCATCTTTGGCCTCTTTTTTATTTATTTAGGCTTCGCTGGCCTCTTTTATTTTTTTGTAAAGTCCGGATACTTATCCCAACTTGTTAGGGAGTCATGGCTTCCATCATCCTTTTCTCACACGGGACAATGCTCTAATAATTAAAATCATCACACTTTTATTTACTTACAACTCAAAAATAAAATTCCAACTTGATTCCAGAACAAAATATGACTCTATATGCAGTATGAAAGTGATGGTGCATGTCATGAAAAACGGAACGATGGAAGTTGCATGGCAATATATCTTGGAATGGCTATGGAAATGCCATAATAGGTATATATGGTGGCTGTTTTGAGGAGAATATATGGTGGCTGTTTTGAGGAAGGTGGGTTTGATGCACTGGCGAAAGTTGTGTGGTACTAGAGAGGCTAGCAAAGGTGGAAGGGTGAGAGTGCGTATAATCCATGGACTCAAGATTAGTCATAAAGAACTCACATACTTATTGCAAAAGTATATTAGTTATCAAACAAAGCATTAGACGCATGCTCCTAGGAGAGAGGTTGGTAGGAGTTAACCATCGCGTGCTCCCGACCCTCACACAAAGGTTGACAATCATTAAACCAATCATGCTCCGACTTCGTTACATAACGGTTCACCATACGTGCATGCTACGGGAACCACAAACTTCAACACAAGTATCTCTTCCAATTCACAACTACTCACTAGCATGAATCTCATATTACCATCTCTATTATCTCAAAACTATATGCAAGGAATCAAAGTTATCATAGTAGTTAATGTACTTAATATGAAAGCTTTTATTATATCCCTCTTGGATGCCCATTATATTAGGACTAAAATAATAATCTAAAAAATTACCATCTTGTTTTTAAGAAACTCTCAAAATGGTATAAGCAAGGTATGAGAGTTCAACAATTTCTATAAAATATAACACCACCATGCTCTAAAAAGATATAAGTGAAGCACTAGAGCAACATTGCCTAGCTCAAAAGATATAAGTGAAGCACATAGAGTATTTAATAAATTCATGATTCAGTGTGTACCTCTCAAAAACATGTGTGCAGCAAGTATTATTGTGGCAAACTAAAAAGCAAAGACTCATATTATACAAGACGCTCCAAGCAAAACACATATCAT
Organism: Hordeum marinum; assembly: GCA_022496015.1. Classification (NCBI taxonomy): domain Eukaryota; kingdom Viridiplantae; phylum Streptophyta; class Magnoliopsida; order Poales; family Poaceae; genus Hordeum; species Hordeum marinum. Next base: position 194,746,408 of record CM039672.1, on the reverse strand, counting down.
GTGGTGAATAAAAATATAGCCTCAAGTAAATTTGTCGATGGATTGAAGATGAAAGAGGGGATGCCTTCCGGGGCATCCCCAATATTAGGATTTTTGGTATCCTTTAATATGGCTTGGGGTGCCTTTGTCATCCCCAAGCTTAGTCTCTTGCCACTCTTTATTCCAGAGTCCATCAAATCTTCACCCAAAACTTGAAAACTTCACAACACAAAACTCATGAGATCCGTTAGTATAAGAAAAATAAATCACCACTTAGGTACTGTTGTTAATTCATTATTTATTTATGTTTGTGTAATACCTACTGCATTCTAACTTCTCCATGGTTCATACCCCCCAATACCACCCATAGATACACCAAAATAAGCAAACAACACAAAGAAAACAGAATCTGTCAAAAATAGAACAGTCTGTAGCAATCTGTAGACTTCGAATACTTCTGTAACTATAAATACTCTGAAAAATGGAAAATCAGGGAAATTTGTATATCAATATTTTGTAAATTTTTCATATCAATTCGGCGCTCTGAAAAAATTAGAAAATTCCTCTACTAAGCACAAAAGTTTCTGTTTTTCAGCAAGATCAAATCAACAACTACCATAGATCACCCCAAAGGTTTTACTTGGATCAAACACTAATTTAAACAAGAAAACACAATTATTACAGAAGTAATAATGTGCAAAACACACCAAAACAGAAACAAAAAACAGAAAGCAAAAATAAAATTGGGTTGCCTCCCAACAAGCGCTATTGTTTAACGCCCCTAGCTAGGCAAAACGCAATAGATCTAGGTATTGTCATCTTTGGTATGCAATTCATAAGTAGCTCTCATAATATATTCATAAGGTAATTTTATTTTGTTTCTAGGAAAGTGTTCCATGACTTTGCTTAATGGGAATTGGAATCTAATATTTCCTTCCTTCACATCAATAATTGCACCAATCGCTCTAAGGAAAGGTCTACCAAGAATAATGGGACATGTAGGATTGCAATCTATATCAAGAACAATGAAATCTACGGGTACATAATTCCTATTTGCAACAATAATAACATCATTAATCCTTCCCATAGGTTTATTTATAGTGGAATCCGCAAGATGCAAATTTAAGGAACAATCATCAAATTCACGAAAACCTAGCACATCACATAGAGTTTTTGGAATCGTGGAAACGCTAGCACCCAAATCACACAAAGAATGGCACTCATAATCTTTAATTTTAATATTAATAGTAGGTTCCCACTCATCATAAATCTTTCTAGGTATAGAAACTTCCAACTCAAGTTTTTGTTCAAAAGATTTCATCATAGCATCAACAATATGTTTAGTAAAAGCTTTGTTTTGATTATAAGCATGAGGAGAATTCAACATGGATTGCAAAAAGGAAATACAATCAATCAAAGAGAAACTTTCATAATTAAAGTCCTTGAAATCCATAAGAGTGGGTCCATTGCTATTTAAAGTTTTGACCTCTTCAACCCCACTTTTATCAATCTTAGCATTAAGATTTACAAACTCTGAATCACGGGGACGCCTTTTAACTAAAGTTGACTCGTCTCCAGTCCCATCTTTATCAAGATTTACATTAAAAACAAATATTCAATAGGAGTCACATCAATCACTTGAAGACCTTCATCAATATTCAAAGATTCTAGCTTCGCGGCCATTTTATTGACTAAGGTAGCTTGTTTGTCAGAAATTTGGCCCACTAAGTTTGCAAGGTGAGAAAATTTGGATTTCAAACCATAGAACTCTTTAGACATATGATCAAGTTCCTTATTCATGTACTCCCACATAGTCTTTTGTTCTTTAAGCTCATTCCTAAAGAATTTATTATGATCATATTGAAGCGACATGAAACTTTTAACGTTATCCTCAATATCTTACAACTTTCTAAGATAAGGATCAAAACCTTTGGGTCGAGCCATAACGACCAACCGATTTAGCACACAAGCAAGCAAAAGGCAAACGAAAGAAGGGCGAATAAAAAGGCAAATCTTTTTGATATTTTCTGAAAATCGTTTTAGAAGTGGGGGAGAGGAAAATGAGAGGAAAATGGAAAATAAAGTAAATGCAAGAGATGAGTTTGTGATGGGTACTTGGTAGGCTTGATGTGTATCCTCCACGGCAACGGCGCCATAAATCCTTCTTGCTACCTCTTGCGCATGCGTTGGTTTTCCCTTGAAGAGGAAAGGGTGATGCAGCGAAGTAGATAAGTATTTTCCTCGGTTGTTGAGAACCAAGGTATCAATCCAGTAGGAGGAACAGGCAAGTTACCAATGGATGCACCTACACAAACAATCAAACTGTTGCACCCAATGCTATAAAGGGGTTGTCAATCCCTTTACGGTTATTTGCAAGGATTAGATCTGATAGAGATAGATGTAAACGAGAACAGAAAGTAAAAGGTAAATAAATTGTAGCAAAGTATTTTTGGTATTTTTGGTTTATAGATCTTAAAATATATTATGGAAAGTAGACCTGGGGGCCATAGGTTTCACTAGAGGCTTCTCTCATGATGGCAAGTATTACAGTGGGTGAACAAATTACTGTCGAACAATTGATAGAAAAGCGAATAATTATGAAGATATCCAAGGCAATGATTATGCATATAGGCATCATGTCCACGTAAAGTAGACAGAAACGATTCTGCATTTACTACTATTACTCCACACATCGACCGACTCCTGCCTGCATCTAGAGTATTAAGTTCATGAAGAACAGAGTAACGCATTAGGTAAGATGACATAATGAAGAGGGATAAACTAAAGCAATATGATGAAAACCCCATCTTTTTATCCTTGATGGCAACAATACAATACGTGCCTCACTGCCCCTACTATGTCACTGGGTGAGGACACCGCAAGATTGAACCCAAAACTAAGCACTTCTCCCATTGCAAGAATTACCAATATAGTTGGCCAAACCAAACCAATAACTCGAAGAGACTTGCAAAGATATGAAATCATGCATATAAAAATTCAGAAAATACTCAAATAATATTCATAGATAAGAACATAAACTCACACTTCATCGGATCTCGACAAACACACCGGAAAAGAGTATTACATCGGATAGATCTCCATGAAGATCATAAAGAACATGGTATTGAAGAGCAAAGAGAGAGAAGAAGCCATCTAGATACTAGCTATGGACCCAAAGGTCTGTGGTGAACTACTCACGCATCATCGGAGAGGTGATGGAGTTGATGTAGATGCCCTCTGTGATCGAATCCCCCTCCGGTAGATTACCAGAAAAGACTCCAAGATTGGATCTCTCGAGAACGGAGGCTTCCGGTGGACAAAAAGTGCTTTCATGGCTCCCACTGGTATGCAGTTAATATTTGTGAATTTATAGGCCGAGAAACAGGGTTAGGGGAGTTGTCGTGGGCCCACAAGCCTAGGGGGCACCCTACCCCCCTAGGCGAGCCCCTGTGGCTTGTGGCCACACGGCGGCTCTCTCGACTTCATCTTGAGGTCTCTTAGGTTGCTTCTGGTCCAAGAAAATTATTCGGAAGATTTTATTCTGTTTGAACTCCGTTTAATATTCCTTATCTGCGATACTCAAAAACAAGGAAAAACCAGAAACTGGCACTGGGCTCTAGATTAATAAGTTAGTCCCAAAAATAATATAAAATAGCATATTAATGCATATAAAACATCCAAAACAGATAATATAATATCATGTAACAATCAAAAATTATAAATACATTGGAGACGTATCAGTGGCTCACTGGTGACAAATATGAGCGGGGACAGAGCTTTGGCAGGCGGAACTTGCGGAGGTGGTGCAGCATGTTGAGGTGGACAACGGCGGGTTTTTTGTTGGAATGGCACGAGAAGGGATCGAGGTACTTATAGGCCACTCTCATGGGCGAGGGGAAAGGCAGAGGTCGCGATCCCGACAAATCCGGTATTAGGTGCGCTCCGGGCATACTCCGGCATGGCATGGCATGGGAAGGGGAAGGAGATGGGGCGGGGCCCGGGCGTCAGTGGGATAGGGGAAGCGAGCGATGGAGCGGGCAGCCGGCTCATAGTGCTTCTACGCTCTGAGGAATCATGGGCCAAAAGACAAACTCGGACGGGTGGTTCGTGTCGGCCTGGCTGGTACCTTTTTTAAGCTTTTCTTTTTAGTAAAACACACAGGCAGGAAACAGTAAAAAATAAAATCAAAAAAGCTTTGTTCAAACTACAAATTATACAAAGAGTCTTGAAATAAAATATAGAAACAAATGAAATATTTTTCATAGCCAAGCTAACATTTTTTTTGAAATTTTCGATTAAAAGCGGAATTTATTTTTAAAACATTATATATTCCAAATTTGAAAAATAGCTCCATTATTCCTCTGACTCTTTTTAAGGTTCATATTACTTGCACTCTTTATTTTCTTTATTAGAGGATTTTGGAAAAATTGAAACTCAAAACAAAATTGAGAAGGGATTCAAAATGGAAATTCTTTTGTGGGGGAAAGTCATTTTATTCCTTCTCATTGAATTTTCAAAAGTTTCAAATTTCACTCACTTTCAAACAACAATCACACAAGAAATCAGACAGACAATCATGATTATTTATTTAATATAATATTCCAAAATTTAAAATTTTGGGATATTACACAAAACTCAACAGAAACCTTCGTGAGATCCATTAGTACAATAAACATATCAAATACTTTAGGTACTGTTACAAATTTATACTTATTTTATTATTTCATAAGGTATTGTGTTCTAACTTCTCCATGGCTTATACCCTCGATACAATCCATAGCATCATCAAAGCAAGCAAACTATGCAAGCAAAAACAGAATCTGTCTAAAACAGAAAAGTCTCTAATAATCTGTAGAGTAATCATATTTCTGTAACTCCAAAAAAACTTAAAAATAGGAAAATCTGGGGAATTTTTATAGAAATATGGTGTAAAAATTTCAGATCAAAAAGATGTTTCAGAAAAATCAGATAAATTCTGAACTGGACACTAAAGTTTCTGCTTGTGTATCAATTCTACTTATCATGCAAGTCATCCCAAAGGATTTACTTGGCACAAACACGAATTTAAACATAAAAACACAATGATTACAGTAGAAGTAATGATTTTATCTTATAAAACATAAAGTAAAAAAAGCAAGAAAATAAGATAAATATTGTGTTGCCTCCCAACTAGCACTATTGTTTTACGCCCCTAGCTAGGCATAATGCATATGATCAAGTGTTTTCATCTTTCTTATCAAGCTCCTCAATAACAAAACCATCCTTTGGAAAAATAGGAGGCTTGAAAATGGGCTCTCTTAGCAGGTTTATAAAATTGGGATGCACACTAATCATTTTAGGATCCTCGTTTCTTTTGGTGGGAGTCATACTAACATTCTTGGGAACATACATAAACTTGGGATTTTTATTTGAGAGGTACTAGCATTAGTTTTGGGAGGAGTAAAAGCAAAACCAACTTTATCAATGACCTCCTCCATTTTATCAATTCTAATCAAACCTTACTCTACCCGCTCATTAATATTTGTGTCTTTATCCTTTAATATTTTCAAAGTAATTCCTACCTTTGATCCAAAGTGGGTTATATAATTATGAATCTTGTTATCCAACTCATCAATTTGTTCTTTAGTGGCCATTTTTTCAATAACATCAAGCCTTTGCATAACATGTTCCAAGGTCGAAATAGTTTCATTGATGATAATAGGTGGTGACCCAACTAAATTTTCCATGGCCTTGAAAGCATCTGAAGTCTGACTCGTTAAGAAATTACCACTGATTATAGTATCAAGTACAAATTGATACCAAGTAGTAATACCAACATACAGACTATGAAGCAAGATATTGGAGGATTGCTAATGAATTGATTTATTTTGAGCATTCAAATCCTATACCATGCATCTTTTGAACTTTCTCCTCCCCTTTGTTTAAAATTAGGCACCTCGTCATCGGGGGTAAAGGGAACAAAAGAAGAACTAGCCATAGCAATAAGCAAACTAGCAAAGATAAATATTTTTTGATTTTTGACTTTTATAAAACAAGCAAAATATTACAGAAAATAAAAACTATAACAAGTGAATGATAATTTGTGCGAAGGTACTTGATAGTAGGTTGGTAATACTCCCCGGCAATGGTGCCAGAAATCCTTTCTGATGCTTGTGATTTGTGTTGGGTTTTCTGCAAAGAGGAGCGGGTGATGCAACACAATATAGATAATTATTTCTCTCACTGAGAACCAAGGTTATTGAACCAATAGGAGTAGCATGCAAATGTCATCTTCAGCGACTACACACAAAGAAGCAAACACTTGCACCACACGCGGGCAAGAGGGTTGTCTATCCCCATTGTTACTTGCAAGAAAATGAAGTGTGTAGATGATAGTTTATAAATATAAATTGCAAAATAAATAAAAAGTAAATAATGTCAGCAATTAAATGAAAGCTTTTATAAATATATAAGTGGATAGACCCGGGGGCCATAGTTTTCCCTAGTGGCATCTCTCATGTAGTAGGCATACGGTGGGTAAACAAATTACTGTTGGGCAATTGATAGAAAAGCGCATAGTTATGCAATATTTGTTCATGGAAATTATCACTATATATAGGCATCATGTATGTAAGCAAGTAGACCGACTCCTGCTTGCATCTACTACTATTACTCCACCCATCGACCTCTATCCAGCATGCATCTAGAGTATTAACTAAAACAGAGTAATGCTTCGAGAACAGTGACATGATGTAGACAAAGTAAATCCAATTAATATTAATGAACCCCATTGTTTTATCCTTAGTGGCAACAATAAAAACACGTGTATTGTCCCTTTTTAGCACTGGGATATAGAGCACCGCCAGATTGAACCCACTATAATGCACCTCTCCCGCTGAAGAAATATCAATCTAGTTGGCCAAACTATCTCAATAGATCGAAGAGAATTATGAAGCTATCGTATAATCATGCATGTGTAAAGAAGGTCCAGAAAGGAACTCGATATAATTTCATGAACAATCTGAACATAAACCCATAATTCATCGGATCCCAATAAACGCACCGCACAAGAAGATTACATAGAACAGATCACCATGAAGATGCAGTGAACTTTGTATTGAAGATCAAGACACAGAGAGAGATAGCCATCTAGGTACTAACAATGGACACGTAGGTCTGTGGTAGACTACTCACACATCACCATGGGATCAGCAAGGTTGATGTAGAGGCCCTCCATTATCAATCCCCCCTCGGTAGGGTATCGGAACAGGGCTTCAGATGGGCACTCGGCGGAACAGAGACTTGTGGCTGTGGAAAAAGTGTTTTCAGAGGCTCTCTAGGGTTTTACCAATATATTATAGTTTATAGGCCAGAGAGGGTTGTCAGGAGACACCAAGGGGAGCCAGCACACGACAGGGCGCGTCCACCCACCTTGGCGTTCCCTGATGTGTGTTGCCTCCCTCATGCGGCTTCCGGTCTCCTCCCGAAGCTTCCGGTCTTCTTTTGGTCCAAAAAAAGTCATCAAAAAGTTCCGTGGCAATTGGACATCATTTGGTACTGTAAACTTGAAAAGCCAAAAACATACAAAAGACAACAATTGGCACTAGGCACTGGGTTAACGGGCTAGTGCTAAAGAAACATTAATTTGCAAATAAATGCCCAAAAAGTATCCTAGAGTGATAATATTATAGCATGAAACAATCAAAAATTATATATATGTTGGAGATGTAACAATAGGCATCACGTCCATGACAAGTAGACTGAAACGATTATGCATCTACTACTATTACTCCACTTCGAGAGCGCTTCTATGATTGCCTCTCTAGGTATTAAGTTTATAACAAACAAAGTAATGCATTAAGCAAGATGACATGATGTAGACAAAGTAAGACCGAGCACTATGTTCAAGCCCCATCGTTTTACCCTTAGTAGAAACAATACAATACATGTATTATCCCTTCTATCACTGGGATATAGAGCACCTCAAGATTAAACCCACTATAAGGCACTCCTCCCACTAAAGATAAATCAATCTAGTTGGACAAACCAAATGGATAGATCGGAGAGAATTACAAAGCTATAACAATCATGCATAATAGAATTCAGAGAAGACTCAAATACTTTCATTAATAATCTGATCATAAACCCATAATTCATCACATCCAAACAAGCATATCACAAAATAAGATTACATCGGATAGATTATCGCGAGAATCACAAAGAACGTTGTATTGAAGATCAAAGAGACAGAAAAAGACATCTAGCTACTAGCTATGGACCCATAGGTTTGTGGTGGACTACTCACACATCATGGTGGAGGCAGAAAGGTTCGTGTAGATGGCCTACGTGATCGATTCCCCCTCTGTCAAAGTACCAAAAAGTCCTCCAGATGGGATCATAGATGAGCAAAGGCTTACGATGGTGTAAAAAGTGTTTCGGGAAGCTCTCTCTTGGTTTCAGGGTAATTGAAGATATATAGAAGTGGAATTAGGTCAGGAGGTGCCACGAGGGGCCCACGAACCAAGGGCACGTCCTGGTGGATCGTGGACACTCGTGGGTCTTCTAGCCTCCTCTCGAAGCTTCCTGGGTCTCTTCTGGTCCAAAAATAACCCCCGTAAATTTTAATCCAATTTGGACTCCATATGGTATTGATTTTTAGATAATTCCAAAAACAGGCAAAAAACAGGAATTGGCACTGGGCACTCAGTTAATAGGTTAGTCCCAAAAATGATATGAAATAGCATATAATTGCATATAAATATTCAATATTGATAATATAATAGTATGAAACAATCAAAATTATAGATATGTCGAAGATGTATTATCTATATCAAGCACTTGCTGCTTCTTCTCCTTGACAAACTTCATGTATGCTTATTATTAAAGCTCACTACCCTCACTAGGGCCCTTATTCACAAGTTCGGCCTCACTTTTTGATTCCCCCCGCTCGTAACTCATGCCAACTCATCTGATAACAGTTGAGTTCTCCATACTGGTTCCTGTAAAAGTAACAATCAGTACGGAAGGAAGGGAAAATCGATCCTTAGATTGGCCGCACGCGCCCAAACTAAGTCTTAGGGGCTACATGGCTCTTCGTCCATTTACTACACAAACAAAACAAGTTATTGATCCTCGGGATGAATGCAAGCACTCAACTAGACTCTTGGGGGACTATTGCACTTAGCGACTAAAGCATCAAGTGAGTCAGAATTCCTTTTTGGTACTTGTACTAAAACACAAATCCTCGGGAATATAGCAACTTGTATCCAAAGGACATTCATATTGCGATAGGTCCATCCCGATCCGGGATACACCTAGAGGTTACTAAGGGATCATTGGACTAGTATTGACATTCCTTACCTCGAAACCTCTGATAAAGACCTTAGAAATGTTCTTAAGGCCCAAGCCAATGGCATACACATGCAGACCCATGGTGCGGAGAGATTCCTGTTGTTGAGTTGTAAAAACTCGGTTATTAATAAATATATTTTTCTTCATGTGACGCATCACACTCTCAATCTCGGACTCGGCGGTAGACACTATCGAGGGCTTCGATCTAGCAGCACCTTGGATACCATCCGAGGTTATCCGAGGTCATTAACATAGAAGGAAAATCTGGTTGTCCGGACGCTGGACGTATGTACGTATTGCTCGTAGCTATGCGATTAGGCCTGTGAAATAGAAGGAAAAACCTTTGAGTATTGTGGTGTTTGTTCTGAATAAGGCCATAGAATAACTGAGGAATTTATCCTTACCTTGAAGAAGATGAAGGCCTTTGAGGTGTCATTTCCTTGGCTCTTGTTCCTATCCCAATGGGTGGCTCTACAGCACTTGAGGGAATCCCGGCCTGGGCGGCTATTAACCCCGAGTTTTGCCTCTAGCATTTGGGTCATGACCATCTTCGGATAAGGTACCTAACGTACCCCGATGTCGACCAGCCCGTGCGGTAGCAGCACGAGTTCTAGGAGGAGAGGGTGCTCCATCCACCACGTCACCTCATGAATTGGTTGTACCAGGGATGTTAGAGACAATAGTACTCCCTCCATTCCCTTATACAAGGCCACAAACTCATATTATAGGTACCAAGGTAAAATTTAATGACTGCTTTCCAAGCCAACTTTTCTTTTCGATAACCGGGATCATTAATGTGCCACATGCATGCAAGGAAGGAATGAGAAGAAAATAACTGGGTGTCATTATGACTGCATGCATGCAAGTATTAAATAGGTTGCTTGTATGAGAAAACATCATTAATTTTTGCCTCGATTACTGTTAGTGACCTTGTATAGATGCAAAATGTATTTTCCATAGTGGCCTTGTATAAGGGAATGGAGGAAGTACTTCATCACCATCGATACGTTCTTGATAAAACATGACGTACCCAATATGAGGTAGGTATGTGGCTCCTAGGATAAATCGTGCATGTGTTCCAGATCTCGCGGAATATCGGGTTGTGGAGTCGAACACTCCAACTTTGTTGACCATTGTCCCCAACTCTGATCGGATAAAGTAAAAAAGCTAATCATGCAATTACGTACTTTGTCCTAACGAAAATATGGATGGTTGTAAAAACTTACTGCTCGAAGAGGCTTTTGGGAGGAAAATCCGTCGTGTCTTACCTGCTTGAGGAAGACTGACTTCTCACTCTTGAACATTGATGCCAGCATTTGAGCAAGCGTATGGCGCTCATGGAACTCTTCGTTGATGGACCGAGTCGAGTCGTCGGCGTCGTTATACTTCCACAAGGGATGGTAGCGTTGCGAAGAGGCTAGACTCTTCGAAGAAGCATTATTGCTATAATATTAGGCAATGATAGGCCATGATTACGAAGAAGGGAAATTTGTTGTGTAAGACGGATCCCCTCTTGTGTACCTTCCCTCGCACGAGTCCTTGGACGCTAGTCATACCTTTTTCAAGGAAGGGAAGGGAAAAAGGAGGAAGCCCTTCTCATGAAGGATCAATGAGGGGGGCGTCGTGAACATAGAACCACTCCTCGATCCAATGATCCCTTGATTCCTCAAGGGTACCATCTAGATATTTAGAACTAGCCACCTTGCATATCTCAGCACCCCCACACTCCCACAAAGCTACCTCGTCGCTGGCGCAACACTACACAGAAGTAATGCACCATAGATCAATATGTCGTTTGCACTCTAGGAAGGCCTCGCAGAGGATGATGAAGACAACGATGTGCAAAATAGAGTTTGGGAGATAGATGATGGAGCTGGAGGCCATAAACTGCAATAAACCCCTCAGAAAATGATGAATTGGGAAGCCCAGACCCCGGCATAAAAAAGGAACAAAACACACCAGCTCGTGTTTTTTGGGCTTGGGGCGAGTGCCCTAGGTAAAATTATCATTAACGGCTACTAGACCCGAACAGGAAAAGGCTACCTCCGAAGGAGGCAGATAACTTAACTCCTCAAGTCGATCTAACTGGCCCCGCGCAACATTACAACTTTTCCACTCCCCTTCGAGGAGGCAGGTGGAGCAGGAGGACGAGGTCGTGATGGGATCCATTGGAGCCGGAGCCTCGGTGCGGCGGGTCGCTAGGTCAGGAGGAGGCTGGAGGCGTTCTGGCGAAAGGAGAAGTAAAATCGCTCCTCTGGGTTGCTCAGCCCCTATTGTGTGGAAAATTTAGAAACACAAGGGGGCGTTTGAGTCTCTGAGCATAACTCGTGCATATTCCGTAGGTGACATACACATAATGTACACAAAGATCAAAGGGGGTGCTAATGATGTTGCTTTATGTGCATTGGGGTTAGTAAAAGCTTCCTTGTGGTGGGCCCTCAAACACGAAAAGCACGCCCCAAGAGTCCCAGATATGACAACAAGACGTAAAAGCGGTTAGTGGTGCCAGTAATGGGTCCCTGATGCTCGGGCTTAGTCGAGATACTTAGCCCCTAAGTTAAAGCCTTGAAAAAAATTGTGACTCGGATTTGGACAATATCATCGAATACCCGAGGTATATGAATTCTCAAAATAATACATGTGGGGTTTAACAAGCTTACAAGACCAAAGACTATAGATGTGGAGAAGCTTGGCAGAACTGAGGAGTGTCCTTGCCTTGAAGACCGGTTCAAGGTCTACTCGTGCAGTTCTGGAATAGAGGGTGTTCGGCATGTCAGTTGCTCGCCCCATGGATTAGGCCGAGGACCCCCCCCCCTAGCCTGTCACTAGTGGGCATGGTTCGTATGGACCAAAAGCATCGACAAGGAATGGCACAAAGACTTGGCATATTCTCCAAGGCATAGAGATAGTCCTTAGCATGGTTGCCACTTAGATGCGGACGACCTTGTGTAAACCCTAGGTATCACCGGTATCTGGATAAATCAAGGTGCCAGGGTTGTAGAGAGGATAGAGGACCATCCACAATCAATACAAAAAAGAAGGACATTGGATTTTACCTATTCAAGAAGGGTTGAAGCTGGGTAAACCTTGTGTCCCTTATGTCCTTGTTACCATCCAGCCAAAATCACCAGATCGGGACCCCCTAACCGAGATCCATCGGATTTCGCTGCGACACATTAGAGGATGCGACTGACATGGTTTGTCAAGATGTCTGTATCTCTCTTGGGTGCCACTAGCTAGGACGGTGGACGGGTTTGTAGATGCACGTGGTCTGATCTGCCTTCAAGGACTTCAATGATGCATGTGTAGATGTGAGATGACACACTGCCACTTTAGGTCGGTCGTGGCTTTTCCCGGCAGCTCCTACCGATGACAATGAGTAGGCGAGGGGCATGAGGAGGCGTCTGAGGTGGCGGGGTGTTTGTCTGCCTGTGTCGCCCTAGCAAGCGATCCAGGGCATTTTTTCTCGGGCCAGATCGTGCTGCCAGGAGGTTCAGTACTACTTAGTTTTCCCTTCCTCTTACTGCTGCCATTTTATTTTTCAATCTCTAATGGCTATGTTCAATCGAAGTAAGAAGAAAGACCGATGTAATTTTAGTTTTAGATGGTCATTTTGTATATTCTTTCTTGAATTATATTGTGTACTATTTTTCTGGATAATTTCATTTATAAGATATACTTTAGGTGTTCTTTTAAAAATACAAACAAGTCAACAACATGGACTCCACTAGACTCGAATCCATTTGCCACGAAGACATAAAACAAGACGGAGCAGGGCGATGTATAGGGTAAAAGTGTTCCTCGTGACTTGTCTGGGTCAAAGCTTACCCATCACTCATTGTGGTGGACCTAGGAGCGTAGTGTTTGGGATGTCACATACTCTCTCCGTCCCAAAATAATTGTCTTAACTTTGTATTAGTTCTAGTACAAAGTTGTACTAAGTTTAAGACATTTATTTTGAAATGGAGGGAGTATTACATCTATAATACTCCATGTTATGTAATTTGATCTAAATATTATCATAAGTCTAACAAATAGTCACAAGACATACTTTACTATTTAGAAAACAAGCGTTAACTATATGGAGTATTATACGAGGGGTGTGGTGGTACCAGTGGACTCTCGCTAGACCAGACCCTGATCACGGTTTGCTCGGATGTCACTCGTATCCAATTTAATCCCTGCAGATCTACAATGATTTTAGTTTAGCTCGTGTCAAAAGTGGTCGAATTGAATTGATGTGTATCAGAGCTGATAAGACAGTCATATCTTAAACCTTGCATGTAATTTAGAGATGACAATAAAAACATGTCTACAATAGATTATCTCTTAGCATTATCTATAATAATTATTTGTTCTTAAAAACATGATGAAACATGTTGTGTTAAGCGATGATCTCTTCGAGTTAATTTCTTTAGTTAGACACTTGTGCAAAAAAACTGGGGGCTCCCACGATCGATGAGATGATCTGGTGCATCCGATGCCGGTGGCCCCGTCAGGGGAGGGGGGATCTATCCTCGTAGTGGGCCTCGATGGGGGTTTCCTCTGTGCACGAGAAAGGAAGCCCATCGGGGCGAATCCCGGGCGAAACTATTGGAAGGAACGAGAGAGGGGAGTGGCACCTCTGATGTTGATGATCCCGATGGGAGAGGAGGGGCCTTCTACAGGAGCAGATCTCGGCTGGGGTTTCACCTCTACAAGGGATTGGGAAAGAATTCGGGTGCAATCAAGGCTAATCCTTCGACGAGCATAGAACCGGGAAGCTTGTTTGGAGTGTTCAATAGAAAGGGTGAAGGAGATCCTCGGCATATCGGCGGGTGAGATCCCCTTCGATCCTATTAGAGAAGGTTCGATTGGGGCTAGCGAGATCGTTGATCCCATGATTTCTGCCGATCTAGGGACTGCTTGTACGATGGATAAGTGACTAGGTTGGAAAGGGGGGTTTTATCTATGTTCTGAATTCTTTGGAATTTTTTTGAACGGGTTGGGGGGCATAGAGAGCAAACAGCAGGGAGAGGTGAAGGTAGCAGGATTTTCTCAGATATTTTATGAATGCTATCCTATTGAAGGCAAGAGATTGAATATTGCTTGTATTGTTAGGAAACTGGAATTTTTAAGATATTCAATCTGTGTTAATTGTGTTAATTCATGTGGGGATACTACATTAATAGTGGAGTCTGGGTAGTATATTTTTTCTAGGTGGGGGAGCTGCTGCTCTTCACGTAGCTTCCCAGGGATCACAGAAAAATCGGCTTTTTCTCTTTCGAGTCGGGGCTCAGGGTTGAGGGATATGGCTAGTCCGGGAGAGGCAAAGGAGAGGCCTAAAGGGTAGGAGCAGAAGAGAGAGAAGAGTTCGGGTGGGATGTTGGCTCATGCGGCGGGGATGGTTTTTCCGTCGACAACTGTCGAGGCAGCGGCCACTCGAACCCCGTCTACACCCGACCGTGTGGGGAAGACGGCATCGAGGCGTCTCCCAGGCGAAATCCTTCCTCTCGTCATTGACATGGAGGCGGATCGCAAGGCCATCAGTGGGTTCATGTTGGTTAGACGCCTCCTTTCGCCCTTCCAAGTGAGTCATCGTTGATGAGCTTCGTGCCACGGCATGGAAGAGCTAGGGTGTGGTCACCGTCCAAGAGGTCGCAAGCAATGGCGGGAGATTTGTCCTCAATTTCTCCGCTGAAGAAGACCGATGGTTTGTGCTTAAGGCACGACCTTGGCATTATAGGCGGGATGGTGTCATTTTTGCCGAGTTCAACGTCAAGGGCGACCCGGCGGAGGTCGACCTTGGCGTTATGGCCATTTGGGCCCAGGTACACGACCTCCCTTTCGAGCTCAAGACTGAGAGTATGGGCTGGACTCTCGGGAATCAATTGGGGGAGGTGATAGAGGTGTCACACCATAATCATATCATTGTTGAAAAATTCTTGCGTGTGTGTGTGGAGATTATGTTGCATGAGCCTCTAAAGAGTATTGTAGGTTTCACTCCTTTGGCTAGTTCAAAGCAAGTTAAATTTGATGTACGTTATGAGAAACTACCTCTGTATTGTGAGTGTTGTGGGCTGGTAGCTCATACATAGAGGTTTTGTAATATACCTAGTGAGAAAAGAGTAGCTAGCTACCCAAAAAACCTTCATGTTGAAGCCTACTAGAAGGGTCAAGGTGCAAGCAAGAGAGTTTTTAACTTTGGGAGCTTCTCTCGCGCTGAGAATTTTTCGAGTGCCAGCATCGACAAGAACAACACTGATGGCATCGTCGTCAAGATGGCAACGGTCGTGTGCGGTCTCTCGATGGCCGACAAGGATGCTCACGGAAAATATTTGAGTTTCCCAGGGAATGTGGGATTAGAAAAACATACTTTTTCCAATTTATGATTGAGCAAATAGTTAAGAAAATTAGTGGTTGAAAGGAAAAACTACTTTTGCTAGAGGGAAGGAGATCCTGCTCAAGGCGGCTGTCCAAGCCATACCCACCTATGCAATGTTGGTCTTTAAAATTCCTAAATAGATCTGTAAATGAATCATTGACGCGATAGCGCATTTCTCGTTGGGAGACGAGGAGAACCAAAGAAGGATGCATTGGATGGCCTGGTGGAAGATGTGTGTCCCTAAAAATCAAGGAGGAATGGGATTTCGTGATATCCACTATTTTAATTTGGCAATGCTCCCCAAACAGGCGTGGCGCCTTCTTAACAATCCTGATTCCTTGTGTGCTACTATTCTAAGGGCCAAGTACTATCCTGATGGTGATCTGCTAAACGCTAAGTTAAGGAAAAGCTCTTCTTTCACCTGGCAAAGTATTATGACAGGCATGAACTCTCTAAAAAGGGGTCATACTTGGCGAGTGGGGAATGGACAAAACATCAATATTTGGGATGATGCTTGGATTCCAAATTGCGCCAACAACAAACAACAAAAACAACAAAGCCTTTAGTCCCAAACAAGTTGGGGTAGGCTAGAGGTGAAACCCATAAGATCTCGCGACCAACTCATGGTTCTGGCACATGGATAGCAAGCTTCCACGCACCCCTGTCCATGGCTAGTTCTTTGGTGATGCTCCATTCCTTTAGATCTCTCTTTATGGACTCTTCCCATGTCAAGTTCGGTCCACCCTGGCCTCTTTTGACATCATCAGCATGCTTAAGCCGTCCGCTGTGCATTGAAGCTTCTGGAGGCCTACGCTGAATATGCCCAAACCATCTCAGACGATGTTGGACAAGCTTCTCTTCAATTGGCGCTACCCGAACTCTATCTTGTATATCATCATTCTGGATGCAGTCCTTCCTTGTGTGGCCACACATCCATCTCAACATGCGCATCTCCGCCACACCTAACTGTTGCACATGTCGCCTTTTAGTCGGCCAACACTCAGCGCCATACAACATTGCGGGTCGAACTGCTGTCCTATAGAACTTGCCTTTTAGCTTTTGTGGCATCCTCTTGTCACAAAGAATGCCAGAAGCTTGGCGCGATTCATCCATCCGACTTTAATTCGATGGTTCACATCTTCATCGATATCCCCATCCTTCTGCAAGATTGACCCCAAATATTGAAAGGTGTCCTTCTGAGGCATCACTTGCCCATCAAGGCTAACATCCTCCTCCTCGTTCCTAGTAGTACTGAAAGGGCACCTCATGTACTCGGTTTTAGTCCTACTAAGTCTAAAACCTTTCGATTCCAAGGTTTGCCTACATAACTCCAACTTCCTGTTGACCCCCGTCTGGCTCTCATCGACTAGCACCACATCGTCCGCAAAGAGCATACACCATGGGATATCTCCTTGTATATCCCTTGTGACCTCATCCATCACCAAGGCAAAAAGATAAGGGCTCAAAGCTGATCCTTGATGTAGTCATATCTTAATTGGGAAGTCGTCAGTGTCGCCATCACTTGTTCGAACACTTGTCACAACATTATCGTACATGTCCTTGATGAGGGTAATGTACTTTATTGGGACTTTGTGTTTCTCCAAATTGCGCCAATATGAAAATTATAACACCAAAGGGAGGAAAATTGTTATCCAAAGTGGCGATTTGATTGATCCGGCTACGAACAAATGGGATGAAGACTTGATTAGACAGACTATGTGGCATATTGATGTTCAACAGATTCTTTCAATCCCACTATCACAACATGGCATGCCAAATTTCATTATGTGGGATTATACGAAGAATGGTATGTTTTTGATGCGGTCTGCTTATTCCATGGAGTGGGACCACCAATATGGAAGTAAATTGTTTCATCCTGATGGGATGGGATGAACTACGGCTAACCCTATATGGAGTAAGTTATGGAGGTTAGCTTGTCCGGCAAAGGTTAAAAAAAATTCTGGCGTATGCTACATGACACCCTTCCTTGCCCTGTAACGCTTGCAAATAGACATATGAAAATTCCGTCCATTTGTCACACTTGCTCTGAAGGTCTAGAAGACACAAATCATTTGCTTTTTCAATGTAGTAAACCAAAGGAGGTTTGAAAAAGATCGGGGATGGATGATATTATCGCTAAAGCTTGTGAGGTTGATCGTGCCGGAGAGGCGGTGTTGGATTACTTACTTCTTCTACTAGAACAAGAATTGAGAATTATGGAACACCACAATGTACGGAACACCACAATGTACGTGAAATGATTTCTATCTCACCATGGTATCTATGGTGGGAAAGAGGAAAATTGATACACAAGGAGAAAACTTAGAATGCTCACATGACATCTATGGGAATTCTAGCCCTTACGACAAATTTCGTCAATGCATCATCCCCAAAGGCCTCAATGAGAAGGGGGGGATGGTCTTGTCCCCCAGGGGATTCGAGAAACTTAATGTGGACGCTTCTTTTGACCATGACCTACTACGGGGCACGATGGCGGCGGTCCTTAGAGACGATAAAGGAAGATTTATCGCAGGAGGAAACGGTAAGATTGACTATTGTGCGGATGTCTTGATGGATGAAGCACTGCCGCTCAAATTCGGGCTAACAATGGTAGAAAGGGCGGGATGTAATCGCCTCATTGTTAACTCGAACAATATGGAGGTGATTGAGACAATGAAGGATGGAGGACGATCTGTAGGAGCGGCGACAACAATTTTTGATGGTTGTTTTCGCTACGCATATGATTTTGTAATTACTAGAGTCGAATGTTGTAACAGAGAATCAAATAAAGTGGCTCATGAGCTCGCTAGGATAGCAAGATTTTCTCCAACTTCTGAATGGTTTGAAGAACTGCAATGTTGCTGACAAACGATGTATTGATAATTTCTAATGAATAAAGTTTCCGTTTGTTTCAAAAAAAAAAGAAGCGATGATCTTTTAAATAAGAGAAGGTAAACATTTTCTTGTGAATCATCTCTCCTTCATCTTAGCATTTATCCTACGTGACACTTCTAAGTACATATCCTCAAAACAATCCCTTGGGGTTTGCTTTGATAGAGGGATTATATCAAACCGCTTTGAATGCGCAAGGATCATATTCAGATTTTCTGCTTGTCCAAAGGGAACTGAGACATAATCCACATCTACCCAAACAAAGCTCTCAGCAAAAATGTACTACTCCACAAGAAATTGTCCGACGAAATAATAAAACTACCTACATACGGAATAATAAAGATAGTCTAAATGCCAACATAATTGCATTAATATCCAGGTAAATCAAGGTGAAACGAGCCACGGGGCTATTCACAGAGAGAAAGGTCTAAATGAGCTCCAGAAAACTAAATGGTGTCGACCTACAGAACCTTCCTGTGAGCTTCACCACAAAGAAAGAAAAAAAACTTCCCCTGAGCTCCAGATAAAGAAGCCGAGCCGAAGCCACCAAGCTACACCAATTACCTATTGAACACACTAGTCCATGACCTGAGAACCCATTTGAGTTCCGGAGGAAGAAGCACACATGGAGTTACCCTGACCACTACCTTGACGAAGATGCAGGAAACCAGGCTCAAGTGAATCATCATCACTATCCACATCATTTGGATTGAGCCGATTCTGGTACGCTCTTCGTCGCACTTGGAAAACATTGTGATAGTAACTTACAATGTCTTTTCTGCCCTTGGAACCCATGGCGGCAAACACTTCCTCCATGAATCTGTACTTGGATGATGGCAGATTATTCAGGATAACGGCGTTGAATTTCTTTTCTTCATGCCTTCTCCATGTCAATGCTGCATCCTCGCCGATAAGATCGAATCCCATTGCATAAAATGCTGAGCCCAGTTCATGCTTCAGTTTGATCCTCTTCTCTGTCACATGAAATCTAACACAAGCAACAGAACCTGGGATCTGACAGTTGCAATCATCTGGCCTACCCTTACCAATAGTATCAGCAACAAGGCTTTCATTACTTGGTGCAGGCAAAAGAGGTTGTCCCAGAAATCTCAACACACGCGGCTCGTCATAAGGTAGCGAAGGCTTCCCAGTCCAATCTGGAACATCTGCTAGACCACTAAGCCGAGTTCCTGCATGCAAAATCCTGTCACTATTCCCACCTGCACACAGTTGATCATCCCATCCATTGTACTGTGGCTGCTCCTCATTTGTAAGTCCACTCTGCAATGAACAAAGAGTTACATTTTATACATTTTCAGACTATCTCCTTAAGAGGATTGAATATCATTGTCATATAAGAGAAGAAATTAATAAATAGAATAAAACAATAGTTCAGAATGCATGACAAACGATTTTAAGTTCTTTGCTGATCGTATATGCGATCTCTAAGCAGAAATAGAGAAGTTCAGGCAGCCAAAGAAACTGGAAGAGTATTTTAGGCTTATACGTGGTATCACCTGCTGTATGACAACTTGTTGGCATCATATATCAAACGGCATAGGCAAAATAATCTTAAAACTGAGTCTTGCAACTAAATGAAGCACAATATAACAGAGGGCCTCTGATAAGGTCGGTAAGGGTTTAGGGTGGATCATATGGCTGAAGAAATATAAATAGCAAATCCACCCAGACTAGAAGTTTGAAGAAAGATAACCATACACTTTGTTTGTGCTAGCTTAATCTTATGATCAATAGCAAGATAAGTTTAAGCATTAGGATCATTCACAGGCTAAAATTTATGAGCGTCCATAGTGCAAGAATCATATCCGAAGTATCTAAAAGCCCAAAATAGCAACAACCCAACTAAGTTCTCATTTTACAAATATGCGTCCACTGTCATACTTGCATTCTCAAAAACTTTGAAATATGTAACAATACCAGATTTTCAAATGTCATGATTACTTTGGCTTGCCAAATTTGCCATGGCAAAATTACAAAGCAAAAGGGCCCTACAACAATACAGTTGTAACTTGTAAATCATGTTGAGACATTTCCAGTAACATGCTAAATACCAAGTCAATATGTGGGAGCTATTGACCCAGCAATGCAAGTCACGGTGCACAGTCGAGTAACTAACAATAAAAATAATCTCGACTATGCAAGGCTAACTGCACCAATAGTGTCGAATGCCAGAAATTGTCTCATAATGCGTGGGTTAACAGATACGCTGACCTGGAACACTGAATGTGTTTGACAAGCACGAAGCACTCAGAAGTCTCAATGAAATCCAACCGAGAACCTTGGTTAATGGTTTCGATCAGAATAAACTTTATGGAACCAAGTGATGGTGAACTATGCTTGGGTGGGCACAAGTTGGAGGAAGCTCTCATGGATGCTACAAACGATACTGCAATATTAGTATGTAAATCATTCGTCTGACTTTTGCTGCAAGGGTGAAGTACTGATCGAGTCATACTAGGTGCCCCCCTAACCACTGTTGTCAGTTCAAGTTTTACCAAGCAAAGCAAATAATTAGAGGCACTAGTGGTCCACCATCATTGGCTTATTCTCTAACTGTATATAATTAAGACTGTGGTTGCCTTGATGTGCCTGCATGTCAGAGTTCGTAGCTGCAAATATGACATATTTGGTAGGCACAAATTGTGCGGGGTGAACCAAAAGCTGGATTATGCTACAAAGCTATGTTGCACCGGTACTTTACAAACATGCTGTATTCGGCAGGCACATGCGGGTTACATCAGATACACGTATATTTATTTTCAATTTCAAACTATACAAAAGCCACTTGGATATATCGGGATACTAACAGAGCAAGTCCAAGTTAAGCATGAAGTTATCTACTGGTGGTTATGTTTTCTTATTTGCGGAACTTCATCATCGAGTTCTTGATAAGACATTAGGTGCTGATCGCTGGTTAACCTGTTATTCACCAACATGCAGTAAGGTATGGTATTTTTTCCTGTTCTGTAAATACATATATACTTGTTGTCTCCCCTTAACATTGTTTTTAGACCCCACAAATGGTGTATCACCATATCCATGTCCCCATGCCATGCAACATACTCCCTCCGTTCCTAAATATAAGTCTTTTTAGAGATTACACTACGGAGTACATACGGATGTATATAGACATACATTAGAGTATAGATTCGCCCATTTTGCTCCATATGTAGTCTGTAATGGAATCTCTAAAAAGACTTATATTTAGGAACGGAGGGAGTAGATACCAGGTTGTCTGCTAACATAGAGCCAACAGAAGGTGCTGGTCGTTGAAGACAATATGATGAAATCCGCTCAGGACAATTGACCCGCCCAAAACAACTAGCTCCAAAAATGGATGGTGCTTAAGTGCGTAAGAGCGTCTCCGGAGTTTCCCAATAGGGGGTCCAACACTAGACATAAGTAGTGAAGGCTGCCTACCTTACTGCTCACCAGCAATGTTCTATAAGGTGGGCCAATCCCACCTAGCCCTGATTAGACGAATAACACCCAGTCTCTTGCCTACCCTTTAGAACATACCTTGTCATGTCTAGAACGCAGTGATTTGATTTCCCTAAATGAGGTAATCCTACTTCTTAAGGATATCCCATGCAGGAGTGAGGCAAGGCCAATGCTACTTGGGCTATAGCACTGGTCGAGCAACATTACTCCAAAGAGCATGAATGGACTATCTAGCCCATAAATGTGAAAAGCCCACTACGGAAGTTCTAGAATACAACAATCAATCACTAGAGCTCACACACATCACCTGAATTATCAGTTACTTCCGTTTCTTGGAACTATTCCTAGAGCTCCTGAGAAATGGTGTGTAAATCACATATGTTTGTTCATGAAGGCCCCGGCATGGAGAAGAGGGACAAGCATCGGAGCATGATCAAGCATGAAGATAGAAGCACGCAGACAAACAATGAAGATGGAGCCACAAGTGGAGATCTCAGGGCAAAAGCCACCATAGTGATGCATGAATACATGGAAATATACAAGATGAACCTTAATAATTTCGACCATGGCTATCTATAGATGTCGCGCCCCCTTATTATTGGGCCATGCCCATGTACTTTTGGAGTAAAACACAATCGGCAGTTTTAAGAGTCCATATTCAGCGAGGAAACAGCCCATGAATTGGATCTGGCCACCCTTCCTTGCCTAGTCAAAATCCCCTCTTTAGCTCCTTAAACCGCTGGTATTTAGATTTCGGTTCTGTTTAGGTAAAGTTCACTACAGTTGCAACTCGTGTACTTCATTTGTGTCCATCGACCAGGCCACGACCGCTTTTGGAACCCCAACTTTCATCAATACTTCATCAATATTCACCATAATCATAATTCGATTTTCATAGTTCTTACTTGTTCTCGATTTCACACGGAGATTAGACCTTCGATGTCAAATTGATCGTGATTCAGCATGATCAATAACATCTCAGGGGTTTGTTTATCAATTCTAAGGCACATTAACATGGCATGTTCGAAGTTAGGTCGTCAAAGTCGTCTCCACTAGAGTCAAACCCATGATCTCCTCGAAAGATTGGGACACCCGTATAGGTAGGTTATTTGCAGTGAAATGGAAAAAATATATATAAGATTGTCCACATTCGAGTTTCAAAGTGGATGCAACCAACCAAAACTCTTAACTAATATACACTCTAGCATAACAAGAAGAATTTCAAGCATAATTTCAATTTTTACCTTGTAGCAATATTGTAGTTACACGTGATTTGTACAGTCATGGCCTCATGGGACATCACCTCAGATCACAAGGGGTCTTTAGACACAATCGAGACGATGTGCATAAGATCGCTAAGGTTTGTGTGTTTCTAGATTGCTCGTTCTCCTTGCCGGACCATGGACGCCTTTATATATCCGTACTATGGCGGTGGCCTTCCCTACTTTGAGTAGGTGACCTCTCCGTGTATGTTTGCACGGGTGGGATTTCAGATCGTGTGAGTAGAACTCGTGGCCCCTTTCGCCAAGCAATCCACAAGGTTGCCTATTTCGGAACCCAAAGCATACACCCCCTTGGGTCGGGATGCTCTGTTGAGCCTTCAAGGCTTGCGCATACCTAGACCCGTATGGTTGTGTATGGTATACGCTGAAGGAATAAGGTATTGCGATTACCCATCGTCAAAGTCATGGGAATGTGACCACACGGTGTGGGATCACTTCCAAGTTTGCATCCTATTTTACCCCTGGTTTTTCTATTTGACATGGGGGGCAAATGGAAAATTAGATATAAAATGAGATATTCTATTCCAAATGTTGGATTGAACCCACATCCTTTGAATTAAGCATTCTCAACTGGGTTGTTACTGTTTCCTGTTTATCTCATGGTTGGTCCCTTCATTATCATTGGTTCGAGTTTTAAGAATGCAAGTTGATCCAAGAATTACTGAAAAATAAAATTCATGAATTTTATATCACTATCCTGAAAATTTTGAGAATGGGAAGTTCTAGTCGAGGGTGACAGTCCAAGTAGTAGATGTTGTGACTCCATTATCCTCACACCCTTCGAATTAAGCTTTCTCAAGTGGTTTGTTATTGTTATTTGTTTATCTCATGGTTGTTGACTCAGTTATCTTTGGTTTGAATTTTAAATTTTGATTTCAATATTAACGAAACTTGCTCCTAAATTACTAAAACATTGAAATTCGTGGATTTTGTTTCCATCACCCTTCAAAAGAATTGAGAATAATTTTGGCTTGTCAAGGCCTCAATGGTGGTAGTGCAGTACTGCATTTAGTGAATTTGGTTGTGGCATGGCCATCATAGGGTCACATGAAATCCTCTATCTGCACTTCATCTTCTCCACCATGTCCTTTCATGTAGCCATGATTGTCCAATGTATCTAGCATGTTGTCGAAGGTGAGCATGGCTAGGCCACCATCTTTCTTTGTTGTGATTCAACTTATCCAAGGGAAATCCAAAAATAGAAGCCATGGTGTGTCGGCTCTCACAATAGTTTTAAGACTAAAAGGTAACCCAAGAGAACCAACACCATTATTCACCTATAAGCGCTTAAGGCGAGAGGCCAGCCTCACCTAAGACACTAGAGGAACATATCAATTGGGACATATTACTTGAGAAACAAAAATATTGAACAACGGGTCACTCGTCACCGTCCCCTCAACACAAAAAGTCATCTAATAACCCATTTATTCCTCTTGCGACACAATTGCCACAATCCCTCCATTCTTTCTCATCGTCAATGTTGAGGATATCAGTAACTAGTACCATATCAGTCAGGTGTTGAGTAGGGATAAATGGGCAAATCGACCAGTTAATAGGCCGGTAAATCAGTTAATCGGCTATTCGGTGACCCACAGAGTAGCGATTAACTGACCAAGATGTGCTTAACTGGCCGACATTTGGAACATTGCTCATCATAGCCACAACATTACTCATCCTCCCCCTCTCCCGATGATAGAAACAAGTAACTCCACATGCCTAACTTCTCCCTCACAACAGAAAACAAAACCCCTCATTTCCCACCATGGTAGAGTAGTTGATCGGGAGAGAGAAGCGGCAGTCATAACAGACACGCTTAGATGCATGCCGATGTAGGAAGGTGAAAGGAACGCCATTTCCAAGCCTTCGGAGCAACCACATCAACATTGTGGTGAAGACCGAGCGGGAGCAGATGCTTCTCTGTAGTCAGCATGTGCTAGATGGTCAAGGCAAGGGCAACACCTCTCTCCTAGGGCGCCTTAGTGCTGAAGAAATGCTTAGACAACACCTTAAAAACCATGAGTCTGGCACCAAATAGAGGTGGGCCATTAATAACAATAAATATCATGGAGGAAGCATGGCATGTGTCAAATAAAGAGAGCAAAGTATAGGCTGGGGGGAATCCTACTTCATTCTTTCTTCCCTGTGTCTCAAGCATATAGGCTATTTCCTAGCAGTGAACAACATCTAACAAGTAACAACTCTCTCTTAGAGATATCAATCCGGAAAAAGAAGGGAAAAGATAAATCTGCAGAGCAGCTAGCATAATTAAGGTTAATAGTGCAAGCATAGCCCTATAAAGAATTAGAGAAAAGAGATGCCATTTTTGCACCATGAAGAAAAACTTAGGCCAAAGCCTAACTTTGTTTATTTGCCACTAATGGTAAATTTACCAACAATCCCTCACCCTAAAATTTACAGAAATATAAGCAATCTTTTGAATTCTTTTTGCACAATAAATAGCTACCACTCATTTGCCCTGTTATCATGATTATTAGATATTATATACGGAAAATGCTGTGTTTTGCTTTTCAGTTTTCAACCGTTGCAGATGGGTCACAGCTACAACTAACCAGAAGTAGACACGTGTGCGAACATAAAAGGTCCACAGAGCCCTCGGAGTTTTCAGACTCCTTAGATAGGAAAAGGGATAAACAGATCAAAATTAGCAATATCTGCAGCAGCATCTTATACTCCTTGACCTAGATCGACATGGTGGTGTTAAAGAACTGTGAGAATGCTCTAAAATGATCCAACATTTAGCATTCTCCATGATGACCTAAGTGAGCATATGAAAAAAGTTGTGTGATTCTCTTTTCAGAATGATAGCACTTCTGTGCAGGTAAATCTAAGGACCAACAGCTATAATTAGACAGCCGATAAGAATGACCAAATCCAGAATCTAGATCCACAATTTAACAAACACAATTACATAAACAAGCATACCATTTATCGCGTTCAAAAATCAAAACTATGTGGCAAGGAGTTACCTGCGGCGAGGTAGTGCTACAGGGCAGTTTGCTGCAATCAATATTTTCAAACATCAGGCGACGGAGCATGAGCGTCGAGGAGAGTTGGCTGCCATGATTCTGTCCAGCGCCATGTTCACCTGGATTCTTCGCCACAAGGCGGACCCAGTTAAGCATCTGCAGAGGAACCTCCCTCTTACGCTTCAGATGGGCTGATCCGGCGCTTGCGTGGTCCTTGTGTGACGACAGGAACTTATCCTTCTTCGCGTTCGAGCGGTGGGCCGCATTGCGACTGCTACCGGCCACCTCGTCCTGCCTTTCAGGCTTGCCGATGCTCTGCTCAAGGAGCCAGAGATGCTTGGCGTACACCAGCTTGATGGGGGCATCAGCAGCCGGTTCGAGGCCTACTGCCTCGGCGATGGCCGCCCATGAGGTGACCGCGGCGAATCCGCCGCGAGAGCGCACGGCGAGGTACAAGGCGAGCATGTCCACCAAGCCGCCTTTCCCGAGCACGAGAGGCTTCGGGAGTAACGGAAGCCCGGCCGACACACGCCCCTCGGCGAGGAAGGCGGCAAGCACGGTGTCGAACAAGGCGGGGGCGCCCGCTTCCGTGAGCTCATCGTCCGGGATCTCCAGACCCGAGAGGTGCCCGCGAGCGCGAAGCTTGCCGATGACGTCGCGCACGCAAAGGACCAAGTGAGACGGGCCGCTGGACATCGGCGGCGGCGGCGCCGCCGCCGCCGGTGAGGAAGGCGCCCCCGCGGCCGGCGCGTGGTGGGGGTTCGGGCCTGGGGTGTTGGTTTTGAAAGGGGGCGGGGAGGAATTAGTGGCAGGTGGTGGTGACGGTGGGCTCGGAGGGGTAGCCATTTTTGCCTGCAGGCCCTTTGGGTTGAGGAAAACTCAACCCCTTTCGACGTTGAAGATTGAGGAGGAAGGAAGGCGGGTTGTTTTGGGTTCTTTTAAGTTTTGGTTTGTGTTTGTGATGGAACAAATTCTATTCTATGGGACCAAACCCTAGATCTATGTATGTGGGTGTGAGTGGGGGGAGGAGATGATGTATAGAGGGAGAAAAAGGGGGATGATGATGTATGATGAGGATGGGTTCATGTTTCATCGCATATTAAAAACGCCAACCATGTGACAACGTGAGTTGTCAACGAAAAAATAAACAATAGACACGAAAATTGACACATTTCATGTCTCGAAATGTGCATAATAGGACAAGGTAGTATGAGTTGTCAAGCAACAACTTATCTAATGTACAATGCATATATAGCATAAATCCGGATTGGAAAGTGGAGTGCACAAAATTAGTTGGAAAGATTTGATACTTTTGAAACATGTACAAGACAGGGTTACTGCAATATTGTCTCCTTACAGATTATATGTTGTGTTTGTATCAAGACATTAATATCTCACACACACTAGCACGCACGCACCCCCACCCCACCCCCGCGCGCACGCACCCCCGCGCGCACATACATACACACACACACATATACACACACACATTTATATATGACAAATGTTTTCTATGACCGGGTGTAGTTACTCCCACTTTTGTTTGGTATGTTGTAGGTAATATCTATCGTATCGGGAGTATGTACGCGTAGTATGTAGTATATAAAAATATTTAGATAGTATAGATACTACTTTTTAGGTAGTATGTATCATATTTTTAGCATACTCATTTTCCGTACAAATATGTACGTATTTTCATAATATGATAAAAACTATGGACCAACTATATTTTTTCATGTAACATACTTTAGAGTATCTTATATATAGTATGGGAATATATTCAAATTGATAAATTAATATATATACTACCACATGGTAGTATATGAGACATGGGAGTAACCCAGTAGTAGGAGGTATTATATACTACTGATCTCAACAAGGGTTGGCGATTTGGTGGCGACAATTTCCATGGCCTGCCGAACATCATCATCACCGACAACGACGCCAACTTTGCCAAGGGCTCTCTGGCCCGCTACTGTGACGCGCAAGGTGCCCGGTTGGACCTCGCATCTGTGGCCCACCCGAAGTTGAACGGGCAGGCAAAAATGTGTCGAGTCTAGACCAGAGCACCATGTATTTCCTAGTTGATTTGTGCTGGTAGAAGCCGTGTATATAGCCTTTATAGGTGTGGGAGGAGCAAGAAAATGGCAGGAGAGCGTGTTTGCAGGTGGTCGGGTTGCAGCTGTAGAACCTGACACCATCGCTGGAGGCGAACACGGACACGTGGACAGGTGACCCTACATACACGGCCTCGTCCCTGTAGTGTGAACTTTTGGGGGCAACCCTGTAGGCCAACACGACGGCGACGGACGGGTCGGAGAGTGGCTATTGCCGAAGCGAGCTAGCGGGGGCGAAACGCGAGCTAGTGGCTGTTGGAGGTAGGCGGAGGAAGACGGTTTCTAAAATTTGGGGGGATAATCCTTGCTGTGCAGCTGTGTTGTGTTGTGCTTGATGACGCCAGGGCATGTGTGTGTCTGTGTGTGTGAAAATTACAATTAGCAAAGTATTTCAAATGATTTTGTTACTTTTGGAGCATAATGACAACACACAATTAATACATTTATTAATTATCTCCTACTTATGGATATGTTATGTTTATATTAGGATATTAATTGTCTCGGGATAGCCATGAACTTGGTGTAGCAGGGCCGACCAAGGATAGTGTAATATGAGTCTGGGAGATCGATCGGCTTGAAGAGTAGAGTCTCGGTCTAGAAATTATCTGGGGTGCCAGAAATGAAAGAAGGAGTAATCTATACAAATGGCTTCGCCTACCGATTAAGGATGATTGGAAGTTATTTGGGGTGTTGAAAGTGACATAGGGGGTAATCTGCCCAAGTGGCTTTGCCTGCTAACACGGAGCTGATACCATGGAAAGGTGCACTAGTAAGTTTGCCTCTGAGTGAAGGATCTTCATTGTGTAAGGGTTTGGACGTATAGGATATCGAGCCCACTCCATCCATCCAAAGCACCTTGGTTAGATGGATATCTTCGACGAGTGGATCCATAACCAAAGGGAATCTATCTGGGTGTGTTGTCTGACCTGGGTGATCAAAGAGCTGAAGAAGATCGCCGACTCGCACCACCAAACGAGTTAGGGCGCATCTAGCTCAATCGTAACCCCATGGATAATGATCTTGTTCAAAGTGCAATTATGCCTTTAATCATGTTTTTGTATTGATGTCACATACCTATATATGACTAATATGTTTTGATAGAGGCGAAGTTGTCCCTGTCTTTCGATGAGATGGTGGCTATCGTTTTTTGGTGGAGTAGACTTTGATGATCCGACTATGAACGTGTGATGACGTCACGCCTTAGCAATCGCTAAACCAACTCCGAGAGGTTATTGACCATGCCGGAGCATGATCAACCTGATCACGAGGGTCTATTTCCTGCACGCAAACGAAGAACAAGCAAGAAACTAAGATTGCAATCTGGATATTGCGAATATAAGAGGAAAGCTTTATTGATGAAGTGGGGTTCTATGACGCCTTTGTCTGGTCGTGGAACACAAACGAAGAACACGAAGTTGCAGCTATGGCGAACTTGTAATCTAAACAAAACCCAACCCTAAAACAACGCCCTAAGGGATGTATATATGGGGAATAGAGGGGAATTTCGTGGCCCCTTGGAGGAGGGGTCCGAAACCGACCCTAGCTCAGTTTCCCCATACATACGGACTCTAAAAACAGCCTATAATATGGTATTTCGAAATTACATGGGCGTGGACCAACAATAAGGTGGCGCAGCACCTATATTAGCCTAGGGACGAATTTTATAAAGTGGCATCATGCATATTTCGTCCAAGGCTTCTTGCTCCCATTATGGTGGCTTCAAAGTGCGAAAATCATCACTGGAAGCTCCATTGTTCTTTCCCCCGCGCGCACCTTCTTCTCCATGCTTGATCCCGCTCCAATGGTCATCCTTCTTGTCCATGCCAGGTCCTTCATTCATAAGTAAAACAAAAGTATCTAATTTAGGCAGCATCATATGTTCATGAACATTAGAAGGATTTGCAAGAACCGAAAGTACCTGGTAATTCAATTGACGTGCGCGAGCTCTAGTAATTGGTCCTATATGTATAGCAGTCGGAGTTGTGGGTGTAGAATTAGTAGGGATGTCCTCATCATCCTCCTCTTCTTGAACTGAAGTCATCCTCGACGGAAGCTCATCTTCCTCACCCAAATAAGGCTTCAAATCTACAATGTTAAAAGTGGGGCTAACCCCAAACTCTGTAGGCAACTCAAGTTTATATGCATTATCATTTATTTTCTCCAACACCTTAAAAGGACCATCAGCACGTGGCATTAGCTTTGACTTGCGCAAATCAGGAAATCTATCCTTACGCAAACGTAACCAAACAAGATCTCCAGGTGCAAAGACAACAGGTTTTCTACCCTTATCTCCAGCAATTTTGTATTTAGCATTCATATGCTCAATGTTTTCCTTTGTTAACTCATGCATCTTTAATATCAATTCAGCATGTTCTTTAACATCAAAATTAACCTTCTCCGAAGATGGAAGAGGCAACAAATCAATAGGTGCACGAGGTAAGAAACCATACACAACTTCAAAAGGGCACATCTTAGTGGTAGAATGTAGCGAACGATTATAAGCAAATTCAATATGAGGCAAGCATTCTTCCCACATTTCCAGGTTATTCTTCAAAACAGCCCTAAGCATAGTAGACAATGATCTATTGACTACTTCAGTTTGGCCATTAGTTTGGGGATGACATGTAGTACTAAAAAGTAGTTTAGTCCCCAACTTAGCCCATAAACATCTCCAAAAGTGGCTAAGAAATTTAGCATCACGATCTGAAACAATTGTATTTGGCACACTATGCAACTGAATAATTTCACGAAAGAACAAATCAGCAACATGAGCAACAGCATCACTTTTATGACATGGTATAAAGTGTGCCATTTTGGAAAATCTATCCACGACAAAAAAAAATGTTATCCCTCCTCTTCTTTGTTCGAGGTAAACCTAAAACAAAGTCCATAGATATATCCTCCCAAGGAACACTAGGTACAGGCAAAGTCATATATAAACCATGAGGATTGAGTTGTGACTTAGATTTTTGACATGTAGTGCAGCGAGCAACAAAATGCTCAACATCCCGTCTCATCTTTGGCCAAAAGAAATGTGTAGAAAATATGTCCTCCGTCTTCTTCACTCCAAAGTGTCCCATTAATCCTCCTCTGTGCGCCTCCTATAACAACAAAAGACGAACGGAGCTAGCTGGAATGCATAACTTGTTAGCACGGAACACAAATCCATCATTAATAACAAACTTGTTCCATGTTCTCCCTTATTTACAATTCTGCAACACATCTCTAAATTCAGCATCATGCACATATTGATCTTTGATGGTCTCCAAACCAAATATTTTAAAGTCAAGTTGTGAAAGCATTGTATAACGACGAGACAAAGCATCAACAATAACATTTTCTTTACCCTTCTTGTGTTTAATGACATAAGGGAAAGTCTCAATGAATTCAACCCATTTAGCATGTCTACGGTTCAGTTTTGCTTGACTTTTAATATGTTTCAAAGATTCATGATCAGAATATATAACAAATTCTTTGGGCCATAAATAATGTTGCCATGTTTCCAAAGTCCGAACAAGAGCATATAATTCCTTATCATAAGTAGAATAATTCAGACTAGGCCCACTCAATTTTTTAGAAAAGTACGCAACAAGTTTACCATCTTGTAATAACACACCTCCTAACCCAATTCCACTAGCATCACATTCAAGCTCGAAAGTCTTATTAAAATCAGGAAGTTGGAGTAAAGGAGCATGTGTTAACTTATCTTTCAAGACCGTGAAGGCTTCTTCCTGTGCGTTACAATGGTGCTGAAATGGTGCTGCATGTGTTAACTTATCTTTCAAGACCCCAAGAAAAAGGCACGTCCTTCTTTGTAAGCTCATTGAGAGGCGCAACAATGGTGCTGAAATCTCTCACAAAACACCTATAGAAACCAGCGAGGCCAAGAAAACTCCTCACTTGTGTGACCGTTTTGGGCTGCGGCCAACTCTCAATAGCTTCAATCTTGGCTTTATCAACTTCAATTTCCTGTGGAGTAACAACATAGCTAAGAAAAGATACTCGGTCGATGCAAAAGGTGCACTTTCCAAGGTTACCAAATAAACATGCATCACGTAGAGCAATAAAAACAGCACGTAAATGTTCCAAATGTTCCTCCAAAGATCTACTAAAAATCAATATATCATCAAAATAGACTACCACAAATCGTCCAATGAAAGCACGTAAAACCTCGTTCACTAATCTCATGAAAGTGCTAGGTGCATTAGTTAACCCAAAATGCATGACTAACCACGCATATAATCCAAACTTAGTTTTAAATGTTGTTTTCCATTCATCTCCCAATTTCATACGAATTTGATGGTATCCACTACGCAAATCAACTTCGGAGAAAATTGTAGAACCACTTAATTCATCAAGCATATCATCTAGTCTAGGAATAGGATGACGATAACGAATAGTAATATTATTAATGCCCCTACAATCCACACACATGCGCGATGTACCATCCTTTTTAGGCACTAGAATAATAGGAACAGCACAAGGACTAAGGGATTCGCGTATATAACCTTTGTCAAGCAGCTCTTGTACTTGACACATAATCTCCTTTGTCTCCTCTGGATTGGTACGGTATGGCGCACGGTTGGGTAGGGATGCACCGGGAATTAAGTCAATCTGATGCTCAATCCCGCGAATAGGTGGTAATCCCGGGGGCACGTCTTGTGGAAAGACGTCAGCAAACTCCTGCAAAATGTTTATGACAGCAGGAGGCAAAGAGGGAGGCATGTCCTCGAATGAAAATAATACCTCTTTGCATACAAAAGCATAGCAAACAGATGTAGCAACATCCAAATCATTAATATCAGATTTAGTAGCAAGTAAACATCCACTCTTCAATTTTATTTTGGATGCAACACTTGATGATGGTTTATTATGCTTATGGTGTTGCTCAAATTCCTGTGCTACAATCTGATTTTCACTCTTATTTTTCTCCTGTTTTGCTTTACTAGCTCTAGCAATGTCATCGTTCATAATATGTTCAGGAGATATAGGAAGCAAAGTGATATTTTGATCCTTATGAACAAGAGTATACTGATTTGTCCTACCATGGTGTACATAATTTTTATCAAACTGCCATGGCCTACCAAGTAAAACAGAACATGCTTGCATGGGTACCACATCACAATCCACATAATCAGAATATGTAGCAATGCTAAAATGCACATGAACAGTACGTGTTACCTTAACCTTGCCACTATTGTTGAACCATTGGATGTAATAAGGATGAGGATGTGGTCTGGTGGTTAGAGAAAGCTTCTCCACCATCTCCATGCTAGCCAAGTTATTACAACTCCCTCCATCGATGATGACGCGAACAGAACGCTCCTTCACAACTCCCTTTGTGTGGAACAAGTTGTGCCTCTGATTTTGCTCAACATGTGTAACCTTCACACTGAGAACACGTTGAGCAACTAAACTTTCATACATGTCAGCATAATCAGCAGCCATGTAGTGTGTTTCTGGTTCTGCATCCTCGCCACCCCGTTCTTCACTTGCAATGAGAGCCAAAGTCTCCTCATCATAATCACTAGCGGATGCATATCCACCATCCTCAGTAACAATAATTACACGCTTGGAAGGGCATTCTCTCGCAAGGTGACCTCCACCCTTGCAACGATGGCATATAACCTCATGTGTTTGCCCTGTGGATGCAATAGATGAAGAAGAGCTCTATGCAGGCCCAGAAGGTGTGCTCTTCGCAGAGGGTGGAGGAGGAGCCTATTTCCTGGTATCGCGGTTGGAGTTGGAGGTGGAAGTAGGTGGTGTTGCAGTAGGACGTGCGGAAGTAGAGGAGGTATGTGGCGTCCATGATGAAGTGCGACCTGTAGAAAAAGTAGTTCTCGCCATTGCCTGTCGATCCTGCACTTCACGTTCAGCTTTTAAAGCAAGATGAAATAAACGAGTGATAGTGTTATACTCCTTATACTCTAGAATAGTCTAAATTTCTCTATTTAATCCACCCATGAAACGTGCAAGCATAGCTTCATTCTCCTCAACAATACCACATCTAATCATGCCAATTTGTAATTCCTGATAATATTCTTCTACAGAATTTTTTCCTTGTCTTAAACGCTGCAAATTTTGAAGAAATTCACGTTGATAATAAGGTGGCACCCAACGATTACGCATAGCAGTTTTCAAAGCAGCCCAAGTAGTTGGAATATTAGCATGATGTATTCTAAAATGTTCTGACCACCAAACACAAGCAAAACTAGTGAATGAACAAATAGCAGCAGCAACACGTATATCCTCAGGAAATTGTAAGCATGTAAAATGTTGTTCTGTTTCTAACTCCCATGTAAGATATATATCAGGAACATATCTACCCTCAAACATCGGAATATTCAATTTAAGTTTAGTGAGATGGTCATGATCTCGTACCTGAGGGGGTGGTGCAGCCCTACCGTTACGGATGTAGCCATGTGGTCGACCTGGTGCGTATGGTGGTGGTTGCCCCTGAGGCTGATCTGGAGCAACCTCTCCCTCATCATCGTAATCACCATCATAATCTTCAACCTGCTCAACGACAGTAGCAGCAGGAGCCACAAAAGTAGCAGCAGTATCAACAATACCAGTATGTTGGGCTTGGCCAAGAGGCACATGTCGCGCTCGTCGTTCGAAAGGAATAGGAGCTGCAGCTGGTGGTGGTAGACGGGCAAGCACCTCAATGAACTTGGCATCCATCTTGGTGTCAAATGTCTTCTCCAAACCATCTAGCTTCTCCATGGTCTTTCCAAAATTGGTCACGAAGTCTTGTACCTGGCCAGCCATCATTTGCTGAAATTTATCATAGAGCGCTTTGTTGGTCATGCTCTCCCAGTCGATCCCGTCATCGTGTGATCCTGGCATGGTTAGCAGAAATAGGAAACACACAAAAATATGAAACCTACAGACTACTGGGACGTGGTGGTGGTGGTGGTGGTGTGTCACAAATCCTTTAAGCTAATCTCAAATTCTTAACAGTTCTTACCCAGCAGCAGGCGGTGATCGGCAACCGTTGTAGTCAAAACTCTCAAAGCTTGGATAGAGCGATTGCCAGGTGGTGTCAAACACACGACGTAGATGTATGTGGAGCTAGGATGGCTTATAATATGGTAGGAAAAAGGGTTAGCAATAATCAATTCACAGATGCAAGGTTGAATAAACGCTCAACGATAGTGTTATGCTGGTCCTAGGCTAGATAGTGCTAGAGACGCGAGCCTAAAACACCAACAAAATCACGACGCTACACGTAACCAAGGGAATAGCACACTCTGAATTTTCTTTTTTTTCGTTTTTTTTGGCACCTCTTTTTTTTGTGCTCTTTTTTTTTGCTTAAAAAATCACTACAATGCCGAGTGTCTCAGAACTCTTCCCACGTTGTATAAGCAAGATGGGCATGAAATTTTTTGGACTAGTTTTTTTTTCTAGAGCAATTCGGGGGCTGCGACGACCAAATTTTTTGACAAAAATCACTATGATGGCAAGTGTCCCAAAACGCTCCGGAGAACCTAAAATCAAGATAGGGGGGAAAATCGGCCGAATTTTTTTGGGGCCAAAACGTGCTCTGCAAAGCGTGCTAGACTCTTTTTTTCTGACACCTACCCAGGTAGAAAAACACGAATCCGAAATCAAAAGGATCTCGAAACTAAACCTAAAACGAGATGGACTTGGATTGGTGGCAGATTTGTGGTGGTATATATGGACACCAATGGATAGTGATGGTGGGTGGTGATATATGGCAGCGGTGATGATGGTGGAT
This sequence comes from Hordeum marinum, assembly GCA_022496015.1. Lineage (NCBI taxonomy): Eukaryota > Viridiplantae > Streptophyta > Magnoliopsida > Poales > Poaceae > Hordeum > Hordeum marinum. The sequence continues at coordinate 194,710,253 of CM039672.1, read as the reverse complement.
ATATGGCAACTATGAAGACGATGCGGTGGCGGCGTGATAACCTATGAATAGAACTCGAAACTCTAAAGGACTAGACACTAAGACCAGCAACTCGACACGACGATGTAACCACAAATTCAACCAAGCAAAATACTGAAAAGACTATGCAAAGGCTCAGATTGGTTCGGATATGATGATCTAACCCTAATTGTTTTTTTGTGGCTTTTTCGTGGACTAAAGGTATGAAGAACAGATGCGATCTAAACTACGAAAACTGGTAAAATCTCACCAAGCAACCTGGAAATCTGATACCACTTGATAGAGGCGAAGTTGTCCATGTCTTTCGATGAGATGGTGGCTATCGTTTTTTGGTGGAGTAGACTTTGACAATCCGACTACGAACGTGTGATGACGTCGCGCCTTAGCACTCGCTAAACCAACTCTGAGAGGTTATTGACCACGCTGGAGCATGATCAACCTGACCATGAGGGTCTATTTCCTGCATGCAAATGAAGAACAAGCAAGAAACTAAGATTGCAATCTGGATATTGCGAATATAAGAGGAAAGCTTTATTGATGAAGTGGGGTTCTGTGACGCCTTTGTCTGGTCGTGGAACACAAACAAAGAATGCGAAGTTGCAGCTATGGCAAACTTGTAATCTAAACAAAACCCAACCCTAAAATGATGCCCTAAGGGCTGTATATATGGGGGAATAGAGGGGAATTTCGTGACCCCTTGGAGGAGGGGTCCGAAACTGACCCTAACTCAGTTTCCCCATACATACGGACTCTAAAAACAACCTATAATATGGTATTTCGAAATTAAATCGGCCTGGACCAACATATATTTCTCACCTCTTCATTTTTTTCAAAGGAAGCAAAGGTTTTTGCCTTAGCACTTCCACCACTTTTCTCTTAGCTCTCCTCGTCCGCTTTCCAAAAACTTCGCAAGTGGTCGCTACCACCCTTGTGCCCCTAACCACAGGATTCCTTGCAATCGTCATGGGTAACCTGGAAGGAAGCCACCTTGCCAGACGATTGCGGACATATCTTGGACCCAAGCTGGTGACACTAGACAAGGAGCTACCAACAGAGATACATTCTCGAAGGATGAGGATGTCCATACTTAGATGGTAGTGACACCCTCAACACAGCCCCAGGATGATGCCACCCTGGCCTTCGATGACCAGGGCACAAGACATGCAATGTCATGATATGCATCGCTAATAGAGCAACCCTGACCTTTTCATTGTTATATCGGTAACCACCGATGGATGAGAACCTCGCCATTTGGTCCGCCTCACTATAGTGAGTAGGAAAACGATTCTCTTCATCCCCCGCTCTCGATGTCGATATTATCATCAATGTGACCGGCATGATACAACTCTACCATGCCTTGTTAATGTCATTGCATAAAAGATTGCCTACCTGGAATGCTCGACGTCTCAAGAGAAAAGAAGGCATTGTCATGATCACGAGAACACCAGAAGACCCTATCAACAACATGTTGGGTAACATTGCATGGGAAACAAAAAAATTCCTACACACGCGCAAGACCTATCCATGGTGATGAGCATCTACGAGAGGGAGAGCAGATCTACATACCCTTGTAGATCCCTAAGCGGAAGCGTTAAGAAAGGCGATTGATGTAGTCGAATGTCTTCGCGATCCAAATTGCCGAGCGTCCCGCATCCCATCATGATCCTTCTCGCGATCCAATCACGATCCGTCCTGCGATCCCACCACGATCCATCTCGTGATCTTGATCCCGGTCCTTCCAATCTAGCGCCAAATGGACGACACCTACGCGTTCAACACACGTACAACTCGATGACGATCTCCGCCTTCTTGATCCAGCAAGAGGGAGCGGAGAGGTAGATGAGTTGCAGCAGCATGACGACGTGGTGACGGTGTTGGTGAAGAACAATCTCTGCAGGGCTTCGCCAAGCACAACGGAAACTATGACGGAGGATAAACTAGAGGGACGGGGTTGCCAACACACGGCTTAGGGTTTCTTGATGTGTTCCAGGTGCTAGCCCCGCCCCTTTATTTATATGCTGAGCCCTGGGGTCGAAACTTGGAGAAAAATCCTCCTCAAGGTCGGTTTGCCCGCAAGTCAAGAGTCCTCCCCGGACTCCAGGACCAGACGCTAGGGTCCCCGGTGTCTGGCCCCTGGCCTTCGCAAAACACCTTTTGCACCTTCCTAAAGCCTCATGGGCTTTACCCCTTGCCCCAAATAAAGTGTTCTTGTACCCCGAACATTTCGGGAAACATCCGAAACTCTTCCGGTGAATTCCGGAACCCTTCCGGAGACCAAACACTACTATCCCATATATCAATCTTTACCTCCGGACTATTCTATAGCTCCTCATCATGTCCGGGATCTTATCCTGGACTCCGAACAACTTTCGGTCACCAACATAATAACTCAACTATACATATATCGTCACCAAACGTTAAGTGTGTAGACCCTGCAGGTTCGAGAACTATGCAGACATGACCGAGACACCTCTACGGTCAATAATGAATAGCGGGACCTGGATGCCCATATTGGCTCCTACATATGCTATGAAGATCTTTATTGGTTGAACCTCGGTGTCAAGGATTCAGTTAATCTCGTATGTCGTTCCCATTGTTCTTCGGTATGTTACTTGCCCGAGATTCGATTGTCGGTATCTATATACCTAGTTCAATCTCGTTACCGGAAAGTCTTTATCCCATGGCTAACACTTAGTCACATTGCATGCAAGGCTTTTTTTGTGATGTTGTATTACCAAGTGGGCCCCGAGATACCTCTCCGTCACACGGAGTAACAAATCCCAGTCTTGATCCATGCCAACCCAACAGACACCCTCGGAGATACCTGTAGAGCACATGTATAGTCACCCAGTTACGTTGCAACGTTTGATACGCACAAGGTACTCCTCCGGTGTGAGTGAGTTGCATGATCTCATGGTAATAGGAACAGATACTTGACATGTAGAAAACTGTAGCAATAAACTGACAAGATCATATGCTACGTTTATAGTTTGGGTCTTGTCCATCACATCATTCTTCTAATGATGTGATCTCGTTATCAAATGACATCTCATGTCCATGGCTAGGAAACCTTAACCATCTTTGATCAATGAGCTAGTAAACTAGAGGCATACTAGGGACATGGTGTTATCTATGTATCCACACATGTATGCGAGTTTCTGATCAATACAATTCTAGCATGGATAATAAACAATTATCATGAACAAGGAAATATGATAATAACTAATTTATTATTGCCTCTAGGGCATATTTCCAATAGTCTCCCACTTACACTGAGTCAATAATCTAGTTCACATCACCATGTGATTCACATTCTTATGAATCTAACCCCTAGTGAGTTTCTGGGGCTCAATCATGCTTTGCATGTGAGAGAGGTCTTTTAATCAACGGGTTTGCGATATTCAGATTCGTGTGTACTTTGCAAATCTCTATGTCATACTGTAGACACTGCTACCACACTCCATTTGGAACTATTCCAAATGGCTACTCCACTATACGTATCTAGATTGCTACTTAGTGTCATCCAGATTGATATTAAAGCTTGCGTCGATGTAACCCTTTATGACGAACTCTTTATCACCTCCATAATCGAGAAATATTTCCTAAGTCCACTTGTTACTTAGGATAATTTTTACCGCTGTCCACTGATCCACTCCTGGACCACTCTTGTACCCCTTGACAGACTCTTGGCAAGGCACACACAGGTGCGGTACATAGCATGACATACTATATTGAGCCTATGGATAAGGCACACGGGACGACCTTTGTCCTTTCTCTTTCTTGTGCCATGGTCGAGCTTTGAGTCTCACTCAAATCCACACCTTACAAATCAGGCAAAAACTCTTTCTTTGACTGATCCATTTTGAACTCTTTCAAAATCCTGTCTAGGTATGTACTCATTGAAAGTCTCATCAAGCATCTTGATCTATCTCTATAGATCTTGATGCCCAACAATTAGGTAGCTTTATCCAGGTCTTCCTTTGAAAAACTCTTTTCAAACAACCGTTTATGCTTTCCAGAAATTCTACATCATTTCTGATAAATAATATGTCAACCACATATACTTATCAGAAATTCTATAGTGCTCCCACTCACTTTATTGTAAATACAAGTTTCTCATAAACTTTGTATAGACTCAAAAACTTTGATCACCTCATCAAAGTGTATATTCCAACTCTGAGATGCTCTCTCCAGCCCATAGAAGGATCACTGAAGCTTGCACACCTTTTAGCATCCTTAGGACTGACAAAACCTTCTGGTTGTATCTCATACTACCTTTCCTCAAGGAAGGAAATGATGTTTTGACATCCATCTACCAGATTTCATAATTGAAAAATGCACTAACTGCTAACATAATTCCAACAGACTTTAGCATCACTATGGGTGAGAAAGTCTCATCGCAGTCAACTCCTTGAACTTGTCGTAAATTTCTTTGCGACAAGTTGAGCTTTATAAATAATGACATTTACCATCAGCGTCTGTATTCATCTTAGAGGTCCATTTGTACTCAACGACCTGCCGTTCAACGGGCAAGTACACCAAAGTCCATACTTGGTTTTCATACATGGATCCTTTCTCGGATTTCATGGCCTCTAATCATTTGTTGGAATGCGGGCCCATCATCGCTTCTTCATAGTTTGTAGGCTCATCGTTGTCTAACAACATGGTTTCTAAGACATGATCACCATACCACTCAGGAGAAGTATGCGTCCTTGTCGACCTACAAGGTTCGATAGTAACTTGATCCAAAGTTTCATGATCATCATCATTAACTTCCTCTTCAACTAACGTAGGCTCCACAGAAACATCTTTCTGCGCCGCGCTACTCTCTGGTTGAAACAAAGGTTCAACACCCTCATCAAGTTCTATCTTCCTCCCACTCAATTCTTTCGAGAGAAACTCTTTCTTGAGAAAGGACCCGTTTATAGCAACAAACACTTTGCACTCGAATCTGAGATAGAAGGTATACCCAACTGTTCTTAGGGTATTCTATGAAGATGCATTTGTCCGCTTTGGGTTCGAGCTCATTAGGTGAAAACCTTTTTCACATGAGTGTCGCAGCCCCAAACATTAAGAAATGACAACTTAGGTTTCCGCCAAACCAAAATTCATATGGTGTCATCTCAACCGACTTAGATGGTGCCCCTTTTAAAGTGAATGTAGTTATCTCTAATTCATAACCCTAAAACGATAGTGGCAAATCAGTAAGAGACATCATAGTTCGCACCATATCCAATAGAGCACGACTACGACGTTCGGACACACCATCACACTATGGTGTTCTAGGTGGCGTGAGTTGTGAAACAACTTTCACATTGTCTAAAGTTGTATGCCAAACTCGTAACTCAGATATTCACCTCCACAATCATATCGTAGACATTTTTATCTTCTTGTCATGATGATCTTTTAAACTTCATTCTGAATTTGTTTAAACTTTTCAAACGATCCAGACTTGTGTTTCATTAAGTAAATATACACTATATCTACTCAAATCACCAGTGAAGGTAAGAAAATAATGATATCCACCGCACGCTACAACACTCATTGGACCGCATACGTCAACATGTATTATTTCCAATAAGTCACTTGCCCGCTCCATCATATTCGAAAACGGGGTCTTAGTCATCTTGCCCAAGTGGCATGGTCTGCATGCCTCAACCGATTCGAAATTGAATGTGTCCAAAGATCCATCAGCATGGAGTTTCTTCATGCGCTTTACACCAATATGACTTTTAGCGGAAATGCCACAAGTATGTGGTACTATCATTATTAACTTTGTATCTTTTGGCATCAATGTTATGAACATGTGTATTACTACGATCAAGATTCAACAAACCATTCTAATTGGGTGCATAACCATTGAAGGTATTATTCATGTAAAGAGAATAACCATTATTCTCTACCTTAAATGAATAACCGTATTGCAATAAACATGATCTAATCACGTTCATGCTCAACGCAAACACCAAATAACATTTATTTAGGTTCGTCACTAATCCCGAAGGTAGAGAGAGCGTGCGATGTTGACCACATCAACCTTGGAAACATTTCCAACACACATCGTCACCTCACCCTTAGCTAGTCTCCGTTTATTTTGTAGCTATTATTTCGAGTTACTAACATTTAGCAACTGAACCGGTATCCAATATCCAAGTTTTGAAGAAGTTCAAAATGGATCGGTCCAAGAAGGGGTTCTTGCCTGTGTTACAAGGTGTGAAGTTGAGTAAGACTCAATGCCAAGTGACTGCAGAAGATAGAGAAAAGATGAGTGTCATCCCCTATGCATCAGCCATAGGCTCTATCATGTATGCAATGCTGTGCACAAGACCCGATGTCAGCCTTGCCATAAGTATGGCAGGAAGGTTTCAAAGTGATCCTGGAATGGAACATTGGGCAGCGGTCAAGAATATCCTTAAGTACCTAAAAAGGACTAAGGAAATGTTTCTCGTTTATGGAGGTGATGAAGAGCTCATCGTAAAGGGTTACGTTGATGCAAGCTTTGACACTGATCCGGATGACTAAGTCGCAAACTGGATACGTATTTATTCTCAACGGGGGAGCGGTAAGCTGGTGCAGTTCCAAGCAAAGCGTGGTAGCCGATTCTACATGTGAAGCAGAGTACATCACAGCCTCTGAGGTGGCGAAGGAAGGTGTCTAGATGAAGCAGTTCATGACAGATCTTGGAGTAGTGCCCGGTGCACTGAATCCAATGAACCTGCCATTGCTTTGGCCAAGGAACCAAGGTTTCACAAGAGGACCAGACACATGAAGCGACGCTTCAACTCCATCCGCGATTACATCGAGGAGAAGGACATAAATATTTGCAAAGTGCACACGGATCTGAATGTTGCAGACCCATTAACTAAACCTCTTCCAAGGGCTAAACATGACCAACACCAGAACTGCATGGGTGTTCGATTCATTACAATGTAAATCACATAGTGATGTGAACTAGATTATTGACTCTAGTGCAAGTGGGAGACTGTTGGAAATATGCCCTAGAGGCAATAAATAAAGTGTTTATTATTATATTTCCTTGTTCATGATAATCATTTATTATCCATGCTATAATTGTATTGATTGGAAACACATCACATGTGTGGGTAAATAGACAACACTATGTCCCTAGTATGCCTCTAGTGAACTAGCTTGTTGATCAAAGATGGTCAAGGTTTCCTAGCCATTGACATGTGATGTCATTTGATAACGGGATCACATAATTAGGAGAATTATGTGATGGACAAGACCCAAACTACAAACGTAGCAAATGATCGTGTCAGTTTATTGTTACTGTTTTCTGCATGTCAAGTATATGTTCCTATGACCATGAGATCATGCAACTCACGGATACCGTAGGAGTGCCTTGTGTGTATCAAATGTTGCAACGTAACTGGGTGACTATAAAGGTGCTCTACAGGTGTCACACCCAAGATGCGTGCCTATCCGTTTAAGGCACGAGGGCCTCGCAAGGGATAGAGGCGCATCTTGCCGCTAGCAAGAATAGTATCATCACAACATACATTACTGAATGAGAAGAGTATACAAGTTGGCTTACACTCGCCACATGCTAACTTACAATGATATAAAATCATAGCATCAAGTTGAACACAGGGTCCGACTACAGACGAAATCAAACGATAAAAGAAGTTGCAAATGATACTATCAAGCTGTCCCAAAGATCACGACCAGGTCCTCTACTCATCCGGATACGTCACGTACATCCTGCCTCTCTCCTCATCATACTCCCACTGGAGCTGAGTAAGATCATCCTACATGAACTCATCTGATCTTGCACCTGGATATTGTAGTAAACTGTGAGCCACAAAGGACTCAACTATCATGTGCCCGGGTACCAAGACTATTTAAGCTTTATGAAGGAAGGGTGATGTTTAGTTTGCAGCAGCACTAAGCATTATATGGTGGCTAGCTTACGCAACATGAAATAAATATGAGTGGCCTACGAAGAACGATCGAATCTGGTATGATCTCTAAGAGATCCTGAACACTTACTTACATCAATCATAACCCCACCGTGTTCTCTCTCGGTTCATGTTCACGAGCAGAGACGATCACGGTTACTCACACAGTTGATGTGTTTTAATTAGAGTTTACTTCAAGTTTTCTATAACCGGGTGTTAAACAAGTATCCAAGTTGCCACATAACCGCGGGCATGGCTTTCCGAATGGTTTAACCCTGTAGGGGTGCTCCAACTAGTCCATCACAAATAACCACACTCCGTGGGAATAGCCTCGAACGCGGTTCTCGCGATCATCATAGACAATTCCAAAGGAGGCCAACACCTCGAGTAAACCCGAAGACAGTCAGACTCCTCACGCAAGACATTCGATAAAGGTAAAACAAATCCAGCAAGACCTCCCGACGTGTCGATGAACCCGATAAGAGCCGCGTATCTCAGTCTCAGGACACGACGGATAAGCTACGCATACGGAGGCCTGATAGAAATCTCCCAAGTTGCCCTGGGTTGGCCCCGCATAGTGCTCTAGTTGGGACCAACACTCATGAGGAGCACTGGCCCGGGGGTTGATTAAATTATCCACGGGGTTGCAAAGCCCTATGCAAGTTCATTAGTTATTAGCAAATGTAGTACCAAAGTTGAGTCTTGCCAGACAAGTTTTAATCTCAACCGAATAATCAAGGGGGTCCCCATAACAACCCCAAGCATGTTAGGAGCGCAAAATATGGAAAACATAACACCGGTAACAAGGAACTAATGGCGGTAGCATTGGAACAAAACACTCAGCAAAAGGCCAAGCCTTCCACCAATACCAGATATATATATGTGCATTAAATTAAGTAACAGAATTATTGTGATATCCAATCCATGTTGTCACATGGAACAACCTGCACCTGCAACTAAGAACACTATAAGAGGGGCAGAGCAGCGGTAACTTAGCCAATCAACGGTTTGCTGGGATGTGGAGGTTAGAGGCTGCCATGGCAACATGGGGGCTGATATCATGTGGTAGGAAGCGCAATTGTAACGATAAGAACGAGAAACTAGCAAGCAAAGATAGTATTGGGATCCGGGTACGATCATCTTGCCTGTTGGATCTTCAGTGGAACAAGTAGCGAGATCCTCGTAGTGGTACTCCCTAGGGTCCTCGAACTCAGTTTCGACACTCGCGTATACCCAAGAGAAACAGCAAATGAATAACCAACCAAGGTGCAATGCACAACCAAGATGATGCATGATCCATTTAATGAAGTTTTAAACATGGCAACCCAGTTCTGGTCAAGCTTCGCATGCAAAGTTTGTATATTAGTGAATCTGGACAGAACCTGATGTTAAGTTATTTATACATGCATGAACATGGCAAATATGGATGCATCATGCAAAATCGATGAAAATGCATATAAGGATCGCGAGAAACGGAGCTACGGTCCTCGAGATACGCTCACGACACGGAACGGAGGCAAAACACAAGATCATCAAAGACCTGGGCTAATTATTGGCATTCCAAGGTAGCCACTAGTTAGGTGATGAAAAATCAATCTTATTAGGATCAAGAATCAATCCATTCCATGGAGTATATCTCCCACAACTCACAAAACAAGATAGCACCCAATCTGCCACAAAACAGCAACATAGCAATTTGAAAATCCCACAACTATTGCTACAGGAACTCTACAGCCACAAACAAGACATGAACATAAACTACACCACATACACACACCAATTCATCCAACTATGCAATCAGCAAAAGAGCTACACATCACTATGCATGGAGCTGGCAAGTAGGCATGATGAAACAGGTTTTTAGGGACTTAGTGAAAATTCCAGTTTTCCGGAATCTGGGTAACAAAGTAGCAAGTTGACAACACTGGTTAAATATGCTAGAAAGCTCCAAATGGCATGAAAATTTACAGGATGGTAGACGACAATATCTACTACAAATACCTAGCACTAAGCATGATGAAAAACCCACCACAGCACTTGCTACAATCCACTCTTCATGGAAAAACAATAACAGCAGAATCTCTAGACAACCATTTCTAAGCAGGATGAACAGTAACAGAAAGTAGCCAACTAAACAGTATGGTTCCCACTGATCTGGGAACTTATCATAAATAACAAAAATACTGGGACATTACCATCAACTTAGACTAACAAACTCATGTTGGCAAGAACTTAAAATCATACATGGATTGACTCATAATAAAAAGACAAAAGGGCATCACAGCCTAAAAATGCAGTTTTGTCAAGTTGCCCCAAAGTCAAATTTGACTTCACAGGTGCATACATGGGTTGATTCTACCCCAAATGCATTACTCATACCCCTATACTTGTGTGGAGCAAAGGGATGGAAAGCTAGGTCGAAATTATGACCCTATCTCCCATGGATGACTTATGGCACTTAAGTGGCATGATGAAAATGCACAAAATGACATGGGCTCTAAGCTTACAAGTTGGAAATGAATAAATAGCACCCTAGGGACATGTTAACATGGCATAGCATCATTTACAAGGATGAAACTAGCTAGAAGAGAAACTATGCTAATGTGAGAGTAACCTACACATGGAGCTAAGCATGCACTTACATCCACACTTGCATATATATACCAACCAACAACACACTAATATGCAAACCATGCTCATGCTTGTATGCACTTGGCACCTACACACCCAAGCCCATACATGTGCAATTACACATGCACCAACACACACACACACACACTCTAGCATTCTCACACATGGATGTGTGTGAAAGCACACAAACATACATACACATGCACTTGGACAAGTGTATGTGCAAGAGCACACACACACAACTACACGCACACTATCAACCACAACCCATCCACATGTGTACACACACAAGGGGGGGTATGTATGCATACAAACACATACACATATAAGATGTGCATAAGTGTATGCAAAACATACACACACACTCACTAAGACCACATACATACATACATACACTAAGTGCACACATACAAACACTACACATGCACCTCTAACATAAATAATAAGGGATCCTAGGTCCCACACCTACATACACACACAAACAATTAAAAGGGAAAGAAAGGAAGGCAAAAAAAAGAACACCAAAAAAAGGGGGAGAAGGGGGGATTCGAACCCCAGATCCCCTGATCACACACAACACACTCTACCACTGGGCTACGGCTCGGCTCCTAACAGAAGGGGGGACGCGACACTCTAATACACACACGCGCACACTCCATTTGACAAAACTGAAGAACGACAGCGCAGGTAACAACGGCGGCGACAGATTCCGACAGCTACATGGGGTCTCCGGCGACACGGATGGGCGGAATCGAAGTGGGGCACTACGGTTTTCCCATCCCTCGCCTCTTCTCGCGAAGAGGGGGATGGAGGCGAGCAGCAGGTGCTCACTAGCGGACGCGAGCGACAGACGCGACGGCGAACACGCTACAGAGCAAGAGAGGGGAAGAGGAGCTCCGGTTGCTCACCTCGAGGGTCTCGAGGAGAGGCGAAGCGCGACGACGAAGGGGAAGGAGAGGCGGGGACGCGACGACGACGAAGAGGAAGAAGATGGCGGAGCAGGACGTCCGGCGACGACGTGCTCCTCGCTGCAGGGCTCCTCCGAGGCCCCTAGCGGCGGAAATGGAACGACGGGAGAGTCCGCGCACCCCACGCCATCCTGGACGCGGCAAGGGCCACCAGAGACGCGTTGCGACGGCGACGAAGACCCGGCAGAGCTCACTGACTAACTCTAAAACTTACCTTGACAGGGAGGAAGAAGAGCGAAGGGAGAGCAGAGGAGAGCTCGATGGGGGCTGCGGCGGTGGCGGAGGGAAGAGGAACCCTAGGCGGGTACGCACGCATGCCGAGGGGGGACTAAATACCACTAGGCTGACGGCGACGGAAAAGGGCGACGTGGCGACGCTCTCTCTCTGAACCAACTGACGGAGGAGGACGACGGGGCAGGTGGCCGTCACTGCTCACGTGGGCTGGGCCTCGGCCCACCTGCTCCTCTTCTCTCTCTCTCTCTCAAATAAAACAGAGAAGGGTTTTCTTTTAAATAAAACAGCCAGGATAAAAATAAAGCCGAGAGCAAAAGAAAAAGGTTTGGGTGAAAACAAAAATAGTTTTGAGAAGGAAATATTATGCTCCTAATTATAAAAATGTTAAATGGAATTATTTCACAAGTTATTTTTAATATATTAATAAAACAGCCCCTGTTTTGAATAGGTTTCAAAACCCAACATAACCACATACCCAAAGTTTCACTCCCAATATTAATAGCAATATTAGGGCCACCTCATGGGCATTTTAAAAGATTTTTAGAACAACTTAAATCTGCCAAGTATTACATTGGGAATAAAAGCAATGGGAGGGGGTTTTAGTGAAGGAAGAGAAGAGAGGTAGAAGAGGGAGAGGTTGCACACATGGAGACCACCACTCTCAAGGCCAAGACCACACAAGGCACATCACATACATGATCCAATACAAGACACACAACACAAGCAAGCATGATGAATGGCATGATGATGAAATGATGGATGCCATGATGCATGAAAGCAAATCCATCACATGGGACAAGGTGCAAGACATCACATAGCTCATGACACAAGGTTCATACATATGGTTACATGCCAAATAAGGTAGGGACATCACTAGGGATGTCACAACTCTCCCACACTACAAGAGGATCTCGACCCGAGATCTAGGAACCGAAGAAGTCTGGAAATTCAGAAACAAGTAGCTTCTTTGTCGGAATGATGAGACCACTTCACCTTGAGGAACTTGATAGACTTGTTGCGAGTCTTATGCTCAGTTTCTTCAAGAATTGCAACTGGATGCTCACGATAAGAAAGATCAGCTTGAAGATCTATGTCTTGGAGGTCAATGGTTCGCTCGGGAGTCTTGAAGCATTTCCGGAGCTGAGAAACATGGAAGACATCGTGCACGTTCGCGAAGTTTGGAGGAAGCTCAAGTTGATATGCAAGACCACCTCTCTTGTCCACAACTTTGAAAGGACCAACAAAACGAGGAGCCAACTTCCCTTTGATTCCAAATCGCTGCGTGCCTCTTATGGGAGAAACCTTGAGATAGACAAAATCATCCACTTGGAAAGCAACATCCCGGTGCTTGCTATCATAATAGCTCTTTTGACGGGACTGAGCTGCTTTGAGGTTCTCGCGAATGACATGGCACATTTCTTCTGCTTCAATGATCATGTCATTGCCCAAAATCTGACGCTCACCGGTTTCAGACCAGTTAAGCGGGATACGACACTTTCTGCCATAGAGAATCTCGAAAGGGGCCTTGCCTGAACTAGCTTGAAAGCTGTTGTTGTATGAGAATTGGCAAGAAATCCTTATGGAATCATCTGAAGGTTGAGCTTGCGGAAGGCTTCACAAAGCTCGGGCTGAAGAGGCTTCAAGATCAGACTATTGCAGTACGCCTTACGGCTGAGCGCATCTGCAATGACATTTGCTTTCCCAGGAGTATACTCAATGCTTGGGTTGAAGTCTTCAAGCATTTCCACCCAACGAGATTACCGAAGATTGAGATTGGGTTGAGTGAAAATGTACTTCGGGCTCTTGTGATCAGTGTACACCTCAACTGGTCTACCCAACAACAAATGCCTCCAAGTCATTAGAGCATGCACAACTGCCGCCAACTCAAGATCATGAGTGGGGTAGTTCTTCTCGGCAGGCTTCAACTGACGCGAGGTATAAGCAACAATCTTCTTGTCTTGCATGAGAACACCACCAAGACCTTGGAGAGAAGCATCACAAAAAACTTGGAAAGGCTTGGACTGCTCAGGGGGAACAAGAACTGGAGCTGAAGTCAGTCTCTGCTTGAGAGTATTGAACGCCACATCACACTCAGGAGACCAAACATACTTGACGCTCTTCTGGAGGAGATTGGACAGAGGCTTAGCAATTTGAGAGAAGTTCTCCACGAATCTTCTGCAATAACTAGCAAGCCCAAGGAAGCTCCGAAGCTGCTTCACATTCTGAGGAGGTTCCCACTTCAACATTGCCTCGACTTTCTCAGGGTGCACTTTAATTCCCTCGGCAGATATGACATGCCCGAGGCACACCATTTCATTGAGCCAGAACTCACACTTGGAAAACTTGGCATAAAACCGATGTCCCCTTAACTTTTCAAGCACAAGGCGGAGATGCTCTGCATGATCTTCTTCTGTCTCTGAGAACACAAGGATATCATCCAGATAGACCAAGACGAACTCATTCTTAAAAGGAGAGAAGATGAAATTCATCATTCTTGAGAAGGTTGGAGGAGCATTCGCAAGACCAAACGACATAACGGTGTACTCATAAGAGCCAAAACTTGTACTGAAAGCGGTCTTGGGAATGTCTTCTTCGCGAATGCGAATTTGATGATAACCCATGTGAAGATCAAGCTTTGAGAAAACCTTGGCACCTTTCAGTTGCTCAAACAACTCATTGATGTTGGGAAGTGGGTACTTGTTTCTGATTGTCTTCTTGTTCAATGGCCGATAGTCCACACAAAGACGATCCGTGCCATCCTTCTTCTTGACAAACAAACTCCACAACCCCACCGAGAAGAGCTTGGTCTGATCAGACCCAAACGTTCTTGCTCATCTAGCTGCTTCTTCAACTCTTTCAGCTCTTCGGGGCCAAGTTTATACGGGCGCTTGCAGACCGGTTCAGTTCTGGGCTCGAGACCAATCATGAACTCAACTGGCCGGTGTGGAGGCATTCCTGGCAACTCTTCTGGAAAGACATCTTCATACTCACAAACCACTGGAATTTGAGAAATCGCCGAGATTTCACCCTTCTCATTAAGAGCAAAGAGACGGATTGTGTCATCGCGAGCTGCGAAAATAATCACGTCTTCTGAAGGATGAGTCAGCTTGACTTCTTTTGCTTTGCAATCAATATGAGCCTTATTCATAGCCAGGAAATCCATGCCCAGAATGAGATCAATATCAGAATTCCCGAGAACAATTGGAGAAGCCAGAAAAGAATAATTGCCCATCTTGATGGAAACATCTGGAACCACTACATTGGAACTCATCAACTAGCCTAGGGACACCACCCGAAAAGGACTAGGAAGAACTACTGAATAGAAATCATGCTTCCAAGCAAAAGGTTTAGAAATGAATGAATGCGATGCACCAGAAACAAACTAGACTTTAGTAGGAAAATCATTAACTAAGAGATTACCCATAATCACATCATTGGCATGCTCTGCTTCAGCTGCATTCACCATATTCACTCTGACTGACTTGGGATTATGCTTCACCATAGCATTGCCTGGAGGCTTGACATGAGGAGGAGGCGGAAGATGCCGCTGGTTGCACTTGTTTGCATAGTGGCCCTTCTGACCACACTTGTGACAAGTCACCTCAGAAAGCGGAGGAACATTGCCTGGAGGAGGAACAAGAACAACCTTGGACGCCTGGGTCTTCTGCTGGAAACCTGGGTTGGGTGGGTGGGAAGAACCACGACCACCGAACTGCTTCTGCTGCTAAGGAGGACGAAACGGAAGAGGATTTGGTGCCCAATACTTCTGCTGCTTAGGAATCATCTGAGAGCCGGAAGAAGAAGAATATGAATCTCTAGAACGCTTCTTGGAGTTCTCCAACTTGAGCTGAGCTGCTTCAATCTTCAAAGCCATGTTGTAAAACCGATCAAACTCACGAGGCTCTTGAAGAACAAGGCCTGGCAGAAGCTCATCCTTGAGACCACCTCTGAACTGATAGATCATAGCCTTATCATTTGGAACATCTTGCTTGGCATAACGAGCTAGATTCTGGAACTCAATGTTGTACTGGTAGACAGACTTGGTTCCCTGCTTCAGGTGCCTGAACTTCTCATGCATCTCCTCGACAAAGCTTGTCGGAATGTAATGAGCCCTGAAGTCAAGATGGAAATCGTCCCAAGTAACAACACGATCGCCCCTGGAATCCTTGTACTGTTGCCACCAATCAGCTGCTTGACCCTTTAGCTGGAACGATGCAAACCTGACAAAGTCCTCTGGCCTGACATTGCTGCACTCAAAATGCTTACTCATATCACGAAGCCAATCATCAACATCTAGAGGCTGCTCACAACAGGTGAAAGTCTTGGGCTGGTTGGCAAGGAACTGATTGAGTGTCGCAAACTGAAGCTGATTCTGAAAATTGCCTTGAAAACCTTGCTGACCCTGCTCCCTTTCTTGCAACAGCCTGAGCAACATCTAGGTGTTTGCATTGGTCACGGCCATCATAGCTTGCCAAGCTTCTGGAGGAGGAGGCGGAGGAGGCGGTGGCGAGGTTGGTTGTGGAACATTAGTCTGCTCCTCACCACGACCCGGATTGCTGTGAGTTGGTGGAGCCATCCTGAAGATGGACAAAACGCATCAGCACCTCATTGACAATATGAAACATAAGCTGAATCAAATGCTTGAAAGAAACTGAACAATTAACAACATAGCCTTCCTACTGAAAAATTAGTAAGAATGCTTCTTCGGTTATGATAACATCATCAGAAATTAGAAGCCACTTGCAATAACACAACAAGTATTGAGCTAAGCGCTCAGACAATGTACATACCCAATACATCTGGCGAAGATGATCCTAGGTGACTACAAGATTTCCCACATATGAACTTCCGAAAACTTTCTTGTTTATGCAATTCGGGTTGCGGAATCAGGAACCTGCCCTAGGCAATCAACTGCGACTGCATCCGCAACCTTCCACACAAGAATTCAAGACATTTTGCAAACTCGTCTAATCTCGAATCCTCGATCTCACAACGATACTACACCATGGTGGTACCCCGAACGCCTCCCCAATACTGGGTGACTCCGACCTTATCTCACCACGATAAGTATTGAAGCAATTTCGAACATTCTCCATCCTGAGGTATCAAGGAAGCTGAATGATAACGTTGTGCCAACATTCCCTGGAGCTCGACTCCCCGGAAGAAATCAAGTCAGACAGGAGGCACCAAGACAGAACCCTGTCACATCGACATCATATAGACTCCAAAATACCCGCGTGATCCTAAATTTTTTTTGAGCGAGAAGAGGAGTAGAATCAAAATTTCCAAAGTCGTATACCTCACCAGAGCATAGAAGAGGAGTAAAAAGAATCCTATTCTCCGATATAACTAGACTCAAAATAGTTTTTACTAGATTCGACTCGGCCAAGTTTGAACAAGCAAAGGCTCCTATGGTCGTATGGCTCTGATACCAACTTGTCACGCCCAAGATGCGTGCCTATCCGTTTAAGGCACGAGGGCCTCACAAGGGATAGAGGCACATCTTGCCGTTAGCAAGAATAGTATCATCACAACATACATTACTGAATGAGAAGAGTATACAAGTTGGCTTACACTCACCACATGCTAAATTACAATGACACTCAAATCATAGCATCAAGTTGAACACAGGGTCCGACTACGGACGAAATCAAACGATAAAAGAAGTTGCAAATGATACTATCAAGCTATCCCAAAGATCACGACTAGGTCCTCTACTCATCCGGATACGTCACGTACATCCTGCCTCTCTCCTCATCATACTCCCACTGGAGCTGAGTAAGATCCTCCTGCACGAACTCATCTGATCCTGCACCTGGATATTGTAGTAAACTATGAGCCACAGAGGACTTAGCTATCATGTGCCCGGATACCAAGACTATTTAAGCTTTAGGAAGGAAGGGTGATGTTTAGTTTGCAGCAGCACTAAGCATTATATGGTGGCTAGCTTACGCAACATGAAATAAATATGAGTGGCCTACGAAGAACGATCGAATCTGGTATGATCTCTAAGAGATCCTGAATACTTACTTACGTCAATCATAACCCCACCGTGTTCTCTCTCGGTTCATGTTCACGAGCAGAGACGATCACGGTTACTCACACAGTTGATGTGTTTTAATTAGAGTTTACTTCAAGTTTTCTATAACCGGGTGTTAAAGTATCCAAGTTGCCACATAACCGCGAGCATGGCTTTCCGAAAGGTTTAACCCTGCAGGGGTGCTCCAACTAGTCCATCACAAATAACCACACTCCGTGGGAATAGCCTCGAACGCGGTTCTCGCGATCATCATAGACAATTCCAAAGGAGGCCAACACCTCGAGTAAACCTGAAGACAGTCAGACTCCTCACGCAAGACATTCGATAAAGGTAAAACAAATCCAGCAAGACCTCCCGACGTGTCGATGAACCCGATAAGAGCCGCGTATCTCAGTCTCAGGACACGACGGATAAGCTACGGGTACGGAGGCCTGATAGAAATCTCCCAAGTTGCCCTGGGTTGGCCCCGCACAGTGCTCTAGTTTGGACCAACACTCATGAGGAGCACTGGCCCGGGGGTTGATTAAATTATCCACGGGGTTGCAAAGCCCTATGCAAGTTCATTAGTTATTAGCAAATGTAGTACCAAAGTTGGGTCTTGCCAGACAAGTTTTAATCTCAACCGAATAATCAAGGGGGTCCCCGTAACAACCCCAAGCGTGTTAGGAGCGCAAAATATGGAAAACATAACACTGGTAACAAGGAACTAATGGCAGTAGCAGCGGAACAAAACACTCAACAAAAGGCCAAGCCTTCCACCAATACCATATATATATGTGCATTAAATTAAATAACAGAATTATTGTGATATCCAATCCATGTTTTCACATGGAACAACCTGCACCTGCAACTAAGAACGCTATCAGAGGGGTAGAGCAGCGGTAACTTAGCCAATCAATGGTTTGCTAGGATGTGGAGGTTAGAGGCTGCCATGGCAACATGGGGGCTGATATCATGTGGTAGGAAGCACAATTGTAACGATAAGAACGAGAAACTAGCAAGCAAAGATAGTATTGGGATTCGGGTACGATCATCTTGCCTGTTGGATCTTCAGTGGAACAAGTAGCGGGATCCTGGTAGTGGTACTCCCCAGGGTCCTCGAACTCAGTTTCGACACTCGCGTCTACCCAAGAGAAACAACAAATGAATAACCAACCAAGGTGCAAGATGATGCATGATCCATTTAATGAAGTTTTAAACATGGCAACCCAGTTCTGGTCCAGCTTCGCATGCAAAGTTTGTATATTAGTGAATCTGTACAGAACCTCATGTTAAGTTATTTAGACATGCATGAACATGGAAAATATGGATGCATCATGCAAAATTGATGAAAATGCATATAAGGATCACGAGAAACGGAGCTACGGTCCTCGAGATACGCTCACGACACGAAACGTAGGCAAAACACAAGATCATCAGAGACCTGGGCTAATTCTTGGCATTCCAAGGTAGCCACTGGTTAGGTGATGAAAAATCAATCATATTAGGCTCAAGAATCAATCTATTCCATGGAGTATATCTCCCACAACTCACAAAACAAGATAGCACCCAATCTGCCACAAAACAGTAACATAGCAATTTGAAAAGCCCACAACTATTGCTACAGGAACTCTACAGCCACAAACAAGACATGAACATAAACTACACCACACACACACACACCAATTCATCCAACTATGCAATCAGCAAAAGAGCTACACATTACTATGCATGGAGCTGGCAAGTAGGCATGATGAAACAGGTTTTTAGGGACTTAGTGAAAATTCCAGTTTTCTGGAATCTGGGTTAACAAAGTAGCAAGTTGACAGCACTGGTTAAATATGCTAGAAAGCTCCAAAAGGCATGAAAATTTACAGGATGGTAGATGACAATATCTACTACAAATACCTAGCACCGAGCATGATCAAAAACCCACCACAGCACTTGCTACAATCCACTCTTCATGGAAAAACAATAACAGCAGAATCTCCAGACTTAGCCATTTCTAAGCAGGATGAACAGTAACAGAAAGTAGTCAAATAAACAGCATGGTTCCCACTGATCTGGGAACTTATCATAAATAACAAAAATACTGGGACATTACCATAAACTTAGATTAACAAACTCATGTTGGCAAGAACTTAAAATCATGCATGGATTGACTCATAATAAAAAGACAAAAGGGCATCACAGCCTAAAAATGCAGTTTTGTCAGGTTGCCCCAAAGTCAAATTTGACTTCACAGGTGCATACATGGGTTGATTCTACCCCAAATGAATTACTCATACCCCTATACTTGTGTGGAGCAAAGGGATGGAAAGCTAGGTCGAAATTATGACCCTATCTCCCATGGATGACTTATGGCACTTAAGTGGCATGATGAAAATGCACAAAATGACATGGGCTCTAAGCTTACAAGTTGGAAATGAATAAATAGCACCCTAGGGACATGTTAACATGGCATAGCATCATTTACAAGGATGAAACTAGCTAGAAGAGAAACTATGCTAATGTGAGAGTAACCTACACATGGAGCGAAGCATGCACTTACATCCACACTTGCATATATATACCAACCAACAACACACTCATATGCAAACCATGCTCATGCTTGTATGCACTTGGCACCTACACACCCAAGCCCATACATGTGCAATTACACATGCACCAACACACACACAGACTCTCTAGCATTCTCACACATGGATGTGTGTGAAACCACACAAACATACATACACATGCACTTGGACAAGTGTATGTGCAAGAGCACACACACACACAACTACACCCGCACTATCAACCACAACCCATCCACATGCGTACACACACAAGGGGGGGTATGTATGCATACAAACACATACACATATGAGATGTGCATAAGTGTATGCAAAACATACACACACACACACTCACTAAGACCACATACATACATACATACACTAAGTGCACACACACAAACACTACACATGCACCTCTAACAAAAATAATAAGGGATCCTAGGTCCCACACCTACATACACACATAAACAATTAAAAGGGAAAGAAAAGAAGGCAAAAAAAGAACACCAAAAAAAGGGGGAGAAGGGGATTTTCGAACCCATATCCCCTGGTCACACACAACACACTCTACCACTCGGCTACGACTCGGCTCTTATCAGAAGGGGGGACGCGGCGCTCTAATACACACATGCGCACACTCCCTCTGACGAAACTGAAGAACGACAGCGCAGGCAACAACGGCGGCGACAGAGCAACGACGGCGACGATTCCGACGGCTACACGGGGTCTCCGGCGACGGGGATGGGCGGAATCAAAGCGGGGCACTACGATTTTCCCATCCCTCGCCTCTTCTCACGAAGAGGGGGATGGAGGCGACCAGCAGGTGCTCACTAGCAGACGCCGGCGACAGACGTGACGGCGGACACGCTACAGAGCAGGAGAGGGGAAGAGGAGCTCCGGTTTCTCACCTCGAGGGGCTCGGGGAGAGGCGGAGTGCGACGACGAAGGGGAAGGAGAGGCGGGGACGCCACGATGACGAAGAGGAAGAAGATGGCAGAGCAGGACGTCCGTTGACGACGTGCTCCTCGCTGCAGGGCTCCTTCGAGGCCCCTAGCGGCAGAAATGGAACGGCGGGAGAGTCCGCGCACCCCACGCCATCCTGGACGCGGCGAGGGCCACCGGAGACGCGCTGCGACGGCGATGAAGACCCGGCAGAGCTCACTGACTGACTCTGAAACTTACCTTGACAGGGAGGAAGAAGAGAGAAGGGAGAGCGGAGGAGATCTCAATGGGGGCTGCGACGGCGGTGGAGGGAAGAGGAACCCTAGGAGGGGACGCACGCACGTCGAGGGGGGACTAAATACCACTAGGCTGATGGTGACGACGACGAAAAAGGGCGACGCTCTCTCTCTGAACCAACTGACGGAGGAGGATGACGGGGCAGGTGGCCGTCACTGCTCACGTGGGCTGGGCCTTGGCCCACCTGCTCCTCCTCTCTCTCTCTCTCTCTCAAATAAAACAGAGAAGGGTTTTCTTTTAAATAAAACAGCCAGGATAAAAATAAAGCCGAGAGCAAAAGAAAAAGGTTTGGGTGAAAACAAAAATAGTTTTGAGAAGGAAATATTATGCTCCTGATTATAAAAATGTTAAATGGAATTATTTCACAAGTTATTTTTAATATATTAATAAAACAGCCTCTGTTTTGAATAGGTTTCAAAACCCAACATAACCACATACCCAAAGTTTCACTCCCAATATTAATGGCAATATTAGGGCCACCTCATGGGCATTTTAAAAGATTTTTAGAACAACTTAAATCTGCCAAGTATTACATTGGGAATAAAAGCAATGGGAGGGGGTTTTAGAGAAGGAAGAGAAGAGAGGTAGAAGAGGGAGAGGTTGCACACATGGAGACCACCACTCTCAAGGCCAAGACCACACAAGGCACATCACATACATGATCCAATACAAGACACACAACACAAGCAAGCATGATGATGAAATGATGGATGCCATGATGCATGAAAGCAAATCCATCACATGGGAAAAGGTGCAAGACATCACATAGCTCATGACACAAGGTTCATACATATGGTTACATGCCAAATAAGGTAGGGACATCACTAGGGATGTCACAACAGGTATCTCCGAGGGTGTCTGTTGAGTTGGCATGGATCAAGACTGGGATTTGTTACTCCGTGTGACGGAGAGGTATCTCAGGGCCCACTCGGTAATACAACATCACAATAAGCCTTGCAAGCAATGTGACTAAGTGTTAGTCATGGGATCTTGTATTACGGAACAAGTAAAGAGACTTGCCGGTAACGAGGTTGAACTAGGTATGGAGATACCGACGATCGAATCTCGGGCAAGTAACATACCGAAGAACAAAGGGAACATCATACGGGATTAACTGAATCCTTGACATAGAGGTTCGACCGATAAAGATCTTCGTAGAATATGTAGGAATCAATATGGGCATCTAGGTCCTGCTATTGGTTATTAACTGTAGAGGTGTCTCGGTCATGTCTACATAGTTCTCGAACCCGCAGGGTCTGCACACTTAAGGTTCGGTGACGTTTCGGTAGTATAGAGTTATGTATGGTGGTGACCGAAGTTTGTTTGGAGTCCTGGATGAGATCCCGGACGTCATGAGGAGCTCCGGAATGGTCTGGAGGTAAAGATTGATATATAGGAAGTCCCAATTTGGTCACCGGAAAAGTTTTGGGCTCATCGGTAGTGTACTGGGAGTGCCGGTAGTGTACCGAGAGACCATCGGGAGGGGTATTTCGACCAAAGAGGCAACATGGGATGTGGGAGAGTAAATACCATCCCTTTGTGGGATGGTGGAAGTCCCACACAAGGCCCATGCGGCTAGGAAGAAAAGCCCCAAGGGAAAAAGGTGGAAAAAGGCCAAAAAAGGAGGAATCCTAGTCCTACTAGGATTGGAGGAGGAGTCCTCCTCTCCTCCCCACTTCGGTCGAACCAAGGAGGTTTGGCCCTTGCGCCAAGTCCTCTCCTCCCTCCCTCTTATATATACTAGAGGTTTTAGGGTTTTTGCACAGAATTTTCAGCCACGTGCTGCCCGTTCCTCCAGTGCATAGTTTCTCCTCTAGATCGGATTTCTGCAGTGGTTAGGCGAAGCCCTGTCGGAATAGCTCCACCACCATCGCCGGAGCGCCGTCATGCTGCCGGAGAACTCTCTTCCTCTCCGCTCCCTCTTGATCAAGATGGCGGAGATCGTCATCAAGCTGTACGTGTGCTAAACGCGGAGGTGTCGTCTGTTCGACGCTAGATCGGAAGGACCGTGATCAAGTTCGCGGGACGGATCGTGATCAAGTTCGCGGGACGGAACATGATTGGATCGCGGGACGGATCGTGATTGGATCGCGGGACACTCGGCGATTTGGATCGCGAAGACATTCGACTACACCAACCGCGTTTCTTAACGCTTCCCACTTAGCGATCTACAAGGGTATGTAGATCCACTCTCCCTCTCGTAGATGCTCATCACCATGGATAGGTCTTGCGTGAACGTAGGAATTTTTTTGTTTGCCATGCGACGTTCCCCAACAGATAGGTCGTGGCCCCCCTATGCGAAGTCCAGTCCAGATGATGGTTCTGATAGAACCATGATTGTGTGTGTTGCTTGTTTTTGCTTGTTTGTGCTTTGGTATAAGTCACACTTTTTCCCTAGGCAACGAGTGCGCGACTATATGACCTACCTAGATGTTTGTGTTTGGCCTTTTCGGCACTTGCTTGATTGCACTTGCACTATACCACCCCCTTAGGCACTCTCCTCGATGCTACTTTCCCTCTTCCCCCTATCGTCAACCGAAGACCGGCAAGGCAAGATGCACCAAGGATCCACCTTGATAAATAACTACCGTTGAAGACCTTTGAGGACAACCTACACAACCAGACGCAACCCCATAGAGTTAGGGTTTTCCCTCAAGATTGGAAACCCCTCCCTAGCCCAACCTAGACCTCCCAAGCTACCTTGGCTCAAACCTTTGATCACATGTTTAATACACGGATTTGCCAGATCACGTGTTGAGCATCAATAACCCCTGCCTTGCATTGGGTTCATTATGGAGCTAGTAATCATAGGGAACAAACATCCTTCATTCTTACGCTAGCACTAGAACCTTGATGCCATAGGAAGGGTCATTCTAAGGGTATACGATTTGTGGATAATGATTTTATTTAGCCATAATAGATGTCTTGAGGAAGCAATTGAGACCCTTTCGTGGATTACGAGGCTTAATGTTGGTAGACGAACTTGGTGGATCAAGATTGATAGAGTAGCATAACTTACTTGTCCCTTGAGCAAATTAGATTAGTAGGACAATTATGGCCACAAGTTGAAATTCTTCGTGGATAATGACTTGACTTTGGCAATAATATTTATAGTGGACTGATGATGTTACAATAGTAACTAGAGTAACTAGTAAGAATTCTTACTAGATGTAAAACTTGGGTAGGTGATTCTACTGGGTGCTCGAGATCAATTAAACAACATGGTTCGGAGTAACTTGTATTTAGACCAATGATCTTGATCATGATGCCGTGTTTCCCGGTGGATGATAGTAGAAGGAATCGGATGATGATAGGAATAATTTAGGGATCTATATAAGCTCGACCTTGGAGTTTAGTTGGTCATGAGATTGGAAGTTCGTGGCTATACTGTGATAATATTCCTTGCAATGATATGTGGATTATATGAACCCGAGGATATTATGTTGGACACCATCGATGGTGGATTTTTAGCAGTAATGTGTCATGTAATAGTGGAGGATATTTGTGGATCGACTAAGTAGGATTCGTAGGAAGGAAATAAGATCTTGGATTGGTATATTATGAGTTTCCTTAGCATAGTAATGCAGTACCTTAGACCTTTGATGGGTCAGTAGGACACTTGGATTGGTAGTGTCATGAACAGGCTTAGCGGCTTGTAAATTATCCCGAGGATTTTTATATAGGGATATATGGGAGTTAGCTATGGAGTACACATGAGATTTTGGTATAGTCCTTCTCTCAAAACCTTGGAGATATGCGTAGCATGTGTAAAATCGGAGTTGACTTATACGAGATGATACCTTTAATGATATAGGGTGATTTTGTTTGGAGTAATAGGGAGTACTATTGGCATCTAAGAACTGTGCTCAAGGCTAAGATGATAGACATTCCCTCACATCCTAAGCTCCTTGAAACCTCTAAGCTTTGCCGAGCCACAATGTGGCCAGGTTATGACCATAGGTCTTGGATCTAAGTCATTTGATTATGGCCGATACTCCACCCCGACCTCCACCAGACATGTTCATATGGAAGGTGGCCACAAGGACCTGTATTAGGTTGACCACAAACCCATGGACAAGTGACCACCCAGAACAAACAACCGTCTCTCTCACAAATTCCATGAGCAATGTGTTTATGAGGTATTTGGAGGAATATGTTGTTATCCTCACGGATGACTTGCTTATTTACCCAATAAGAGAAGGAATACCTTAGTCCTCTTGGGACTAGCCCCAGGGACATCAGCTGCCTTGCCTCTCAAAGAATAAGTTTATACCTTAAGAAGTTGGACTCCTCGAAGCACCCTCCCTACAGAAAAATACATTCTTGCCCAAGCAAGACGAAGGACCACTACGGTTAAGGAACCCGACGAAGAAGATGAAGCAAGATAAGTCAACCACCACTCCTGTGCCGGCTACATCAACTAGACTATACCAAGAAGCACCGACATCCAAGCACGATGAAGCCCTTGCACATCAAGAGGACTAAGGAACCCCTTGTTATGATTGGTTATCCATCAGTTCTTGATTAGGAAGGAATCAAGAAGTTGATAACACCTCTCACTCCACCACCTTGACGGTGTACGGTGGGCACGACATTCCCCTCCTTTCAAGATGCCTGGAATGAAGTGGGACGACTGTCATGACTTCATTATTAGCCCCTTTTTGGTCCCATCTAGGGCATAAACCTTGACTGGATCATGGTGAAACACCCATCAAAGGTAGTTCACCCCGCTTGCCAAGCCTCAGACCTTAGGGACTAGATGGCTGATCTATACTCTTGATAGTCACCTTATTTAGAACCCCTTAGAAACCTTCCCAGATGATAGAACCCGTTTTGACACTAAGTCTCTAAGCTTTGTCTTAGGGACGAGACTTGGCCCTAATCTTTACCACGATGTCTACGGAGAGACTAGTAGAACAGACACTCGAAAACTCGCGAGAAACATGCATCCATGACGATGAAGGCAAACGACCAGAGAAGAATGAAGAATCTACCTGGGCAACTTACTCAAGGAGAAGATCTCGACGAGAATCCCACGATGACGCACCTCAGCACTCTCAAGGATGAAGACCACCTACGATTGAAGACCTCCTGCTTTAAGGAAGACAAGGACTTCCCCGTCAACGAGAAACTACACCAAGACTCGACCCTTCTATTCTAACGTAAGACATCTTGATGTCACAAACCAACATGAGCAACCTTAGGACCAGCACACAAACACCCTGTTTTGCTAGGTCTTCTAACTTTGGGTTACACACACAAGCCAAGCCCTGCAAGGACCTCGTTCACCAAACCCTTGACCATTAGGAGAGCCTAGCATTTTATGAGAACACCGTTCACCTTAGACCAAGTCAACGGTGCACTCGAAGACATATCATCAGGAACTTCATGATCCAGAAGGACTACCATGCCAGAGCAGAAACAATGTGGAATGTGAAGAGTACCTCACCTATGAATGTCCGCGTCATCACCTAGCCTAGGATCTCGGGGACGAGATTCTTGTAAGGGGGGTAGGTCTATCACACCCTGTGTTTTGCGTCATGACTAAGTTAACATGACTCAAAAATTAGGGCCAATTAAAACTTTTTGAGTGCATTTGAATGCTTGACTCGTGTGTTATTTGCTTGCTTGTTTAGTTGCTTGCTAGTGCTCTATAATTCATAAACATCCTCCTACTCTCAAAACTCCTTTCCTTGATCTAAACTCTTGCCCAATGATCATAACATGTGTTTATTTTGGACAATGAGCATAAAACTATTTTTATAAACTTTTATTTTGGACAAAATGGATTTATTTAAATTAGGTTTTCAAACCCCCTAATTTGAGATTTGCATTGCAAGTCCCCAAACTGGGTGGATCATCTTTACCCAAATGCTTTATTTGAAACCCACTATATATATGACTTCCCAAAACACCAAATATGTTTAAAAGATTATTTTGCTATGTTATTTAAAGGCTTTTTATTAAGGCCAGAAATGGTCTTTTATAGGGAAAAATTATTTAAATTCTTTAAAAATATTTGAGAAAATTTAGGAAAACTCAGTGGACATATATTGTCCATATATAAGAGTTTCAACACATGGTCTTGTTCAAAATATTGGAAAAAACCCTTCAAAACCATTTCTGCCTATTTCAAGCATTTGAAATATTTATATAGGAAATATTCTCAAATAAATCCAAGAAAATTCTAGCATGACACATATGACATATGTGATAATCCTGCCAAATTGCACCTCAATCCCAATTGATTTGATAAACCAAAATATTCCAAAACCCTGCCTGTCCAGATCCTAATTTGAGCAACTCTACATTGCAAACTGTCTCCAATTATGCTCAAACTTTGTGGACATGTTCAAATTCTCTAATAATGCATCCACACCAAGTGGTGCATCAAGTAGAACAAATACATTGTCCAAATCCCCCAAACCCTTTTCTACTGATTTCAAGAATTGGGAACTTTTGCATTATCATGTTTCTCCAATTGATCCCAAACTTTGTAAACATATTATATTACCCAAATGATGATGCTACACTAAGTGGTGCATCAGGGAGAATAGCTTTGCAGGCCTAGATCTACAGAAACCTGATTCTACTGATTTCTAGGGCTTACAAAGTTTCCATTGACAACTTTCAACATATGATCTAAAAATTGGTGACCAAGCTTATTTATCCCAACTATTTGATCCTAGTAAGTTTCATAACAAGGGGAATCCTTTAGCTATCCCAAACACCTATCAAACACCTTCTACCCATTATTCTTACTCAATAACTGAGGCACCATAGGTGCTCTCCTTGAGCCCAAATTTTTACCATACCTCCATCATACATCTCCCCCACTCCAGTAACAAACCTAGCACCAGCTCCATGATTGAAGGGGGGGGGTAAAACCCAAAGATTCCCTCTTTTGGACAGCATTGGCATGCCTCTCTTCCTCTCTCCTATTATTCCATGCATGCTATTGCCCCCAAGTTTGACCACAACCCCTCTGGCATGCCAATGCATCATCACACGTCCAAAGATGGCATACTCATGTGGAAAATATGAGCAAACCATCTGAAAGTAGATTATGACAGCAGATACAACTTTGTACTGCAAGTGCTAATTATACTCATCTCCTTGAGATGAAAATTTATGGGCATATAGTCCTTCTATGCCTATGAGCACTGGACAAGGTTTTTTCCAAAGTCCCCTCTAGTAAAAACTTCCTTTCTAAGTTCCAAGTTTGCTGTTGCGAACTTACTCACATTGAAAACCACACCCACTCAGCCCCATTTTCTCTGAGACTTCACCAGTGCACTCTAGCACACATGCCTTGCATGCTAGACAACTTTAGCCGGCCAAAATGATGCCATGGACACCAAGTGGCATGGTGACCACACCACTGACCTGCAAAAGTGGTGTCTGCCACTTGAGGTCATCCTGTAGCTTGCGTCCGGCTTTGGCAAAGCACCCCAGCGCGCCTTGGATCCCCCCTAAGTCTCCCATGCCCATCCCTGATGCCACGATGCATCCAGGACCGCTCTGCCATGCGTGTTCGCCATGCCAGAGAGCATCCGAGCGCTCCCGAGCTCCCCCTCATCGCCCCCTATTTCTACCTCTCCCCGAGCTCCCTCTCGCGCCCCCGGACGCTCCCCTCTGTCCTAGGGTCCGCCTGACCGAGGCATTGGAGCTCCCTATCTCCGAAAGCCCTCTCATGGACGCGAGGTTGCCGCCTCGGCCTCGGGAAACTCCGGACAACCCCAACTTCCTCCTCTCCCCTGAGCCTCACCAGGACCACTCCATCACCTGTGAGCTCCTCCCCGCACCCCATTCCTTCATTTCTAGGGTCGTAGTACCGCCCCCACGGTCATCGGCAGCGGCCCCCACCACAGCCGAGGCCCTGCTTATTTCGGCGCTTCCCGGCGAAGGCTAAGCCCCCTAGTGGATGCGACCCTCCGTGTTGAGCTCGTCGGTGGCTGGAGCGTCGCCGGAGGTGGCCGGAGCCACCAGGGTGGTCGCTGGTGCTGCTCGGTCGCGATTTCCATGTGTCTCCCTGCACGGGTGGGAGGTGAGGGATAGACCCGACAGGCAGGCCCCGCCCGTCGGCGACCGGCCTGCCGCCCCCTCCCCTGTTTAAGTGGGGACGGGCTCCGCCCGTAGATGCTTTTGCTTAGGGAAAATGGCTTTCCCTGAGTGCGCCTTCGACGTAGCCCTGCACAGGCATGCGACTAAGCGGCTGGGCCGGCCCAATTTCGGTCTCCCGCCGATGCGCTGGTTTGGCCCGTTTCGGTATAAACCTTTTTCTCCTTTTCCTTTTTCTAGAGAGACTAAATAATTCATAGAAAATTCATTTGAACTCCAATTCGGTTGATTCAAATTCCTATAGATTCCTAAAATTATTTCCTAACCAAATAGGTGCATTGCACATTTTTCTAAGAAACATTTCTGTTAAGTTCAAATTCAAATTTGAATTTGAACCATGTAGAACTCCACTTTACAAATTCCTAGGGAATTCTTGTGAACTTAAAATGGAGTGATTCAAGTTCCTAGGTGTACCTAAATTCATCCACTAAGTGGTGAACATTTTTGCTCAAACTTACTTTACTATGTCAAATATTGGACCATTTCTTCATGTATGATCCACTTAGAAAATCCCTAGGAAAATCATGCCAACTCCAAATCCAGTGAAACCACTTCCCAAATGTTTCTAAAATTTTGCCCTATTTGTTGGGTGCATCCATTCTCTTTTAACAAAATATTTTCTGTAGATTTCTTATAGGATCAAAAATGCATTTACTCCCACCATTCAAAAACACCCCCTTGACCCACATCCAATAAAACCTCCTTGGTTATTTTTCTCATGACCAGAGGTGTCCTAGAAAAATAAAACTCCTATTTATAGAGAACTTTTATTTTTCTGCTTGTTGTGTTGCTTATTGTGGTTGTTTTCGGGGATAGTGGACGAAGTAGATGAAGTGCTCGGAATAGACGAGAAGCATGTGAAGACCTCGAAGATTTTGCTGAGACAGGCAAGCAGCCCTTTGACCATGTTAAGAAACCATTTTCATGCATGCCATATAGCACCTTATTCCTTGTTGTTGATCATGTGATGTGGTGACCACTTCGGTGGGATGCCTCCGTTACTTTTACCGTTGATACTTGCATCATGGATGACCCTACCATACTTATGAGGGTTGTGCGGGTGGGAGTAGATAGGATGCTAGTAGATGCTACGCAAGTGGGATCGGGATTATGCATGGTGATGGAAACAAAGGTTTGACTTCAAAGTATTTTCGAAAACCCCGTCGGGTGCCACTAATGCCCGAGGGAGATAATGTTGAGTTGGGTAACCACTTGAGAAAGAAGCGGTGTACCGGAGAAAGTAAGTGTGTGTGGTTTTCGAAAACGGATTGGTATAATTTGCGACCGTTATTCCAACCTTACATGTACGACCACGATACCCCTTATGAGACGGGGCTTTTTTGATTACTTTGGTGGGTACTGGCATGGAGCCCCGCATTACTAGTGGCGGGAGTGGCATGGTCACTCTCGATACGGGGTCGTGCCGGTATGGACGATCATGCATTGTCTTCACAGGTAGCGGGCACACCGTTGGTCCCTGCATGGATGTTACGTGTGATTTACATCATGTGTGACGTGTACCAATCGAGTGGACTCTTTGTTCAGTATCACCAGGGGAAAGGCATTGTCCGGGTGCTTACCTCGGGTATGTTGAATACCGCGAGTCATGGATGACACAGAAGTTCCCCGAGTCTTGTGGGTAAAGTGTGCAACCTCTGCGGAGTTTAAAACTATTCGAATAGCCATGTCCACGGTCAAGGATAGTTGGATGACCGCTCTTGTGCTACGTCCAGATGTTTTTGCCAAACTGGCATGTGTGTGTTGGTGATAAAGGTGATACTTGAGTTGAGTCGGATGACTTGGCATGATGATTGAACATGAGATGTTTAGGCGGTACTTGAAACAAGTCTAAGGACTTGATGAAATGATTGAACATGTGATGTTCAACCCCTTGCTTATGATGATATCTATAACTTGTTCATATGGATATCTACCAGCTGTTGATGCATGTTTACATAAGTTAGTTGATCATGTCGCTGCACTCAAAATTAGCTTTCTGCAAAATTACCTACTTAGTGCTATATGATGATCTGTTAAACCTTGTTCCAACTATGGGTTGCTTGCGAGTACATTCAAAGTACTCATTGGCTTGGCACTGGTTATTTTATTGGCCAGGCATGAAAGATCAAGATATAATGAAGATTACCTTGGTGACGCACGTGCGAGCTAGGACGCTTCCTAGTCAGAATGCGTGTAGGGTTAAGGCTGATGGCATGGGTTCATGCTATCATTGAAGATTTCCGTTGCAAGTTTAGGAAGACTAGGCCTTAAGGGCCATATTCGAGTAAAACGGTATGTAATGGATGTAAGATTCTTGTTATTCAGTTTCTGTGTGTTCACTGAGCATTTATCTCTGGTATCACTATGCACGTACATTCGGTGATCACGACTTATGAGTCGGGGTCCCCACAGAGCTAGTATCAGAGCCATCTTGACTGTACAAAGCCCTTAGTTAGCATGGACGTTAGTTAGGACAAAGCTATTTTTCCAGACCCTTCATATTAGTTACGAAGCCTCTATATTTCTCACCTCTCCTAAATTTTCAAAGGAAGCAAAGGTTTTTGCCTTAGCACTTCCACCACTTTTCTCTTACCTCTCCTCGTCCGCTTTCCAAAAACTTCGCAAGTGGTCTCTACCACCCTTGTGCCCCTAACCACAGGATTCCTTGCAATCCTCGTGGGTAACCTAGAAGGAAGTCACCTTGCCAGACGATTGCAGACATATCTTGGACCCAAGCATGCGACACTAGACAAGGAGCTACCAACAGAGATACCTTCTCGAAGGATGAGGATCTAAATACTTAGACGATAGTGACACCTTCGACACAGCCCCAGGATGATGCCACCCTAGCCTTCAATGACTAGGGCACAATACATGCAATGCCATGATATGCATTGCTAATAGAGTAGCCCTGACCTTTTCGTTGTTATATCGGTAACCACCGGTGGATGAGAACCTCACCATTTGGTCCGCCTCACTATAGTGAGCAGGAAAACGATTCTCTTCATCCCCCGCTCCTGGTGTCGATATTATCATCAATGTGACCGGTAGGATACAACTCTACCATGCCTTGTTAATGTCATTGCATAAAAGAATGCCTACCTGGAATGCTCGACGTCTAAAGAGACAAGAAGGCATTGTCACGATCACGAGGACACTAGAATACCCTATCAACAACATGTTGGGGAACGTTGCATGGGAAACAAAAAATTTCCTACGCACACGCAAGACCAATTCATGGTGATGAGCATCTACGAGAGGTAGAGTGGATCTACATACCCTTGTAGATCGCCAAGAGGAAGCATTAAGAAACGCGGTTGATGTAGTCGAACGTCTTTGCGATCCAAATTGCCAAGCATCCCGCGATCCCATCATGATCCTTCTTGCGATCCAATCACGATCCTTCCCGCGATCCCATCACGATCCATCTCGTGATCTTGATCACGGTCCTTCCGATCTAGTGCCGAACGGACGACACCTCCGATTTCAACACACGTACAACTCGATGATGATCTCTGCTTTCTTGATCCTGCAAGAGGGAGCGGAGAGGTAGATGAGTTCTGGCAGCACGACGACGTGGTGATGGTGTTGGTGAAAAACAATCTCCACAGGGCTTCGCCAAGCACTACGGAAACTATGATGGAGGATAAACTAGAGGGACGGGGTTGCCGGCACATGGCTTAGGGTTTCTTGATGTGTTACAGGTGCTAGCCCCGCCCATTTATTTATATGCCAAGCCCTGGGGTCGAAACTTGGAGAAAAATCCTCCTCAAGGTCAGTTTGCCCGCAAGGCAGTGTGTTGTAACGCCCCGGACACACCCGTTGGTGGTCATTACTCCTGGCGGGATCTAGACTGGCCTCACAGATCAATACTAGTCTTTTCTGCGCATTTTGTCCTCACTCATGTGCACCCGGGACCAACTTCCCGGTCGGTCACCCATCCTAGAACTACTCCAAGCCAAACATGCTTAACCTAGGAGTTCTGTTCGATGGGCTCCCGGAAAAGAAGGAATTCCTTATTTATATGAGTAGTCTATCATCCCTAATAAGCCAGGCTATTACATGTGTAGACCGTGCGGGTTCGAGAACTATGCAGACATGACCAAGACACCTCTACGGTCAATAACGAATAGCGGGACCTGGATGCCCATATTGGCTCCCACATATTCTATGAAGATCTTTATCGGTTGAATCTCTATGTCAAGGATTCAGTTAATCCCGTATGCTATTCCCTTTGTTCTTCGGTATGTTACTTGCCCGAGATCGATCGTCGGTATCTCTATACCTAGTTCAATCTCGTTACCGGCAAGTCTCTTTACTCGTTCCGTAATACAAGATCCCGTGGCTAACACTTAGTCACATTGCTTGCAATGCTTTTTTGTGATGTTGTATTACCGAGTGGGCCCCGAGATACCTCTCCGTAAAACGAAGTAACAAATCCCAGTATTGATCCATGCCAACCCAACATACACCCTCGGAGATACCTTTAGAGCACCTTTATAGTCACCCAGTTACGTTGCGACGTTTGATACACACAAGGTATTCCTCCGGTGTCAGTGAGTTGCATGATCTCATGGTCATAGGAACATATACTTGACATGCAGAAAACTGTAGAAATAAACTGACACGATCATATGCTACATTTATAGTTTGGGTCTTGTCCATCACATCATTCTCCTAATGATGTGATCCCGTTATCAAATGACATCTCATGTCCATGGCTAGGAAACCTTAACCATATTTTATCAACGAGCTAGTTCACTAGAGGCATACTTGGGACATGGTGTTGTCTATGTATGCACACATGTATCTGAGTTTCCGATCAATACAATTCTAGCATGGATAATAAACGATTATCTTGAACAAGGAAATATGATAATAAATAATTTATTATTGCCTCTAGGGGATATTTCCAATAGTCTCCCACTTGCACTAGAGTCAATAATCTAGTTCACATCACCATGTGATTCACATTGTTATAAATCTAACACCCAATGAGTTTCTGGGGCTCGATCATGCTTTGCATGTGAGAGAGGTCTTTTAGTCAACGGGTTTGCGATATTCAGATTCGTGTGTACTTTGCAAATCTCTATGTCATACTATAGACACTGCTACCACACTCCATTTGGAACTATTCCAAATGGCTACTCCACTATACGTATCCGGATTGCTACTCAGTGTCTTCCAAATTGGAATTAAAGCTTGCATCTACGTAACCCTTTATCACCTCCATAATCAAGAAATATTTCCTTACTCCACTTGTTACTTAGGATAATTTTGACTGCTGTCCAGTGATCCACTCTTGGACCACTCTTCTACCCCATGACAGACTCTTGGCAAGGCATACACAGGTGCGGTATACAACATGGCATACTATATAGAGCCTATGGATAAAGCACAGGGGACGACCTTCGTCCTTTATCTTTCTTTTGCCGTGGTTGAGCTTTGAGTCTCACTCAACTCCACATCTTACAAATAAGGAAATAACTCTTTCTTTGATTGATCCATTTTGAACTCTTTCAAAATCTTGTCTAGGTATGTACTCATTGAAAGTCTCATCAAGCATCTTGATCTATCTCTATAGATCTTGATACCCAACAATTAGGTAGCTTTATCTAGGTCTTCCTTTGAAAAACTGTTTTCAAACAACCGTTTATGCTTTCCAGAAATTCTACATCATTTCTAATAAATAATATGTCAACCACATATACTTATCAGAAATTCTATAGTGCTCCCACTCACTTTATTGTAAATACAAGTTTCTCATAAACTTTGTATAGACTCAAAAACTTTGATCACCTCATCAAAGCGTATATTCCAACTCTAAGATGCTCTCTCCAGCCCATAGAAGGATCACTGAAGCTTGGACACCTTTTAGCATCCTTAGGACTGACAAAACCTTCTGCTTGTATCTCATACTACCTTTCCTCAAGGAAGGAAATGATGTTTTGACATCCATCTACCAGATTTCATAATTGAAAAACGCAGCAACTGCTAACATAATTCCAACAGACTTTAGCATCACTACGGGTGAGAAAGTCTCATCGCAGTCAACTCCTTGAACTTGTCGTAAATTCTTTGCGACAAGTTGAGCTTTATAAATAATGAAATTTACCATCAGCGCCTGTATTCATCTTAGAGGTCCATTTGTACTCAACGACCTGAAGTTCAACGGGCAAGTACACCAAAGTCCATACTTGGTTCTCATACATGGATCCTTTCTCGAATTTCATGGCCTCTAACCATTTGTTGGAATCCAAGCCCATCATCGCTTCTTCATAGTTCGTAGGCTCATCATTGTCTAACAACATGATTTCCAAGACATGATCACCGTACCACTCATGATCAGTACGCATCCTTGTCGACCTACGAGGTTCGATAGTAACTTGATCCAAAGTTTCACGATAATCATCATTAACTTCCTCTTCAACTAATGTAGGATCCACAGAAATATGTTTTTGCGCCACGCTACTCTCTGGTTGAAACAAAGATTCAACACCCTCATCAAGTTCTATCTTCCTCCCACTCAATTCTTTTGAGATAAACTCTTTCTCGAGAAAGGACATGTTTTTAGCAACAAACACTTTGCACTCGGATCTGAGATAGAAGGTATACCCAACTGCTCTTAGGGTATTCTATGAAGATGCATTTGTCTGCTTTGGGTTGGAGCTGATTAGGTGAAAACCTTTTTAACATGAGCATCACAGCCCCAAACATAAAGAAATGACAGATTAGGTTTCCGCCAAACCAAGATTCATACGGTGTCATGTCAATGGACTTAGATGGTGTCCCTTTTAAAGTGAATGTAGTTGTCTCTAACGCATAACCCTAAAACTATAGTGGCAAATCGATAAGAGATATCATAGTTCACACCATATCCAATAGAGTACGACTACGACGTTTGGACACACCATCACACTATGGTGTTCCAGGTGGTGTGAGTTGTGAAACAACTTTCACATTGTCTAAAGTTGTATGCCAAACTCGTAACTCGGATATTCACCTCCACGATCATATCATAGACATTTTTATTTTCTTGTCACGATGATCTGTTAAACTTCACTCTGAATTTGTTTGAACTTTTCAAATGATTCAGACTTGTGTTTCATTAAGTAAATATCCACTATATCTACTTAAATCACCAGTGAAGGTAAGAAAATAATAATATCCACCGCACACTACGACACTCATTGGACCGCATACATCAACATATATTATTTCCAATAAGTCACTTACCCGCTCCATCATATTCGAAAACGGGGTCTTAGTCATCTTGCCCAAGTGACATGGTCCGCATGCCTCAACCGTTTCGAAATCGAATGAGTCCAAAGATCCATCAGCATGGAGTTTCTTCATGCGCTTTACACCAATATGACTTTTAGCGGCAGTGCCACAAGTATGTGGTACTATCATTATTAACTTTGTATTTTTTGGCATCAATGTTATGAACAGGTGTATTACTACGATCAAGATTCAACAAACCATTCTAATTGGGTGCATGACCATTGAAAGTATTATTCATGTAAACAGAATAACCATTATTCTCTAACTTAAATGAATAATCGTATTGCAATAAACACGATATAATCACGTTCATGCTCAATGCAAACACCAAATAACATTTATTTAGGTTCGTCACTAATCCCGAAGGTAGAAAGAGCGTGCGATGTTGACCACATCAACCTTGGAAACATATCCAACACACATCATCACCTCACCCTTAGCTAGTCTCCATTTATTTTGTAGCTATTATTTTGAGTTACTAACATTTAGCAACTAAAACGGTATCCAATATCCAGGTGCTACTAGGAGTACTAGCAAGGTACACATCAATAACACGTATTTCAAATATACTTCTGTCGATGTTGCCAACCTTCTTATCTACCAAGTATCTAGGGTTGTTTCGCTTCAGCGACCGCTCTCCTCATAATAGAAGCACTTAGTCTCGGGTTTGGGTTCAACTTTGGGTTGCTTCACTAGAGCAGCAACTGAATTGCCATCCATGAAGTTTCCCTCCTTACCCTTTCCCTTTTCGAAACTAGTGGTTTTACTAACCATCAACACTTGATGCTCCTTCTTGATATCTACGTTTGCGGTGTCAAACATCGCGAAAAGCTCAGGGATCATCATTTCCATCCCTGGCATATTTATAGTTCATCACGAAGCTCTTAGTAGCTTAGTGACAGTGACTTGGAGAGCTATATCAGTCACTATCTTATCTGGAACGTCAACTCCCACTCGATTCAAGTGATTGTAGCACCCCAGACAATCTGAGCACATGCTCAACGATTGAGGTATTCTCCTTCATCTTGCAGGCAAAGAATGTTGTTGGAGATGTCATATCTCACAACACGGGCACGAGCCTGAGATACCAATTTCAGCTGTGAGAACATCTCATATGTTCCGTTTCAAAACGTTTTGGAGCCTCAATTCTAAGCCGTAATGCATGACGCACCGAACTATAAAGTAGCCATCGGAACGTGCCTGTCAGATGTTCACAACATCTATAGACAACGCAAGAGGGGGTGGCGCACCGAGCAGTGCATTAAGGACATAAGCCTTCTGTGCAGCAATGAGGACAAACCTCAGATCACGGACCCAGTCCGCAATATTTCTACCATTATCTTTCAACTATATTTCTCTAGGAACATATAAAAATTCAAGGGAGCTACAACATGAGCTAGTAATCTACAACACAATTTGAAAAGACACTAATGACTATGTTCATGATAATGAGTTCAATTTATCATATTACTTAAGAACTCCACTCAAATTTACATCCCTCCGGTCATTCGAGTGATACATGATCCAAATTCACCAACTCAAGTCCTATCATCACGTGCGTTGAGGTGGTTTCAATGGTGAACATCATCATGTTGATCATATTTGTTATAGGACTCATGTTCGAACTTTCGGTCTCTTGTGTTTCGAGGCCATGTCTGTACATGCTTGGCTCGACAAGTTTAACCCGAGTGTTCTGCATGTACAACACTGGCTTGCACCCATTGTATGTGAACGTAGAGTCTATCACACCCGATCATCACGTGGTGTCTTGACACGATGAACTTTCTTAATGGTCCACACTCCGGGAGAACACAATTTATATTGAAATTTAAGTGAGTGATCACCTTATAAAGCTACCGTCATCCTAAGCAAAACAAGGTGCATAAAAGGATTAACACCACATGAAAATCATAAGTGATATGATATGGCCATGAACTTGTGCTTTTGATCTCCATCTATAAAGCACCGGCATGATCATCATCGTCACCGACATGACACGATGATCTCCATCATCTTGATCTCCATCAACGTGTCACCATCTGGGTTGTCACGCCTACCATGTTTCTACTACTATTTCTACCGCTTAGCGATAAAGTAAAGCATTGCATAGCGTTTAATGATTGACACACAGGTCATACAATAATTAAAGACAACCCTATGGCTCCTGCCGGTTGCCGTACTCATCGACATGCAAGTCATGATATTCTATACAATACATGATCATCTCATACATCACATATATCTCATCATGTAATTGGCCATATCACATCACAACATACCCTACAAAAACAAGTTAGACATCCTCTAATTGTTGTTGCAAGTTTTACGTGGCTGCTATGGGTATCTAGCAAGAACAATTCTTACCTACGCAAAAACCACAACGGTGATACATAAATTGCTTTTCAACCTTCTCAAGGACCGCCTTTGTCGATTCCGATCCAACTAAAGTAGGAGAAACAAGCACCTGCCAGCCATCTTTGTGTAACGAAGTCACACGTCAGTCGATGGAACCGGTCTCTCGTAAGCGTACGAGTAAGGTTGGTCCGGGACTCTTCTTCCTACAATACCACTGAACCAAAACACGACCAAGGGAGGAAGCAATCTAAGCATCAACGGCCACAAACTCCTTTGTGTTCTACTCGATATCTCATCTACACATAGACCTAGCTCTGATACCATTCTTGGGGAACGTTGCATGGGAAACAAAAATTATCCTACGCACACGCAAGACCTATCCATGGTGATGAGCATCTACGAGAGGGAGAGTGGATCTACATACCCTTGTAGATCACTAAGCAGAAGCGTTAAGAAACGCGGTTGATGTAGTCAAACGTCTTTGCGATCCAAATCATCGAGCGTCTCGTGATCCCATCATGATCCTTCTCACGATCCAATCACGATCCATCCCGCGATCCCATCATGATCCATCTCGCGATCTGGATCACGGTCCTTCCAATCTAGCGCTGAACGGACGGCACCTCTGCATTCAATAAACGTACAGCTCGATGATGATCTCTGCCTTCTTGATCCAACAAGAGGGAGCGGAGAGGTAGATGAGTTCCGGCAGCACGACGATGTGGTGATGGTGTTGGTGAAGAACAATCTCCGCAGGGCTTCGCCACGCACAACAGAAACTATGATGGATGATAAACTAGAGGGACGGGGTTGGCGGCACACGGCTTATGGTTTCTTGATGTGTTCTAGGTGCTAGCCCCGCCCCTTTATTTATATGCTGAGTCCTGGAATCGAAACATGGATAAAAATCCTCCTCAAGGTCGGTTTGCCCGCCAGGCAAGAGTCCTCCTCGGACTCCAGGACTAGACGCCAAGGTCCTCGGCGTCTGGCCCCAGACGCCAGGGTCCCTGGTGTCTAGCCCCTGGCCTTCGCAAAGCACATTTTGCACCTTCCTAAAGCCTCATGGGCTTTACCCCTTGGCCCAAATAAAGTGTTCTTGTACCCCGAACATTTCGGGAAACATCCGAAACTCTTCCGGTGAATTCCGGAACCCTTCCGGAGACCAAACACTATTATCCCATATATCAATCTTTACCTCCAGACTATTCCATAGCTCCTCGTCATGTTTGGGATTTCATCCGGGATTCCGAACAACTTTCGGTCACCAACATAATAACTC
This sequence comes from Hordeum marinum, assembly GCA_022496015.1. Lineage (NCBI taxonomy): Eukaryota > Viridiplantae > Streptophyta > Magnoliopsida > Poales > Poaceae > Hordeum > Hordeum marinum. Next base: position 194,669,628 of record CM039672.1, on the reverse strand, counting down.
AACTATACATATATCGTCACCAAACGTTAAGTGTGTAGACCCTACGGGTTCGAGAACTATGCAGACATGACCGAGACACCTCTATGGTCAATAACCCATAGCGGGACCTGGATGCCCATATTGGCTCCTACATATTCTACGAAGATGTTTATCGGTTGAACCTCTATGTCAAGGATTCAGTTAATCCCGTATGATGTTCCCTTTGTTCTTTGGTATGTTACTTGCCCGAGATTCGATCGTCGGTATCTCCATACCTAGTTCAACCTCGTTACCGGCATAATACAAGATCCTGTGACTAACACTTAGTCACATTGCTTGCAAGGCTTATTGTGATGTTGTATTACCGAGTGGGCCATGAGATACCTCTCCGCCACACGGAATAAAAAACCCCAGTCTTGATCCATGCCAACCCAACAGACACCCTCGGAGATACCTATAGAGTACCTTTATAGTCACCTAGTTATGTTGTGACATTTGATACACACAAGGCACTCCTCCGGTGTCAGTGAGTTGCATGATCTCATGGTCATAGGAACAAATACTTGACATGCAGAAAATTTAGCAATAAACTAACACGATCATATGCTACGTTTATAGTTTGGGTCTTGTCCATCACATCATTCTCCTAATGATGTGATCCCATTATCAAATGACATCTCATGTCCATGGCTAGGAAACCTTAATCATCTTTGATCAACGAGCTAGTTTACTAGAGGCATACTAGGGACATGGTGTTGTCTATGTATCCACACATGTATCTGAGTTTGTGATCAATACAATTCCGCATGGATAATAAACGATTATTATGAACAAGGAAATATGATAATAACTAATTTATTATTGCCTCTAGGGCATATTTCCAATACAACAGCCATGAGGAATCGCCTTCGTCGTCAACTCAACAGACCCGAAGTTGTCAAGGACTCTTCAGGCGCAACCACGATCATATTAATGAACAACAGCCAAAGACATAGCGACATGTGAAGAAGACCTAGAAGGCTAAGTGGACTCCTCTCCTAGAAATGAAGCAAGCACGACTACTGAGTTCGAGAACCCCTAGGGTAGGATAGGTCATGTGCCCCCTGTGCGAAGTCGAGTCCATATGATGGTTCTGATAGAACCATGATTGTGTGTGTTGCTTGTTTTTGCTTGTTTGTGCTTTGGTATAAGTCACACTTTTTCCCTAGGCAACGAGTGCGCGACTATATGACCTACCTAGATGTTTGTGTTTGGCCTTTTCGGCACTTGCTTGATTGCGCTTGCACTATACCACCCCCTTAGGCACTCTCCTCTATGCTACTTTCCCTCTTACCCCTCTCGTCAATCGAAGACCAGCAAGACAAGATGCACCAAGGATCCATCTCGACAAACAACTACCGTTGAAGACTTTTGAGGACAACCTACTCAACCAGATGCAACCCCGTAGAGTTATGCTTGTCCCTCAAGATTGGAAACCCCTCCCTAGCCCAACATAGACCTCCCAAGCTACCCTGGCTCAAACCTCTGATCACGTGTTTAATACACGGATTTGCTAGATCACCTGTTGAGCATCAATAACCCCTGCCTTGCACTAGGTTCATTATGGAGCTAGTGATCATAGGGAACAAACATCCTTCATTCTTACGCTAGCACTAGAACCCCGACCTCCACCAGACATGTTCATATAGAAGGTGGCCACAAGGACCTGTATTAGGTTGACCACAAACCCATGGACAAGTGACCACCCAGAACAAACAACCGTCTCTATCACACATCCCATGAGCAATGTGTTTATGAGGTATTTGGAGGAATATGTTGTTATCCTCACGGATGACTTGCTTATTTACCCAATAAGAGAAGGAACACCTTAGTCCTGTTGGGACTAGCCCCAGGAACATCAGCTGCCTTGCCTCTCAAAGAGTAAGGTTATACCTTAAAGAAGTTGGACTCCTCGAATCACCCTCCCTACAAAAAAATACATTCTTGCCCAAGCAAGACGAAGGACCACTACTGTTAAGGAACCCGACGAAGAAGATGAAGCAAGATAAGTCAACCACCACTCCTCTGTCGGCTACATCAACTAGACTATACCAAGAAGCACCGACGTCCAAGCACCATGAAGCCCTTGCACATCAAGAGGACTAAGGAACCCCTTGTTATGACTAGTTATCCATTAGTTCTTTATTAGGAAGGAATCGAGAAGTTGATAACACCTCTCCTCCACCACCTTGACGGTGTACGGTGGGCACGACATTCCCCCTCCTTTCAAGATGCCTGGAATGAAGTGGGACGACTATCATGACTTCATTATTAGCCCCTTTTTGGTCCCATATAGGGCATAAACCCTGACTAGATCATGGTGAAACACCCATCAAAGGTAGTTCACCCCGCTTGCCAAGCCTCAGACTTTAGGGACTAGATGGCTGATCTATACTCCCGATAGTCACCTTATTTAGAACCCCATAGAAATCTTCCCAGATGGTAGAACCCATTTTGACACCAAGTCTCTAAGATTAGTCTTAGGGACAAGACTCGGCCCTAACCTTTACCACGATGTCTACAGAGAGACTAGTAGAACAGACACTCGAAGACTCGCGAGAAACGTGCATCCATGACGGTGAAGGCAAACGACCAGAGAAGAATGAAGAATCTACCTGGGCCACTTACTCAAGCAGAAGATCTTGACGAGAACCCCACAATGACGCACCTCGGCACTCTCAAGGATGGAGACCACCTATGACTAAAGACCTCCTGCTTTAAGGAAGATAAGGACTTCCCCGTCAATGAGAAACTACACCAAGACTCGACCCTTCTATTCTAACGTAAGACATATTGATGTCACAAACCAACATGAGCAACCTCAAGACCATCACACAGACACCCTGTTTTGCCAGGTCTTCTAACTTTGTGTAACGCCCAAGATGCGCGCCTATCCATATTTGGGCATAGGGGCCTCAACAGGGATAGAGGCACATCTAGTTGTTTCACAAGTTCAGTATCATCACATACATTTATGAAGAGAGGAGTATATGAGTTGGCTTACACTCGCCACATGCTAAATTACAAATCCAAACAGTTTATTCAAACATCATTCAAAAGACAGGGTCCGTCTACGGACGAAAGCAAATGAGAAAACATGCAATGAAACTGTCTTGCTAGCCCCAAAGATCACGACCAAGGCCTCTCTACTCGTCTGGATATGTGACGTACATCCTGCCACATTCCTCGTCATACTCCCACTGGAGTTGCGTCACATCATCTAGCACGGTCTCATCTGCACCTGCACCTATATTTGTTGTAGTAATGTGTGAGCCACGGGGACTCAGCAATCTCGCAATCGGGTATCGAGACTATTCAAGCTTATTGGGTTGGATGGGGTGAGTGTTGAGTTTGCAGCAGCACTAAGCATTGTATGGTGGCTAACTTACGAGAACATGAATGTAAATATGTGGACTACGATAGACGATCGAGAAGTAGCATGATCGCTAAGCGATCATGAACACCTACTTACGTCAAACATAACCCCACTGTGTTCTCTCTCGGTTCATGTTCACAAGCAGAGACGATCACGGTTACTCACACAGTTTGTGTACTTTATTGGAGTTTACTTGAAGTTAACTATAACCGGGTGTTAAACAAATATCCAAGTTTCCACATAACTGCAGGCACGGCTTTCCGAAAGATTTAACTCTGCATGGGTGCTCCAACTAGTCCATCATAAATTAACCACACTCGCGGGAACAACCTCAACCACAGATCTCGTGATCATCCTAGGCAATCCCAAAGGAAAACCGACACCTCGAGATAGCCCAAAGAAAAATCAGAGTTCCTCATGCAAGCCACTCGAGAAAGGTAAAACAAGTCCAGCAAGACCGCCTGACGCGTCGACGAACCCGATAAGAGCCGCATATCTCATTCTCAGGGCACGACCAGATAAACTAGTGTACAGTGTCCTGATAGAAATCTCCCGAGTTGCCCCGGGTTGGCCCCGCACAGTGCTCTAGTTTGGACCAACACTCATGAGGAGCACTGGCCCGGGTTGTTGATTAATTATCCACGGGGTTGCAAAGCCCTATGCAATTTTATTAAGTTGTTTAAGCAAATAGTACCAATGTTGGGTCTTGCGAGACAAGTTTTAATCTCAACCGGATAATCAATGGGGTCCCCATAACAACCCTGAACATGTTAGGAGCGCAAAATTTGGAAACATAACACCAGTAACAAGTACTATGGCGGTAAAAGTGGAACAAAACACCGAGCAAAAGGCCAAGCCTTCAACCATACCAAGATATATATGTGTATTAAATTAAATAGCAGTAAATATTGTGATATCTCCAGATATCCATGTTATCACATGGAAACAACCTGCACCTGCAACTAAGAATGCTATAAGATTGGCTGAGCCGCGGTAACTTAGCCAAACAAGTTTTGCTAGGATGTGAAGGGGTTAGAGGCTGTCATGTCAATGTAGGAGGCTTGACATTCAAGTGGTAGGTAACGCATATGTAACGATAAGAGGGGGACATCTAGCAAAGCAAAAATAGTGTCGGGATCCGGGTACGATCATCTTGCCTGTTGGTTCTTTAGAGGGACAAAGAGCGGGGTCCTTGTATTGGTACTCTCATGGATCCTCGTACTCAAGTTCAACAGTCACGTCTACCCAAGAGAAAAAACAACAATAAACAACCAACCAAGGTGCAATGCACAAATAAGATGATGCATGATTCATTTGAAGTATTTAGCATGGCAATCCTAAGCTAGTCATGTTTCTCATGCAATAGTTAAGTTATTTACAATTCTATATAGAACCTCATGTTCGATTGTTTTAACATGCATGATCATGGAAAATATGGATGCTTCATGTAAAATCGATGTGAATGCATATGTAGAACATAGGAAACGGAGTAACGGATCTCACGCTACGCTCACGGCAAGTTACGAAGGAAAAGTACAAGACATGGAAGGCCATGGGCTATTCCCTGGTATTCCAAGGTAGCCACTGGTTAGGGAATGAAAAACCAACCACAATAGAGCCAAAGATCAAGCAAAATAATGGAGCATAGCTCCCACAAGCCACAAAACACCAACACTCACAAACTGTCCCAAAATAGCAACATAGCAACTTCCACAACCAATATCTAGAGCTACAGGAAGTTTCCAACCTCAAAAAAACATGTACAAAAACTACATGACATGCTTATCAAATCATCCAACTACACAAGCTGGAAATGAAGCACATATCACTAAGCATGAAGCTCATAAGATGGCATGATGAAACAGATTCTATGGACTTGGTGAAAATCACAGTTTTCTGGAATCTGAGTTAAGCTGATAGCAAGTTGACATCAGAAACTAATGTTGATAGAGACAACCTCATGACATGAAAATCAACAGGATGGTATAGGGCAACATCTACTTCAAAACACTAGCACCGAGCTTGAGCTAAAACACAACACATCACTTGATAACATCCACTTAACATGGCATAAAAATATTAACAAATTCCCAGACTTAGAAATATATGGCATGTTGAAAACAACAACATTTTAATAGCCACTTTGGAGCATGGTTCCCACTTATATGCAAGTGTAACATGTCAAAAGAAAATACCATGGCATTCTACTCATGAAATACTACCACTTCCATGTTGACACCAATATCAAAGCATGCATAGATTAATTCTAACTAAAATGACAAAATGGCATGTTGTGACAAAATGACATTGTGTGAAACTTGCTCAAATTACAAAACCAAATGCACCAATGGATTAATTGGTAAATTCTACCCCAATTCCATATATCATACTCATATATAATCTTTTGCAAAACTCACAAAACCATGCTCGAATATAACATGCCACTCTTATAAGTTAAAACTTGCCATATTTGCTCATAACCAAAAATGTTCATGTACAGATTTAGAAAATTACCAGAAAAGGAAATAATCTAATTAAATACAATAAAAATTAAAACAAATTAAAACAAATAGATAGGAGGGGCCCACCTGGCATAGACACTAGGGCCCCTCTATGTGGATGACAAGTGGGCCATGGGCCCACTGTCATACAGTGGGCCATGGGCCCACTGTCATACACACACACACAAAACACACACACACACACAAGCACACTCACTGGATCCATAGGGGATCCCTCTGCCACAGCAGATCCACCACACACGCACACACACACTGCCTACACACTCAGCTCACACAGGCACACCAGATCCCGTGTGGCCGTAGCAGATCCTGCACACCACACACCACAATCTACTAATGAATAAAAAGGAAAAAGGGGACGCGCCAGGGGTTCGAACCCAGATCTCCCCGGTGGGAGGTGCGCGTGCGAACAAATAGGCTAGGAGGGGGTTTCTGCATACAGAGGGCTCTGAATCCACTAATACTACTCTTCGATCCTGAATCTGACGAAACTGAAACAGATCGCACACGCACATACAGACAGGGGAATGTGGCGGCGACTCCGGCATCAGAGGGGCTCTCCGGCGAGGAGGAAACTCCGCGGGGGTGCGGGATCCTCAGGGGGATCCATTCCCAGGACTAGTGCGCGAAGATGGCTGCGGCAGCGAGCACTAAGAACGAGGCCAAGCTCGAAGCTTCCCGGCCATGGCATCGGTAGTGGCGACGGCAAGCGAGCGGGCCTACCTACATGACCGGTAGGTAGAATGGGGGAATGACACGGATGCTCACCGAAGGAGGGGGCGACGACGCTCGTGGCTCGGAGCAGAGGAAGAAGGGGGACAGCGACGCGAGCGCGGCGGAGCCTGACGGAGCAAAGGGGAAGTAGGTGCGGCGACGGTCGATGGCTATGGAGGCTCTCCATCCCTCCTAGTGTAGGGAATCAAACGCGGGCGGCACCAGGGGCCACCTTGCCATCTTGAACTCCGCGGAGCCCGCTAGGGATGACGGAGAAGACGGGCACGGCGGCGCTGCAACCCCTGCACTCTCTAAACCCGGCGCTCACACTGAATTTCTCTCGCGGGGAGAAAGAGGAAGGAGGGGAAGAAGGAGATGGCAGCGGCGGAGAAGGGAGTGCGAAACCCTAGGCGAGGCCGGGGGCTAAATAGGGCGCGGGGAGACGACGCTCCGACGTTTGCGCCAACGGTGGAGGCCACTTGCTCTGCTCCCTCTCTCAATCGAGTGATGTAGGAGGGAGATAGGGCAGGTGACTGTTAGCGCGTGGCTGGGCTGGCTTCGGCTGGGAGATGGGCCGCGAGGGAGGTTGAGGCCCACTCACCCAGTCTCTCTCTCAGAAAAACAGAAGGAAAGGTTTTCCTTTTAAAATAAAATCCCAGAACAAAAATAATCCACACAAAAAAGGAAGGGGGCTTTACCCATAAAAAAAATACTTTTGAGCTCACAAAATTGAAGTTATTTAATAAAAATGGTTAGGGCATTTTTGACCAAGCAAATATTTTCCTAATATTTATCTATGCATGGTTTTCAAAATTATTAGAAAGGCATAAAACCCCAACCATGGCATAGGACTACTCTAGAATTATTAGAAGAATCTTAGGAAGATGACCAACATTTAAAACAAGGGGAAACAATAAGAAAAATATATTCAATAAGCTATAAATTAAATAAAGAGAGAGATAGGAGTAGTTTTTGTGAAAGGGGAGGAATTAGAGTGGCACCACAATCAAGGCACACATGCATTACCCACATACACACCTCACATCACAACACTACAAAAGCAAGCAACACTAGTTATGCAATTGAAATGATGAGCATGATGGCATGATGCATGATGCATGATATGGAAATGGCAATGAAGCAAAATGGTAATTCATTCAAGCACATGACAAACATAGAGGTTCACAAGAGTTACATGACCATAAATGGCAAGGGTAGCACTTGGGCTGTTACAACTCTCCCACACTACAAGAGGATCTCAACCCAAGATCTATGAACGAAAGAACTCTGGATATCCGGAACGGAGAAGATCCTCACGTTCCCAAGTAGCTTCTTTGTCGGAATGATGAGACCACTTCACATTGAGAAACTTGATTGATTTGCTGTGAGTCTTACGCTCAGTTTCATTGAGAATAGCAACTGGATGCTCACAATAAGATAGGTCTTCTTGGAGATCAATGTCTTGGAGGTCAATGGTCCCCTCAGGAGTCTTGAAGCACCTCCGGAGCTGAGAGACATGGAAGACATCATGCACATTTGCGAAGTTCGAAGCAAGCCCTAGTTGATAGGCAAGTTCACCTCTCTTGCCAACAACTCTGAAAGGACCCACAAAGCGAGGAGCTAGCTTCCCTTTAATTCCAAACCGCTGAGTGCCCTTCATGGGAGAGACTCCGAGATAGACTAGATCATCAACTTGAAAGGAGACATCTCGATGTTTGTTATCGTAATAACTCTTCTGTCGGGATTGAGCTTCTTTGAGGTTCTCACGAATGACACGACACATCTCTTCTGCTTCGGTGATCATGTCATTGCCCAAAATTTGACGCTCACCAGTTTCAGACCAATTGAGCGGGGTACGACACTTCCTTTCGTAGAGAATCTCGAAAGGGGCCTTGCCTGAACTAGCCTGAAAGCTGATGTTGTATGAAAATTCAGCGTATGGAAGCCAGTCTTCTCGTTTCATGCCGAACAAAATCACACAGGCTCTGAGCATGTCTTCAAGGATCTGATTAACTCTCTCAACCTGACCACCTGTCTGCGGATGGAATGCAGTGCTGAAACAGATCTTGGTACCCATAGAAGCCTGGAAGGACTCCCAAAACATGGAAATGAAGAGGCTTCCACGGTCAGATGAGATGAGCTGAGGAATACCGTGCAAAGAAACTATCCTTGATGTATACAACTCTACTAGCTGAGCTGCCGAGATAGACTCTTTGACCGGAAGGAAATGAGCAACTTTGGTCAGCTTGTCGATAACCACAAAGATGGCATCGTTGCCCCTCTTGGACTTAGGAAAACCAGTGACGAAATCCATCTCCACATGATCAAATTTCCACTCTGGAATAGGCAAAGGCTGAAGGAGACCTGCTGGACGTTGATGTTCTGCCTTCACTCTGTGACAAACATCACACTCGTTCACGAACTGAGCAATTTCACGTTTCATGCGAGTCCACTAGAAGGTTTGCTTGAGGTCCCGATACATCTTGGAACTGCCCGGATGAATGGATAGGAGAGAATTGTGTGCTTCGTCCATGATAACCTTTCTGAGATCACCTTTTGGAACCACCAGACGGTCCTCAAAGAACAAGGTATCTTTGTCATCAACGCGAAAGCACTTATACTTTGGAATGCCCTTGGCCACACCTTTCTTCACTTTCTTCACTATTACATCAAGAAGTTGAGCTTGGTGAACCTGATCTTCCAGAGTCGGAGAGACTTGAAGATTGGCAAGAAATCCTTGTGGAATCATCTAAAGATTGAGCTTACAGAAGGCTTCACAAAGCTCGGGTTGAAGAGGCTTCAGGATAAGACTGTTGCAGTACGCCTTTCGGCTGAGCGCGTCTGCAATGACATTTGCTTTTCCAGGAGTATACTCAATGCTTGGATTGAAGTCCTCAAGCATTTCCACCCAACGAGACTGCCAAAGATTGAGATTGGGTTGAGTGAAAATGTACTTCAAGATCTTGTGATCGGTGTACACCTCAACTGGTCTACCCAACAACAAATGCCTCTAAGTCATCAGAGCATGCACAACTGCCGCCAACTCAAGATCATGAGTGGGGTAGTTCTTGTCGGCAGACTTCAACTGACGCAAGGTATAAGCAACTATCTTCTTATATTGCATGAGAACACCACCAAGACCTTGGAGAGAAGCATCACAGAAAACTTGGAATGGCTTTGATTGCTCTGGAGGAACAAGAACTGGAGCTGAAGTCAGTCTCTACTTGAGCATACTGAACGCCACATCACACTCAGGAGACCAAACATACTTGACATTCTTCTGGAGGAGATTAGACAGAGGCTTGGCAATTTGAGAGAAGTTCTCCACGAATCTTCTGCAGTAACTTGCAAGCCCGAGGAAGCTATGAAGCTGCTTGACATTCTGATGAGGCTCCCACTTCAAGATTGCCTCAACTTTCTCAGGGTGCACTTTAATGCCCTCGGCAGAGATCACATGCCCAAGGTACACCACTTCTGTTGGGGATATAACCCCGTGGTGAGACCCGCCCAGGTGGGGCCGGGTCATACCTGGCAGCTCATAGGCCAGACCAAGGATGGGCCTAGAGACATAAGCCCAAACATATGGCGGCTTACCAAGATGGGCCAAGGTGGGGCCCAGACAAAGAAGGCGTGAAGACCCGGGCGGATAAGCCGCTCGGAGACGGCTTGCTTAGGAAGGCAAGGCAACATAGAGATAGAATTAGACACGTTGTAAGAGTCGGTCTCGGACTTGTGTAACTCGTGGTCTTGACCTCCTATATAAGGGCAAGACCCGGGGCGACTTAGACAGAAACCAATCGATTGAGAACTAGGTCAAGCGAATCCGCTCCCTTGTAATCGATACTCCAATCAATACAACACAAGCAGGACGTAGGCTTTTACCTCATCTCGAGGGGTCGAACCTGGGTAAACTCGTGTCCTTCGTCCCAACCAACCCCTTTGAGTCCATCACCTTAGCGATGGCCTCGAACATAAGTCCTCGGACATCTGCCATGATAAAGCCACGACAGTTGGCGCCCACCGTGGGGCTAGCGCTCGGTGGTGTTGAGTTCTCAAAGGGCTCTCTTCCAGGGATCGAGGGATACGTGTTCGGAAGGATGAACAAAAGTCACCACGGTCGGCTCTACATCGACGACGCCGGCTGGGCCCTCGAGTCCGACTCTGTTGAGTACGGGTTCCGAATTCCTTTCGGCATAATCCACGTCTTCATCGGCAAGGTCGACGGATCTACACCAGGGCCGGACGTCTGCACCGACATCGTCGAGCCGGCTTGGCGTGCGCAACCTGCCCGACATGTGCAACCCGCCCGTGCTGACCCGGGCAGGAAGCATGTCTCGTTGGCTTCACTCAAGGTATGGATCTTGAGGCTTCTATGTCGCAGGAGACTCTCATATGTTCGGAGGATGGATCTTTGAGCGGAGAGGCGGAATCAATCTACCAGCTTCATGATGGCAGGCTCGAGGGCTACGACGAGCTTTACCCCGAGTCAGAGTGTTCTGAGCCGGACGGTAGTGGGCGGCCGAATCACGCGGCCGTGTTCATGGTGGGAACAGAGTCGGGCCCAAACAGTACAGCCACCGGGGTGAAAGACACGGGAGCTAATTTGCCGCCGACTCAGGTTCTTCTGGATCTGATGAATGAGCTCACAACCCTGATGGCGACTGAAGTCACGCCTGGGAATCAAGCCGCCCGGAACCTGGAGATCACAAGACCGAAGGACTAGATGGCGGAAGTCCAACAGGGGATCATCGCATTAAAGGATCAGATGGATGCGGAGGCAGAGCGCCTTAAGACGGATGCTTTCTGCCTTGAGCTAGAACAACAATCGGCAGCTGCGGTGTGGCGGATGAGGCATCAGTCCTTCCTGCCAGAACAATATGAGGCTAGAAACCTTTTTAACATGCCAGGAATGAGAGGTGCGTAAGCGCCTGGAAGGCGGCCGGCGGCTCAACAACATCTTAACCCGCCCTGATGGAACCAGACCTCACCAATGGCTTTTCCAATGCCGGCGGGTCACTATTCAAACCCGACAGAGAACATGGTGGTGGCAGCCACCCAACTTGGAACAATCCCTATTCCTGAGAAGGCGCCTTTCGCAGAAGAGGTGTGGAACGCTATTGGATACCTACAAACGGCGATGTACTAGCAAGAGAAGTACACTTACAGCTAGAGTCGCGTGCATTCAATCCCCATTCCTAGCTGCAGCTTTAGCCGACGCTATGAGTCACCGGCGGTTTCTAGCAGTGATCGGCACCGGGGCCCGCCACAAGATGACCGGGCGGCTTTAGATGCTCGGGCGCTCGTAGATCGGGCAAGGGCACAACAAGAGGCGGTGGCTCTGGCAGCGGTGGCTTATCAAGAGCCTGTGCCTTCTGTCTTAGTTGGAGCGGGAGTAACCACCAGGGCCATGGGAGTACCGTGCTTGGTGCCGGCTCTACGGAGCGAGCGTCTGCTGAAAGATTTCAAAGGCCCTCGCAAGGTCCCAAATTACACTGTTGACTTGCCCCCAGAGGCTTGGATTGAAAGCTATGAGCTGGCCATGGAGATATTGGACGTCAATGACGCGGTATGCGCGAAGTATTTTATCATGATGCTAGAAGGGCCGACTCGCACGTGGTTGAAGGGTTTGCCACCCAATACCATCAATTCCTAGACCGAGTTAAAGGCGAAGTTCATCAAAAACTTTCAAGGAACATGCAAGCGGCCCATGACGATTGTGGATTTGGATCATTGTGTACATCAGGAGAATGAGTCGGCTCATCATTGGGTCTGGCAGGTTTCGACTATCATCCACTCGTTTGAGCAGATTACGGCAGCTCAAGCGGTTTTGATTCTGGAAAAGAATTGCCACTTTACGCCTTTGAAGCAGAAGCTCGGCCGGCTCAAACGCACGTGTCAAGACATGGGGGAGTTCATGGCGACTCTCACAAAGTACGCTGACTCTGATAATACGAAGGATCCGGGCTCTGATGAGGAGAAGCCTGGTTAAAGTAAGAAGAATAGCCATGGCAAGGGTGCGCCAGGCAGCGGCGTCCAAGGAAAGAGGAAGAATCCAGACGACGGATCAGAATTGGTGGCCAATGCCAGCACCGGTAACGATCATGCAAAGGGCAATGGGAAGTTCAGACAGCCTTTTAATAAGGGTAAGACTTCTTTTAATTTGGAGGAAATGCTCAATAACCCTTGTCCGGAGCACAGTTGGCTCGACAGAGTGGAGGGTCACACATGGGGTAATTGCCACATTATGCAAAAATTCAAAGACTACAGCTTGCGACAGCATAACAACGATGGTGGCCCTCCTGGCGGCTTAGGACTAGGCAGGTCAGGAGCCGGGTTTGGGTCCGGCGGCTCAGGGTCCAGCCATGAGGGCCAGGGCAACCAAGGAGGACATCATCCATACTCTAGTGGCAACAATCAGCAACAGAATAACTAATCTGGATACCAGAGTAATCCAAAGCAGCTCAGCACGGGCAGTATCATGTTTTTATGACCAGCCTTGATAGGCGAGATCAGAAGTCGCGCAAGCGGGCGGTTAATGCGATCACACCGGCTTTAGCACAATACCTAAAGTGGTCTGAGTATGACATAACTTGGAGTAGGGAGGATCACCCACCGCATGTTGATGACCCGGGGCGGCTGGCTCTGGTGGTTGCCACCCAAGTGGGAGGATATGTGTTTACTAAGGTACTTATGGATGGTGGAAGCAGCATCAACATCCTGTACTATGACAATTTTCGATGGATGAAGCTGCTTGATAAAGATCTTAGGCCTTCCTCGACAGTCTTTCATGGTGTGGTTCCTGGCAAGTCAGCCTACCCAGTGGGTAGTATCTCTCTGGAAGTCGCCTTTGGTGACAAGCACAACTACAGGGTGGAATCCTTGTGGTTTGAGGTAGTAAAAATCAAGAGCCCCTATCATGCTTTGTTCGGGCGACCGGCTTATGCCAAGTTCATGGCTAGGACTTGTTATGTCTACTTACAGCTCAAGATGCTCGAGTTGAACGGGACGATTACCGTTCATGGTGATCGGAAGACGGCTGTTGAGTGTGAGGAAGGAGACACAGCTTATGCAGAATCCAGTTGTGCTGAGGCAGAGCTCAAGTTTTACAAAGAAAACGTTGACCCGATGGACATGACTCCGCTCAAAAATCCCACCACAGAGTCTGAGCCGCCCCTCAAATTTTCGGCGAATGATACCAAGTTGGTGGACTTCGCTCCCGGCGACTCATCTCAGCAGTTCACTATCGAGGCTAATATGGATCCCAAATAGGAAAGCGCGCTCATCGAATTCATCTATGAGAATCGGGACATCTTCGCGTGGAAGCCTTCTGACATCCGGGTGTACCGAGAGAGTTCACTGAGCACCACCTTAATGTGGATCCTAAGTTTAAACCAGTCAAACAGTTTCTACGGCGGTTCAATGAAGAGAGATGCAAGGCCATTGGGGAGGAGGTAGCCTGGCTTCTAGCGGCGGGTTTCATCGTCGAGGTCTTTCACCCGGAGTGGCTTGCTAACCCGGTGCTAGTACTCAAGAAGAACGACACATGGCATATTTGTGTGGACTACACGGATCTTAACAAAGCTTGTCCGGCTGACTCGTTTGCTCCGTCTTGTATTGACCAGATCATCGATGCAACGGCGTGCTGTGAGAGCTTATGCTTCCTGGATGCTTACTCTGGTTATCATAAGTTCAAGATGGTAGTCAATGAACAGGAGAAGACGGCTTTCTTCACCCCTTCTGGTGCTTTCTGCTATGTGTCTATGCCTTTCGAGCTCAAGAGTGCCCAGGCAACTTACCAGCGTTGTGTACAGAACTGTCTTCACAGCCAAATTGGGCGCAACGTTCATGCATATGTGGATGATATTGTGATCAAGTCAAGTAAGAAGGAGACTCTGCTTGACAACCTGAAGGAGACTTTTGACAACTTAAGGGTCTACAAGGTGATGCTTAACCCGACTAAGTGTGTCTTTGGTGTTCCGGCAGGCAATCTCTTGGGATTTCTAGTCTCCTAGCATGGCACTGAGGCTAACCCAGATAAAATCAAGGCTATCACCTCCCTGTTTGAGCCGGCATGCATCAATGATGTTCAGTGCCTGGCGGGATGGATTGATGCGTTAAGCCGGTTTATAAGCCGCCTTGGTGAGAAGGCCATCCCTTTATACCAGATGATGAAGAAGACGGATAACTTTGTCTGGAGTACGACGGCAGGTGAAGGATTTGAGGCGCTTAAGAGACAGCTCACTGAGCCGCCGGTCTTAGCCGCTTCGGCTGAGAAAGAACCCTTGCTCTTATACGTGGCGGCTAATAACAGGGCAGTTAGCGCCGCAATCATTGTCGAGCGTAAGGAGGCAGGGAAGGAATATCCGGTTCAAAGTTCGGTTTACTAATATCAGTGAGGTCCTGACGGAATCCAAGCAGAGGTATCCACATTAGCAGAAGCTGGTATACTGGGTGTTCATGGCCAATCGTAAGTTGAATCATTACTTCCTATGGCACCAGATTACAGTGGTTAGCTCTGCCCCGTTGGGAGATATAATTCAAAATAGAGAAGCCACTGGCAGGATTGCTAAGTGGGCATTGGAGCTTGGATCTCTCAATTTGAGATATGTGCCTCGCATGGCGGTCAAGTCACAAGCCTTGGTGGATTTCATAAACGACTGGACTGAGTGTCAAGCGCGTGAGGAAAAGCCATATAATACATATTGGACAATCCACTTTGATGGATCCAGGCAACTGGAAGGATCAGGGGAAGAGGTTGTCTTAACTTCCCCAAAAGGTGATAAGTTTTGTTATGTGCTAAGGTTGATGTTTCCTTGTACTAACAATGCAGCTGAGTACGAAGCTCTGCTTTATGGCCTCCGGGTGTCTAAGGAGATGAACCTGAGTTGGGTTAGATGCTTCGGCGACTTAGATCTCGTAGCCCAGCAAGTCTCAGGCACTTGGGATTCCAAGGACCCGTGGATGGCGGCTTATCATTAGGCGGTGGATGTCATCACTGGTCATTTCAAGGGTTATCAGGTGGATCACATTGATCGTCGCCAGAACGAGGCGGCTGACGCCCTATCAAGGCTGTGTTCTCAACGTAAGCCGGTGCCGCCTAACGTTTTCTTAGATGTGCTACATCACCCATTAGTTAAGTTACCGTCAGAGGAAGACTTGGCTATCCCTGACCCAGAGGGACAGCTGGTGGTGGCTCTACATGCTATTCCCGACTGGACTGTGCCTTATTTAGCGTACTTGACTCGCGGCGAGTTACCTGATGATGAAAATCTCGCCAGACAGATCACCAGGCGGTCTAAGTCTATGACAATAGTCAATCGTGAGTTGCATAAGTGCAGTGTCACTAGCGTTTTTCAACATTGTGTCTCACCTGAAGAGGGCAAGGAAATCTTGAATGAAATTCATGCTGATTATTGTGGTTACCACGCCGGCTCAAAATATCTGGTGGCCAAGGACTTTTGGCATGGTTTCTTCTGGTTGACGTCTCATAAGGATGCGGAAGACTTGGTTCGCAAGTGCGATGGATGTCAAAAGTTTGGTCAGCATGCTCATGTCCCGGCTCAAGAGTTGCGCATGATTCCAATTACTTGGTCGTTTGTCATCTAGGGGCTTGATATGGTCGGGCCTTTCAAGATATCCAAGGACAAGAAGACCCACCTCTTGGTGGCGGTTGACAAATTTACCAAGTGGGTAGAAGTTGAGCCGGTCAGCAAGTGTGACGCAGCTATGGCGGTTCAGTTTGTTAAAAAGCCGATCTACCATTTTGGTTACCCGCACAACATCATCACTTATAATGGTACGAAGCTGTCCAAGGGGGCTATGCGAGTGTTCTGTGAAAGTGAACACATCCGGCTTGATGCCTCCACGGTTGCTCATCCACGGTCAAATGGTTAGGCATAGCGTGCTAACTAGGAAATATTGAGAGGTATCAAACCCAGGCTTATGGTTCCTTTGCAGCGAACGCTGGGTTGTTGGGTGGAGGAGTTGACATCCGTCTTATGGAGCATCAGAACCACTCCCAACAGAGCAAGAAATTATACACCTTTCTTCATGGTTTATGGGGCAGAAGCCGTGTTGCCAAGCGATATCCATCATGACTCACCACGAGTGGCGGCTTACGTTGAAGCGGACAATGAAACGGCGCGTCAAGACACGTTGGATGTCTTGGAGGAAGAACGTGATCTGGCGGCGGCTCGATCAGCGATTTATCAGCAAGACCTGTGTCGCTATCATAGCCGCAGAGTCAAGATCTGGACGTTTCAAGAAGGCGATTTGGTGCTACAATTGATTCAAGATCAGACAGATGCACACAAGTTGTCCCCTCCATGGGAAGGGCCTTTCGTGGTCAGCAGAAATCTCAACAACGGGTCGTACTATCTCATTGACATCCGAGATGACTCAAGCACTTCTGGGCAGGAGACCCGCCGGCCGTGGAACATAGCTCATCTACGGCCTTATTATACTTAAGTTGTCAAGACTCGACATTGTACACCATCATTGTACATATCATATATATATGAATAAAGTTGGCATCCCTACAAGCTGGGGCCTCTGCCATTTCGCATATCTCAGTCTGCGCAAAAAAGGTGAATCAGGGGGCTTCCAACCCACCGGGTTTAGCTTATCAGACCCTATTGATCGTCTCTTAAGCCAAATAGTTGATTCCGTCAACATGATCGTCCAGGGGGCTTCCAACCCATCGGGTTTAGCTTATCAGACCCTATCGATCGACTCTTAAGCCAAATAGTTGACTCCGTCAACATGATCGTCCAGGGGGCTTCCAACCCACCGGGTTTAGCTTATCAGACCCTATCGATCGGCTCTTACGCCAAATAGTTGACTCCGTCAACAAAGGTCATTTGGGGGATTCCAACCCACCAGGTTTAGCTTACATACCCTCTTGATCGGCTCTTAAGCCAAACATGGTTAAACCTGCCTATAAGCTGATGCTGCTTCGCTAGGTGACCCGCCGAACTCTTACTAGTTAATCTCGCCTGGAGATCCTGAGCCAGCTTAAAGAAATTGACGGCCAATCTCGATAGAGACCCTGTACTGGTTAAGGTTAAAACAATGGCTTTTGTCACGTGAGGGCCGGCTTACGGAAAGCAAGGATAAACTCTCTCATCTACTGCCGACTCTCCGCTATGTGGTCTGTTCGTACTCTTAGACAGTTAATCTTTTAAAGACCTTGCACTGTTTAAGGTTAAAATGATGGATTTATGTCATTGAGAGGCAGATTATGGGCTACCAGGGTACTCATGCCCCGCCGTGTCTCTTCTGGGGCGTTACACTTCCTATCAGTTAATCTCTCTTAGGGAACCTGAGCCGTTCAAAGAAATTGACGACCAATCTCGATAGAGACCCTGTACTGCTAAGGAGTTTTAATTAGCGAGTCAACCCAGTAGAACCGGCACATGAGTTATTAAAAAAGCAAGTCAGCAAAGATATGGCATCTTTGGGTTGCGCTATTCTAAGCCGCCCTCTTAACAATGCAGGATATATTCTATTCTCGCAGGTTGGTTATCTACCAAGAGCCGCCACGACATCTGGTATGAGTTGAAAGCACAAGGCAGATGTAATATATTAAAGCCGGACGATTTCATATGTGCACGATGGCATAGTTCAGGCAAGACAAATTTTACTACAAGCCTATTACAATGCTCTCCATGGAGCTCAAAAGTAATGACTCAAAGTTTTTTACACCACCCTATGGCGGGTCACAAGGCCGGATTATCCACGGTGTTACCAAGTTCATCAGCTGGATGGTGGGTCACCCTACGGCCGGTCTTTGACCTCCGTGATCTGGAGATTGTCCACATCCCAGTTGCAGTTGGTTAAAGCCGAAAAGTTTGCCTCTTCAAAGAGGGGGGACGGGTCAAGATCAGGAGCAAAGAGGTGCTTATGGCGTGCATGAGTTAAGTCCTTGGCCTCAAAGGTTGGGCCGCGTACTCTCTTCCTCTCGGCATTGAAAGCCGCCTGGTATGTACAGGTCCACTTCTTCTGCTAACACTGATGCGAGGGCTCTAGAAGCCTTCATGCAACGAGCATAGTCAACCTCCATGAACTCTGAGCCATCATCCTTCTTGGATGTAAACCCGTCCATCATCTCTTCGGGAGTCAACTCTGGGGTGAAAGCTAAAGCCCGGCTGATGGCTGCGATGGCTCCTTTTCTGGTGGCTGATTTCTTAAGCTCCTGGATTTGTTTCGGTAGGGTGGATAGCACTTCCATGACTCCATTCATAGTCTGGGGGATACTATCTTTATGGAGCATTGCCTTGATTGTGTAGAAAACTCTGCAATACAGTTGCTCTGTTAAGGTGTAGATGGCTTTCAGTGGCAGCAAGCTATCAACAGCAAGTTGACGACTCCTTTGACTTGCATAAGACGGGTTTTGGCTATAAGTCACCAGCATAAGTATTCACACAAGAGTATTGGCTAAATATTTAGTACTTACCAAAGATGGCGGCAGACATCTTCACAATGTGGCGCTTCAAGGCGTGTAGCTCATCAGACACAACCATGGGCCGCTGGTCAGCATCGTCTGCTCGTTGGGCCAGGGAGGTTTGTTTCGTCTCAACAGATTTCTTGAAGGCCGTGAAGTCAGCTTTAACTTTTGTAAGTTCTTTGGAGGCGAGCCAACACCTCTCATATGCTTCGCTACGAGCGGCTTGCTGGGTCGCCAGATTGCTCCTTAAGCCGGTCAATTCATACTCGGCCTCGTTTAAAGCTTCCTGTGACATATAAACAACAGAATGAGGGCTAAATCGCCAGGATGGTATATTACCAAATGATGAAGATTAAGACATTATGATACAAGTTTCAAGCAGATTGCAAGCAATATGCTTGACACTTGGGGGCTAATGTATATTTTCTCTCCAAGACTACAAGTATGTTCCGGCTCATCTTTATCAAGTTAAGCCGACACGTGGGGGCTAATGTATATTTGCTCTCCAAGACTACAAACTACAAACCACATTGTAAGTCCCGGCTCATCTTTATCAAGTTAAGCCGACACTTGGGGGCTACAATTGGCTCTTTGTCCAAGATCTACAATGAAGGTCTGACTCATCTTTATCTAGTTAAGCTGGCACTTGGGGGCTACAATTGGCTCTTTCTCCAAGATCTACAATGAAGGTCCGGCTCATGTTCATCCAGTTAAGCCGACACTTGGGGGCTATATATGGCTCTTTGGTCTCTCTACAGTGAAGTTCTGGCTCATCTTCATCTAGTTAAGCCAACACTTGGGGGCTATATATGGTTCTTTGATCTATCTACAACGAAGCTCCAGCTCAACTTCATCAAGATAAGCCGGCCCTTGGGGGCTACAGATGGCTCTTTGAACAACTACTTACGCATTAAAGCATCGACTCAATATTTATAGCCGATAATTCAAGGCTACATGCTAAGTGTTTCTAATTATAACAAGATTCAAAGACCTGGTTTACCATTAGCAAATACTAAACCAACTCTTGGGGGCTACGTAATGGTATAAGGAAAAGAGAGCAAGAGTACCTCATATTTTTTCTTCATCAAGCTAACAAGCTTGAGCTCCATGTTCCGGCTTGTGGAGAGGCGGTTTAGATAACCAGCGTGAAGCTCATCAGCAGTTAACTTCTCTAGTGCGGGGAGCTCAAAGTCCAGCTTCTCGGAGGCTTCAGTCTTCTCAGTGTGCTTTGTGAACACATGAGGTTGAGGAGTGTGAAAGCCGGCGCCAGTAATGATGACGCCTAGAGTAACCGAATCATCAACAGCCGGTGAAGGACTGGACGGCTTAGAATGGTCCTCGGAGGACCCTCAGGAATCATGTCATGGGTCACCGGCTCAGCAGAGCGACGAGAGTCTTCAGGCACATCCTTGGAGGTGGCAGAGGGATCAGCGTACGTTGCAGGAGAGTTCGGCTTAGCAGGCTTCGGCTCTCAAGCCTTGGGAGTAGGAGTAGACCCGCCGGTCTTCCTTTGTTTTGCTTGAGCCCTGGAGAACACAGAAGGTCATGGTCTAAACTTTACGGATAACAAAGGATGGGATGCAAGCATGCAAGGCACGTACTCTGGGTTGATCTTCAGGGGCGGCAGAGCAGTTGCTGTAGAGTCGCCTGATGAAGAGGTGATTCCTGAAAACAGTTAAGACAATATAAGACATGGTCAAATTATAAAGGCAAGTTTGATGAAACTAAGCCAAGTTGACGTAGATACCTCAGCCGACCGTTTCTGTTGAACCAGAGAGTTGGACAACCCGGCCATAAGGTATTTAGAGCCGGTGCTCCAGGTTTGGCATCAAGAGAGGTGTTGTTGCTTTTTCAAAAGAAAGGTGGGGTCTAAATAAGCAAGAGGATGAGAAAATGGGACTTTTTGGATGACCCATCGTATCTTCTCTGGTGGAAGAGGTTCTGAGTCAGATAAACATATGTTACCTCAGGAAAGTTGGCATGGCTTGTCTCCGTTTCGTCCTGTGAAATATCATGGCCAATAAGGCGTATGAAGAAACGACCAAGAGAGTCAAGTTCTACCTCAGAGTCGGCAGCTTCAGGCTCCTCTTGAGGTGTGGTTTTCTTCTTCTGGCCGCTGGTTTTCTCGTTTGATTTCTTTGGAGGAGGAACGTACTTATTTTCCCAGAATTCGGAATTGGCCTGAAAGTACAAGCCATCGAAAGAGGTCAAAAGATGGCAAAATATATATGGATAGCTAACACGGAAGTAAGGAGGTCGAGAGTCGCCCTTACGTCTGGGGCCAGGTTTGCGGCACAGAAAGGTGTTAACCCGGTGGCACGGCAAGATCCTGAAGACTCAATGAATGCATGTTCTTTACAGGTCCAAATCCTTATGACTTGGCGAGGGCCGGTCGCAACATTTTCTGGACGGCAACACAACTCAACTACTATGCATCAGTCCTTTTCGAGAAGAAGAAAATCTTCGAGCACCACCAAATTCCTCATGCGGACATGGAAACACTTCCATCGTTCACACCGGTGCTCCAAGTTCTTCATGATGCAGGCATTCTTCCTTTCTGCATCGACATCTGCGACTGGAATGAAGAACTCATTCTTCAGTTCTATGCCACACTGCATATCAGTGGAAATGCTTCAAACATCAGCTCCTGGGTTTTGGACTGGATGACACGATCAACACACTTCACTGCTCAAGCTTCTGAATTGCTTTAGTGTGTACCAGTTCCAATTCCCTCAGATGAAGCTCACAAACTGTTTGATGAGCCTGCACTTCTGAATCAGCTGATGCAAGTGCTGATGAAGACATTGCCTCCTGGAAAGCCTCAATGGAAAACCTTCCTTGTGAAGGATTTGCTATATGTGCCAAGGACGGTCTACCGCATACTCACAAATACTCTATGTCCTCAGAAGGGCCACAATTCTAAAGAAGAAGAAGTGGAGGGAGTCATGAAGAATATGCTCTTCAACATCATTCATGGGATTCCCATCGACTTGCACGACTTCTTCATGAGGACATTGGCCAGTGCTGCTTTAGCTCCATTTGAACAGAAGCCCTATGCGCCTTGGATCATGAAATTCATTAGGGCAAAGTCCTCAGTTCCCTTCAAGATTGATTTCCAGAACCACTTTGGCTTCCTGCCTCCAATCGAAGTCATCGAGAGCACAATTGACTTAGTGGAAGGAAAAGGAAAGTGTCACATCCCTAGCCAGATGTCATAGGATAGCATGTGTGTGCATCATGTTTCAATTTTGCATCAACATGAAATGGGGGCTAAAAGAAACCCCAAGCTCATATTTGAATCAAATTAATTCAAAGTTGTGAAAACTCAACAAATTCAATATGCCCTTACAAAATGTTCCCTATGTCTGATAATTATGTACATGATTATAACAGGGGCCATTTTAAATATTTGAACAGCTATAGCAATATAAAAATAAATGACAAAGCCTCTGAAAATGCCAAATAAAGCATTATCATTATTTTATATTTCAAAATATCCTAAAACTTTTTATTAAGTTTGAAATATTCAAACTTGATATTACAAAATATTTGGGATATTTTATAAAAGTATTTGTACCTGAAAAGAAAATAAAACAAATGTCAGAATTAGAAAACAAAAAGTAAAAGAAAAAAAGGGAAAGGAAACCTACCTAGGCCTAGGCCAGGCCGGCCCACCTGGCCCAGGGAGGTTGTCGTCCTCCTAGCGGCCAGGAGGACGGGCGTGTGGCCGGAGCGCGCGCGCGGGCGTGCCTCCACGCCGGCAGCTGCCTGCCTGCCTCCCCCTCGCCAGTGCGACGGGGATAAGCTTAGAGAGTTGTCCCCATCGCCCTCTCCCTCTCGCTCTCGCTCGCCTCTCTTCCTCTCCCCCTCTGTCGCCATGACCGCCAAAGCTCCACCGCGTAGCATCGTCGCTCCAGCCGCTCCCCTGCCTCGCTAGGTAGCTCGAGAGCTCCGCCTCGTCGCCCTCTTCCTTCTCGCCAAGCCACACATCATCGGGAGCTCCCCATCGCCGCATCGCCATCATATCCAACCTCCGGCCACCGGAGAAGAAGTGAAGCTCACAGTTGCTCCAGGCCTTCCCCGAGCCCATTCTCGACGCCGCTGCAACTGCCATGAGCCCATGGTCCTTTTCCCCCTTTTCCCCCTTTGATAGGTCGTTCTAGCGCCGGATCCTCTCAGGTCCGAGAGCTCCTCGCCGCTGGCGAGGATGTGGCTGTCGTTGCAGCGGCCCAAACCTGCAACTGAGCATGTAGTCGTACTTAGGATGATCCCAGGCACCTCTAGGAACCCTCAGGTGGCTCGTTGGAGCTCCGGCTCGACGAGCCCGTGCTCGCATGAGCTCCGACGGCCGCCGTGCTCATCATCGGTGTCGTTTCCGGCCATCCCAGCCCCTAGGAGGTGTCAGGATCGATGCACGCGAGCGAGCAGAGTAGATCGGTGCCCTCCGCCGCCCGTTTGGTCGTCGGAGGAGGAATCCGGACCCCCTGTGCCGTCCCTGACGTCACCGGCGGCTCAACGCCGGCGAGTCAACCAATTTGACCACCAGGGGGTTGACCCCTAGGTCACTAGGAAGCGGGGCCGGGCCCTATTAGTCAAATCCCGATTAGCACTTTAATCAATTAATATAATTAACCTAATTTGTCACTGACCAGTGGGCCTAGTGTTGATTAAGTAATTAGGATTAGTTTTAATTCTCTAATTAAGTGATTGAGTCACTGACATGAGGGCCCCACCATGTCAGGTTTGACCTGGCCTGGTCAGCTGATCTGCTGACGCCATGATGATGTGAGGCTGATGAAATAAAAGGAATTTCTAGTTTTAAAATAATTCCAGAAAGTGTTTAAAACTTCAAAAATTCATATAAATTAATCTGTAACTCAGATGAAAATAATTTATATATGAAAAGTTATCAGAAAAATCCAATGAATCTAATGGTGCTATTATCATGCATGTTAGATAAACCTATGTAGGAGAACATTGACATTTGCTAATAGGTTAATATATAGAATTTGAAATGAAGAACGATTTTGAACCTATATTCAAACTCACTTAAAATTAACTTAGACATTAGCTGCATTAGATCATCCATACATGCTGCCATGTCATGATCATGCATCATATTGTTGCACTTGTGCGTATTGATTGCTATTTATCTGCATTACGGTAGGCCCTGCTTCTGAGGATACCCTCGAGTATTCCAACGAAGGAGAGAACCTTCCCGCTACCCAGCAAGGCAAGCAACCCCCTTGATTATTCCGATAATATCCCACTCTCTCGCTCCTGCTCTTGTTTATTGCATTAGGACAAACGTTCACTTGTCTATCATACACGGTAGATGAACCTATTCTTTTGCATGACTTGTCATTGTCAAAGTAAATAGCTAAACCTTGCAACCTAGCATACCTAGTAGATGCTTGTACCATGATGTGCTTAGCTTACTTTGCCTTCTATGCTTGCTATGCCTAGAGTTGTGTCAGGTCTGTTTCATCTAGGTGATGAACTGGAGTGAAACCATGTTGTTCTGATGTGATAAGCTTACGATGAACTCGAATTGGTAAAGTTAGCGATGAGAGGCTATGTATGAGTACATAGCGGGTTGTCTCATTGGGACATTTCTTAGGAACTGAGTTCCGTGTTTGTGATCCAAGACTAGATACTACCACACGTTAGGATACTTAATTGACCCTCTCGACTTATCAGTCGCTTAGTCCTTAGTCCAGGAGTTGCAAGTAGTTTCTGGTGTTTATAGCATGCTGGAGGCCGTGCGTAGCGCTGACCCTAGGGGTGGGTTATGACGCGGTAGGCAGTGGCACGATGTACCAAGGGTCACCCGAATAGTGGGCTTGGGAACCCTGTGCACATCGTTTGGGGCCATAGCGGAAACTTCGGCCAGACTTCCATGCGGGTTCAGTCTCAAATAGGCGATATCCTGGACTAGAGGTCTTATGTGTTTGATGGTCATGGCCGACTCCCTCGCTGGGCTTCCGCTTGAAGGTTGCCGAGGTGCATGGTTTTATGAGCACACATCGATAAGTGGCGAGAGCGTGTGTGAATAAGTACACCCCTGCAGGGCATGAAACTATTCGAATAACCGCGTCCTCAGATATGGACTACTTGGATAACTTATGTTGTTCATAGATAATCAAATGGATACTCATAAAATATCAAGACAAGTGTGAGTACCGTGGATGGCACTCTCCTAGGAGAGGGAAGTGAATCCATGGTGGTGTATTATCATGGAGTTAGTGGACTCGTGTGCGAAATCTAAAATTTAAACAAAGAGTTAAAATTGTGTAGTGTAGGTTAGCCATGAGTCAAAGCTGGCTTGCTACATAAACTCCACCACCCCTTTTGTTGATACATGAGAATGAATAGACTAGGTCTGCTTTAAAGACTTGTTGAGTATGTTTGTACTCATGTTTGCTTAATAAATGTTGCAGATGAGACCTAGGACCCATCAGGTGGGTTCTTTCTAGATGTCGACGATGCCGAATAGCCGGTGTCCCAGCTACGACCCTATGTCCTGTGGCGGGCTGTAGATAGTCAGGCCATGTGCCTTTTTACCCTTTCATCTATTTGTACTCAGACAGTTTATGCTTCCGCTTGGTTGGTAAGAACTTGTTTGTATGTCTTGAGTGTCGGGTCATGTGACCCGTATCTGTAAGAACATATTATGCAAGGCTCGTTTGAGCCCCTTAAATAAAAGTTGTTGTATGGTTATGTTGTGATGCCATGGTTGTATCTATGCATATTGGGCATGTCGTGCGTACGTGTGACGTGCAACGGTATGTATGGGATCCGACACCTAGTGGTGTGCCTTTAGTAGTACTCTTTACGTGAAACTGCCTCTTTGTGCTTCCACCGAGCCATGGTAGCTTGCTACTGCTCCGTACACATTGATTGACTGACATGTATCCTTCTTTGCTGCTGTGTCTGTCCCTTCGGGGAAATGTCTCGCAGTGTAATGGAGTCCCTTTAGCCTACTACAACTCATCTACGTGCAGTGATGGCATTTATGTCTCACGGCATAATGGAGTCCTTGTAGCTTGCTATGACTCGTCTACACACGCTTGAGGCCGACACCTGCATTGCTGGGTTACGTATGCCTGTTTCCGTACGGATGTGCCACTTGGGTTCTATGACTAGTCATGTCGGCCCGGGTTCTCTATCGTTTGATTGCTAGCGACATGTTCACATACGTGAGCCAAAAGACACAAATGGTCCCGACTAAGGTAAGGCTACAGCCGTGGAGCTTACCGTGCGTGAGGCTGCAAAGTGATGTGATGTGTTATAGTCTAGATTCATATGACTTAGGATCGGGGTCCCGACAGCGTTGGTATCAGAGCCTGACTGGCTATAGGACTACCAAGCTAAACCGGTCGAAGTTGAGTCTAGAAACACTATAGAAAAGTAGGGGAATTGATTGTGGAAGGGAACGTAAGGCTCTTTTTACTCCTCTTTCCAAGTTATTCTACTCTGAGTCATTCTCATCTTTTCTACGAGGATAAGAACTAGGCTTCTCATCTATTGCTTAGGATGACAAGTTACTAACCATGGACCACTAGCTAGCTTGTCTGCAAGAGAATGTCGATACTCAAGTATTGTTGGTGTGACAAACAGATGGAGAAGATATTTGAGTCTAGAAAGTTGAGTGGTTATGCTTTTCCAATCTTTTGAAGTTGTCTCAAAATCCTTTTTGAGCAATTACAGCCATTATGCTGTCCAATTTCTGCTAGAGTCTCTAATGTATTTGCATCATTCTCTGTTTCAGATGCCCCCTCGTCCTTCCCGTTAGGTGGTCCGTCTGACCAGGTGCATCAATGTACCGGGTCACACGGCCATGTTGGTTAGAGTTATGATGGAGGCTAGTTACCGTTGGTACCTAGAGTACACAGTGGAGGAACAGTATCGAGATTTCAACCAGAGCCAGTATCTATGTACTGTTAAGATATATCCTTCATATCCTGGAGCTGCAGAGCCGCTTCACTGGACTTATGGACTAGGTGTCACCATAGATATGGCAGTTCAGGAGGCCGCCTACACCATGCTGACTATCATGAGGTTTCACCATGGTCTGCTTCAGAACACAGAGTTCTCTTATGTTCCTGCTTCTATGGGAGGAGAGGATGGTTATCTTAGCGCAGCCTACTGTGATCATTCCCATGAGGATCCTGGGCTGCAGGTGACCTCTCAGATGTTGGAGAACAGGGATCGTGATGCACGTGCCCTTCGCATGGAGCTTTATGCTACCCGTGCACGTCTTTGGACAGCCCTGACAGAGTTGGCGCCTGTCGTGCAGACAGGCTATGGAGATTTGGAGATGCTGAACCCATTGCGGACTCATCTGCCAACACGTGTAGACTGGCCCGATGTTGGAGGCATCACCCCTCTTCGAGGACCATTGTTGCCGCCAGCAAGGGGACCAAGGCCACATCCGTGTCCTTACGATTTCCACGGATCACAGGCTAGAGTGTTTCCAGATCCTCGGGTTCAGCTCCCGGGTCACGAGGGTAACCTGTATGAGGCATTCTACAGTGATGCTTGACTATGTGGATGTTAGTACTAGTATGCTAGTAGTAGTACCGCCACAGTCCTGCGTGTCTTGTGGGATATGACCAAGGTTGAGAGTTGAGTTCTGGAGGTGTAGATAGATAATGTATAGGAAGCTTGTAATGCCTCCGATGAGTTGTGTCATCTCTCTGTAGTTTGTATTCAGCTTGGGCTTGTACTGAACTTTATCATGGTGTGTATGAATCATGGTGTTCATATGGCAGTTGTTATTACCATGTTTTTTTTGGTGCTTACCCTGCATGCCATGTTGTCCAGTACATTCCTTATCTCATGTCTTAGAGTTGATGTCCTCTATGGCTAAGTTGTGGGTTTGTTTTCCCAGGATGGTGGCAACTAGGAATAACCCCGTGCCTGCCCCTGAGCAGGGCGAGGGAAGCCAGCCAAGGCAAGAGGACCTGCCACATGCGCCTTCTTTGGTAGAAGTGATGCTTGAAGCTGAAAGGAACAAGAGAGAGACTAACAGGCTGTTGGAACAAATTGAGCAGAACACAACGTGTGCTCCCCGCAATGATCACAATGATGGCATGTCACTCCGTGATTTCATCAAGCTGTGCCCACCTAAGTATCATCATTCGGTTGACCCACTCGACGCGGATGACTGGCTGTCTAGCATGTTCAGCAAGATCTGGGCTGCCAATGTGTCCGAGGCCAACAAGGTGACCTTTGCTACTTACTTTCTGGAAGGACACGCCAATCTGTGGTGGGAAAATTATGAAGCCATGCGTCTTGCAGGCCCCGCACCAACTTGGGCAGAATTCAGCGCGACATTCCATACCCATCACATCCCTGAAGGGATGATGGATCGCAAGAGAGAGGAATTTTGTGCTTTCACCTAGGGCAAACTGTCCGTGGATGTCTATAGCCGTGAGTTTGGCAATCTTGCTCGCTATGCTCCGGAGGAAGTTTCAACCGATGCCAAGAAACAATGCCAGGTTCCGCAAGGGACTTAACCCTGAGCTCTGTCAAGATTTGCGCCTCCATGAGTGCATAACCTTCCAAGCTCTCGTCAACAAGGCTATCAATGCCGAGTTTGGACAGACTGACTATGAGGCCACGAGGAAGCACAACCGTGACTTCAGCCCCGCATCTGGCTCGGGCTCCAACAAACGCCGGGTTTGGGTGCCCAATGCAGCTCTGCCGCCAAGATACACTGCGAGGCTATCCTTCCAGGCGCCTCGCCCAGCTCAGCCCAATCCTCCAGCGAGGCCATTTGGAGGTCCACCTGCCAATGTTGCTTCCCGTGCCACCGTGGTCTGCTACAAATGTGGAGAACCAGGACACCACTCTCGTGATTGTCCTCCGAGCAATGCTAAGCCTGCTGGACGTGGGAAGCCGGGAAAAGCCTTCTATGTGAAGCCAGCTCTTGCTCGTGGACGAGTGTCTGTTGAGGAAGCCACTGAGGATCCTGATGTTATCCTAGGTATGCTCCTTGTTAATAGTCATCCAGCATCTGTTCTATTTGATACTAGGGCATCTCATTCTTTCATCTCAGAAAGTTATGCACAGTTGCATAACAAGTCTTTTTGTGATATGCCTACTCCTTTAGTAGTTCAGACTCCTGGTTCAAAGTGGCAAACTTCTAGAGTGAGCCATGATAATGAGATTCTAGTGGATAGGCTAGTCTTCCTAGCATCTTTGATAGCCCTCAAGTCTTCGGACATCAATATCATTCTAGGCATGGATTGGATGAAAGCCCACTATGCTAAGATTCATACTCATACTAGGAATGTTCAACTTACACATCCATCGGGTGAGATAGTTAATGTCTCCACTCGAACAGCCAAGCACCAACTCTATTCCCTCAATGCTATCCCTCTTCCAGAGTTAGAAGATATTCCGGTAGTCCAAGACTTTCCGGATGTCTTTCCAGAAGAACTGCCAGAAATTCCTCCTGTCAGAGATGTTGAGTTTGTGATAGAGCTCATTCCAGGGACTGTCCCAATAGCCAGAAGACCCTATAAGATGGCACCCTTAGAACTAGCCGAACTTAAGACCAAGCTCGATGAGGCTTTGAAGAAAGGTTTCATCCATCCTAGTTCTTCTCCTTGGGCTTGTCCTGTCCTCTTCATCAAGAAGAAGGATGGATCGGATCAGATGGTTGTGGATTATTGTCCAGTGAATCTGGTTACCATAAAGAACAAGTATCCGCTCCCCAGGATCAACGATTTGTATGAACAACTCGCTGGATCCTCTGTCTTTTCCAAAATGGATTTGAGGTTGGGATACCATCAAATCAGAATTAGGAATGGGGACATTCCAAAAACGGCTTTTGTTACTCGTTATGGCCAATACGAGTACACATTTATGTCCTTTGGTTTAACCAATGCCCCAGCCACCTTCTCTTGCTTGCTGAATTCGATCTTCATGGAGTATTTGGATAAATTCGTTGTGGTTTACCTCGACGACATACTCATCTACTCGAAGAACGAACAGGAACATGCCGAGCATCTAAGGCTGGTATTGATGAAACTTCAAGAGCACCGTTTGTACGCCAAATTCTCCAAGTGTGAATTTTGGTTGCCAGAAGTGACCTATCTAGGCCACGTGATCTCTGGTAAAGGTATTGCTGTCAATCCTGAGAGAGTTCAGGCCGTCCTAGATTGGACTCAACCTGAATCGGTTAAGCAAGTTCGGAGTTTCCTTGGCTTGGCGACCTATTGTCGCCGCTTTGTCGAGAATTTCTCCAAGGTTGCGAAACCTCTGACTGAACTCCTCAAGAAAGATAAAAGGTTCGAGTGGACTCCACAATGAGAGCACAATTTTCAGGAGTTGAAAAGACGACTGACATCTGCTTCCGTTCTGGTGCCACCAGACTTCTTTAAGGACTTTATTATCTATTGCGACGCCTTGCGACAAGGATTAGGTTGCATTCTTATGCAAGATCGTCATGTGATTGCATATGCATCTCGACAGTTGCGTCCACATGAGGATAATTATACAACACATGATCTTGAGCTTGCAGCTATGGTCCATGCACTGAAAACCTGGCGACATTACCTTCTGGGTAATCGTTGCAAAATTTACACTGATTACCAAAGTCTGAAATATATTTTCACCCAGCCGGATTTGAATCTCAGGAAAAGACGGTGGGTTGAGTTGATTATAGATTACGACTTAGGGATAACTTACACCCCGGGGAAAGCCAATGTTATGGCTGATGCACTAAGTCGTAAGTCTTATTGTAACAACCTGATGCTACAACAAGGTCAACCACTTCTCCATGAGGAATTTCGGAAGTTAAACCTTCACATTGTTCCTCAAGGATTCCTATCCAACTTGGTGGTGAAACCTAATGTTAAGGATCAAATAGTAGCTGTCCAGAAATATGATAAGGGTATATCTCGGATCAAGGAGAATATTGCTAGCGGAAACGCTTAAGATTTCTCCAAGGACGATGAAGGTGTTGTGTTCTTCCAGAACAGGTTGGTGGTTCCCAAGAGCACACGCTTAAGACAGCTGATCCTTAAGGAGGCTCATGATTCTCCTCTCTCAATTCATCCGGGTAGTACCAAGATGTATCAAGACCTACACCAGAGGTTCTGGTGGACTAGGATTAAGAGACAAATTGCCCAGTTCGTTGCTAATTGCGACGTTTGTC
Source organism: Hordeum marinum (assembly GCA_022496015.1). NCBI lineage: Eukaryota > Viridiplantae > Streptophyta > Magnoliopsida > Poales > Poaceae > Hordeum > Hordeum marinum. The sequence goes on along the minus strand of CM039672.1, from coordinate 194,638,384 downwards.
GTCGCGTGAAAGCAGAACATCAAAGGCCTGCTGGCACCCTTCAACCTTTAGCTATCCCCGAATGGAAATGGGATAAGGTCGGTATGGATTTCATTACCGGATTTCCCAGGACCAAGAGAGGGAATAATGCTATATTTGTGGTCATTGACCGCCTTTCCAAAGTGGCTCATTTTCTTCCTGTTCGTGAGAGTATAACCGCTAGCCAGCTAGCGGAGTTATATGTTTCTCGAATAGTCTCTCTTCATGGTGTTCCATTGGAGATTAACTCAGACCATGGAAGTATCTTTACTTCCCGATTCTGGGAAAGTTTTCAAACCGCTATGGGGACTCATCTATCCTTTAGCACTGCTTTCCACCCGCAATCAAGTGGTCAAGTTGAGCGAGTCAATCAAATACTCGAAGACATGCTCCGAGCTTGTGTTATATCTTTCGGTATGAACTGGGAGAAATGTCTTCCATTTGCCGAATTTGCTGATAACAATAGTTATCAATCAAGCTTGGGCAAAGCCCCTTTTGAAGTTCTCTATGGACAAAGGTGTCAAACACCTCTTAACTGGTTAGAAACCGGAGAGAGGCAACTCTTTGGCCCGGATATGATCCAGGATGCAGAGGAGCAAGTTCGCATTATTCGTGAAAAGTTGAAAACAGCCCAATCTCGTCAAAAGAGGCAATATAATCGCCATCATAAGGCTGTGACCTATGAAGTTGATGAGAAGGCTTACCTTCGGGTTACACCTCTGAAGGGTACCCATTGATTCGGTATCAAGGGCAAGTTGGCTCCTCGTTACATTGGACCCTTTCGCATTCTTGCTAAACGAGGATAGGTTGCCTACCAATTGGAACTTCCGTCGCATCTTTCTAAGGTTCATGATGTCTTCCACGTCTCGCAACTCAGGCGTTGCTTCTTGGACCCTGTCCGGGAGGTAGACCACGAAGCGCTTGATCTCCAAGATAACCTTACATATCGAGAATACCCTGTTCGTATTCTTGATCAAGCTGAGCATACCACTCGGTGATGGAACATCAAGTTTCTCAAGGTTCAGTGGTCACACCATTCTGAAAAGGAGGCCACATGGGAAAGAGAAGATCGTCTTCGACTAGAGTACCCCGCGCTCTTCCCGATGACTTCAAAATCTCGGGATGAGATTCTTTGAGTGGGGGTGAGTTGTCACATCCCTAGCTAGATGTCATAGGATAGCATGTGTGTGCATCATGTTTCAATTTTGCATCAACATGAAATGGGGGCTAAAAGAAACCCCAAGCTCATATTTGAATCAAATTAATTCAAAGTTGTGAAAACTCAACAAATTCAATATTCCCTTACAAAATGTTCCCTATGCCTAATAATTATGGACATGATTATAACAGGGGCCATTTTAAATATTTGAACAACTATAGCAATATAAAAATAAATAATAAAGCCTCTGAAAATGCCAAATAAAGCATTATCATTATTTTATATTTCAAAATATCCTGAAACTTTTTATTGGAGTTTGAAATATTCAAACTTGATATTATAAAATATTTGGGATATTTTATAAAAGTATTTGTACCTGAAAAAAATAAAACAAATGTCAGAATTAGAAAACAGAAAGAAAAAGAAAAAAGGGAAAAGGAAACCTACCTACGCCCAGGCCAGGCCGGCCCACCTGGCCCAGGGAGGTTGTCGTCCTCCTGGCGGCCAGGAGGACGGGCGTGTGGCCGGAGCGTGCGCGCGGGCATTCCTCCACACCGGCAGCTGCATGCCTGCCTTCCCCTCGCCAGCGCGATGGGGATAAGCTTAGAGAGCCGTCCCCATCGCCCTTTCCCTCTCGCTCTCGCTCGCCTCTCTTCCTCTCCCCCTCTGTCACCATGACCACCAAAGCTCCTCCGCGTAGCGCCGTCGCTCCAGCCGCTCCCTTACCTCGCTAGGTAGCTCCAGAGCTCCGCCTCGTCGCCCTCTTCCTTCTTGCCAAGTCGCGCATCGCCGGGAGCTCCCCATCGCCGCATCGCCGTCGTCTTCAACCTCCGGCCGCCGGCGAAGAAGTGAAGCTTGCAGTTGCTCCAGGCCTTCCCCGAGCCCACTCTTGATGCCGCTGCAACCGCCGTGAGCCCATGGTCCTTTTCCCTCTTGTCCTCCTTCGATAGGTCATTCTAGCGCCGGATCCTCTCGGGTCCGAGAGCTCCTCGCTGCCGGCAAGGACGTGGCCGTCGCTGTAGCGGCCCAAGCTCGCAACTGAGCATGTAGTCGTTCTTAGGATGATCCCATACAGCTCTAGGAACCCTCGGGTGGCTCTTTCGAGCTCCGGCTCGACGAGCCCATGCTCGCCCGAGCTCCGGCGCCGCCGCGCTCATCGCCGGCGCCGATTCCGGCCATCCCAGCCCCTGGGAGGTGTCGGGCTCGACGCGCGCAAGCGAGCATAGTAGATCGATGCCCTCCGCCGTCTGTTTGGTCGCCGAAGGAGGAATCCCGACCCCCTCCGCCATCCCTGACGTCATCGTCGGCTCAACACCGGCGAGTCAACCAGTTTGACCACCAGGGGTTTGACCCCTGGGTCATTGGCAAGTGGGGCCAGGCCCTGTTAGTCAAATCCCGATTAGCAATTAAATTAATTAATATAGTAAACCTAATTAGTCACTTACCAGTGGGCCCAATGTTGATTAAGTAATTAGGATTAGTTTTAATTCTATAATTAACCTAATTAGTCACTAACATGAGGGCCCCACCTTGTCAGGTTTGACCTGGCCTAGTCAGCTGACCTACTGATGCCATGATGACGTCAGGCTGATGAAATAAAAGGAATTTCTAGTTTTAAAATAATTCCAGAAAGTGTTTAAAACTTCAAAAATTCATATAAGTTAATCTGTAACTCAGATGAAAATAATTTATATATGAAAATTTATCAAAAAAAAATCCAATGAATCTAATGGTGCTATTATCATGCATGTTAGGGAAACCTATGTAGCAGAACATTGACATTTGCTAATAGGTTAATATATAGAATTTGAAATGAAGAACGATTTTGAACCTATATTCAAACTCACTTCAAATTAACTTGGACATTAGCTGCATCAGATCATCCATACATGCTGCCATGTCATGACCATGCATCATATTGTTGCACTTGCGTGTATTGATTGCTATTTATCTGCATTACGGTAGGCCCTGCTTCTGAGGGAGAGAACCTTCCCACTACCCCGAGTATTCCAATGAAGGAGAGAACCTTCCCGCTACCTAGCAAGGCAAGCAACCCCTGTGATCATTCCGATAATATCCCACTCTCTCGCTCCTGCTCTTGTTTATTGCATTAGGATAAACGTTCACTTGTCTGTCATACACGGTAGATGAACCTATTCTTTTGCATGACCTGTCATTGTCACAGTAAATAGCTAAACCTTACAACCTAGCATACCTGGTAGATGCTTGTTCCATGATGTGCTTAGCTTACTTTGCCTGCTATGCTTGCTATGCCTAGAGTTGTGTCAGGTCTGTTTCATCTGGGTGATGAACTGGAGTGAAACCATGTTGTTCTGATGTGATAAGCTTACGATGAACTCGATTTGGTAAAGGTAGCGATGATAGGCTATGTAGGAGTACATAGCGGGTTGTCTCGTTGGGACTGTTCTTAGGAACTGAGTTCCGTGTTTGTGATCCAAGACTAGATACTACCACACGTTGGGACACTTATTGACCCTCTCGACTTAGCAGTCGCTTAGTCCTTAGTCGAGGAGTTGCAAGTAGTTTCTGGTGTTTATAGCATGCTGAAGGCCGTGCATAGAGCTGACCCTAGGGGTGGGTCACGACGCGGTAGGCAGTGGCACGGTGTACCAAGGGTCACCCGAATGGTGGTCTTGGGAACCCTGCGCACATTGTTTGGGGCCGTAGCGGAAACTTTGGCCGGACTTTCGTGCGGGTTCAGTCTCAAATAGGTGATAGCCTGGACTAGAGGTCTTATGTGATTGACGGTCATGGCCGACTCCCTCGCTGGGCTTCCCCTTGAAGGTTGCTGAGGTGCATGGTTTTATGAGCACACAACGATAAGTGGCGAGAGCGTGTGTGTGAAGAAGTACACCCCTGTAGGGTATGAAACTATTCAAATAGCCGCATCCTCAGATATGGACTACTTTGATAACTTATGTTGTTCATAGATAATCAAATGGATACTCATAAAAATATCAAGACAAGTGTGAGTACCGTGGATGGCACTCTCCCAGGAGAGGGAAGTGAATCCATGGTGGTGTATTATCATGGAGTTAGTGGACTCATGTGCGATATCTAAAATTTAAATAAAGAGTTAAAATTGTGTAGTGTAGGTTAGCCATGAGTCAAAGCTGGCTTTGCTGCATAAACTCCACCACCCCCTTTTGTTGATACATGAGCATGAATAGACTAGGTCTGCTTTAAAGACTTGCTGAGTACGTTTGTACTCATGTTTGCTTAATAAATGTTGCAGATGAGACCCAGGACTCATCAGGTGGGTTCTTTCTAGATGTCGACGATGCCGAATAGCTGGTGTCCCAGCTACGACCCTATGCCCTGTGGTGGGCTGTAGATAGTCAGCCCATGTGCCTTTTTACCCTTTCATCTGTCTATACTCAGACAGTTTATGCTTCCACTTGGTTGGTAAGAACTTGTTTGTATGACTTGAGTGTCGGGTCATGTGACCCCTATCTGTAAGAACATATTATCCAAGGCTTGTCTGAGCCCCTTAAATAAAAGTTGTTGTATGGTTATGTTGTGATGCCATGGTTGTATCTATGCATATCGGGCATGTCGTGCGTACGTGTGACGTGCAACGGTATGTATGGGATCCGACCCCTAGTGGTGTGCCTTTAGTAGTAATCTTTACGGGAAACTACCTCTTTGTGCTTCCACCAAGCCATGGTAGCTTGCTACTACTCCAGACACATTGATTGACCAACATGTATCCTTCTTTGCTGCTGTGTCTGTCCCTTCGGGGAAATGTCTCACAGTGTAATGGATTCCCTATAGCCTGCTACGACTCGTCTACTTGTAGTGATGGCATTTGTGTCTCATGGCGTAATGGAGTCCTTGTAGCTTGTATGACTTGTCTACACACGCTTGAGGCCAACACCTGCATTACTGGGTTACGTATGCCTATTTCCGTACGGATGTGCCACTTGGGTTCTATGACTAGTCATGTCGGCCCGGGTTCTCTGTCATTTGATTGCCAGCGACATGTTCACATACGTGAGCCAAAACAGGCAAACGGCCCCGGCTAAGGTAAGGCTGCAGCCGTGGAGCTTACCGTGCATGAGGCCGCAAAGTGATGTGATGTGTTACAGTCTGGATTCATATGACTTAGGATCGGGGTCCCGACAGGAAGGCTGTCATTGATGAAGGCACTCGTCCATTGGATGGACAGTTTCTCAAAGCTGCTTCCTTCTCCACCAATGATGACACTGCAACTCAGGACTCCGAAGCAAAGGCCTCAGCTCACAAACCTCAAGAGTCTTCCCCTCGTGTGATGACTGATCACGAGCTTCTAATAAGTTTTCATCAGAAGGTCGATCGCAATCACAAGTGGGTGAAGCAACAACTTGGTTACATTGTGCAGAACTTGACTGTGACACAGAACACCGTGAAGAGGAATCACTACTATGCACATGAAAACCTCAACCGCACTTGGGCCATACTGTCTCACTCAAGTCTTCTAAAGAACTAAATGAGCTGGATCTTTAGGAACATCCTGACTGGGCTCGTCGACCACAGAAGAAATTCAAGAAAGTCCAAGTTCCTCTGATGGTCACAAGTTCATATTCTTCATCTCGAGAGCACGATGAAGATGAACACATTGACGACACTGCAGCAGGCCCTGCATCGACAAATGACCCCGACAACGCTGGTGCTCCTTCCTCACCAACACAATGAAGTTCTTCAAAGGGGTGTTAGTCCTGAATTTTTCTTCCCTTTTGGTTTTCGATGACAAAGGGGGAGAAAATTTGAGTTAGTCTTAAAGCGGCTCTCTATATATGGGCTATTTTTGTCTAAGTTACAACTCTTGCTCTTCTGAAGCTTTTGTTGATTGAGTTGTAAACTTAAGTCCGATGGTGGTATTACACTTTTGAACTATTTCCTCGCATGCTTATTTCCTCAAGTACCTTAATACATACATGCTGAATTTCTTCAGACACCATTTTCCTCACGCATTTCAAATTCTTCATATCATATGTTCAAATGCGTGTATGAATTACAAGATATAGGGGGAGTTCTCCATATTTTAACCTGCCATGTGCATTTACAGTCCAAAGCAAATTCCTAAAATATGCACATCTTCAGGGGGAGTTCTTGTATATCTTGCAATTAAATTCCTCAAACTCTGTACTTTCACTTCATATGTTTATCCCCGTTGAAAACTTAACCTATTTGTCATCAATCACCAAAAAGGGGGAGATTGTAAGTGCATCTAGTGCCCCTTAGTGATTTTGGTGTATTGAAGACTTATAGGTTAAGGTTCTAATGCGTTTGTGAGTGTACACATGCTCTATAAGTCAATGAGGAGTTTGATATATTCGGAGATTATCGACCCCTAAAAATGTGTGTCTTCAACTAAAGACTTTGCTGAAGACTTTGTGAAGACTTTGAAAATGAAGAAGTTGGTGTGACCTTGAAGATGTGAATGAGGATTATGAAGCGTGAAGACTTTTGTTTTTGTAGTTTCATTTCCTTTCTTTGAGTCATAGGAAACACCGTACTGTTAAAGGGGGCCGAGGTAATACTAAGGAATAAACGTCGTGGAGCGCAAGAACATGACTCTTGTTGAGATGGCTTGCACCATGCTTGATGAATACAAGACTCCTCGTCGCTTCTAGCCTGAGGCAATTGATACTCCATGCCACATCATCAACAAGGTATATCTTCACAAATTCTTCAAGAAGACTTCATATGAACTTATGATTGGCAAGAAACCCAATGTAAGTTATCTCAAAGTCTTTGGTGTAAAATGCTGGATTAGAGATCCTCACCACAGTTCTAAATTTGCACCAAAAGCAAATGAAGGTTTTATGCTTGGTTATGGAAAGGACTCGCACACCTACAGTGTCTTCAACACTACCACCATAAGGTTGTTGAAACTGTAGATGTGCGGTTTGATGAAACTGATGGCTCGCAAAGAGAGCACCTACCTTCTGTGCTAGATGAATAGTCTCCTGAGGAATCCATTAAGCTGAAGGCTACTAAAGATGTCATACCCACTGAGGAAGTCATTCCAACGAATGAAGACATTCATGTTGATACACCTGAATAAAATGGTGCTGATGAAAATCCACAGCCACATCAACCTGCTCATCCAAGAGTTGCAAATGAAGTGCAAATTGACAAAATCATCGATGACATCAATGCACCAGGTCCCCTCACCCACTCAAGAGCTTCACATTTGACTAAATTTTGTGGGCACTTTTCTTTTGTCTCTATCATAGAGCCCACCAAAGTTGATGTAGCATTCAAGGAGCCTGAGTGGATTTATGCTACGCAAGAGGAATTGCATCAATCCAAGCTCAACAACGTGTGGGAACTTGTCAAGCGGCCAGATCCTCGCAGGCATAACATCATAGGTACCAAGTGGATCTACCGCAACAAGAAAGATGAAAATGGACTTGTGGTGAGGAATAAGTCTCATCTTGTAGCTCAAGGCTACACACAAGTTGAAGGAATTGACTTTGATGAAACTTTTGCACCTATTGCTAGACTTGAAGCTATTCGCATATTGCTTGCCTATGCTAACCATCATGATATCATCTTATATCAAATGGATGTGAAAAGTGCATTCCTCAATGGTAAGCTTGATGAAGAAGTATATGTTGCTCAACACCCAGGTTTTGAAGACCCTAAGCATCCTGACAAAGTCTTCAGACTCAACAAGGCCTTTATGGCCTCAAGCAAGCTCCTCGGGCGTCGTAAGACACTCTGAAGGAGTTCCTCATGAACAAAGGCTTCAAACCCGGTTCACTCGACCCAACTCTTTTCATAAAATCCTATGACAATGAACTATTCATATGCCAAATATATGTGACAATATTATCTTTGGCTGTACTGACAAACATTACGGTGATGAATTTGCATATATGATGAGTGAATAATATCAAATGTCTATGATGGAAGAGTTGAACTTCTTCTTAGGTCTTCAAATTCGTCAGCAAGATAATGGAATCTTCATATCTCAAGAGAAATACCTCAAGGATGTTCTGAGGAAATTCGACATGCAAGATTGCAAAGGCGTCAAAACTCGAATGTCTTGGAAAGGCCACTTCTGCACTAACGAAAATGGTAAAGATTTCGATCAGAAGGTATATCACTCCATGATTGGCTCATTATCGTATGTATGTGCATCTAGGCCTGATATTATGCTAAGTGTTTGCATGTCTGCCCGATTCCAAGCAACACCGAAGGAATCACACCATAAGGCTGTGAAACATATTCTTTGATACTTATCTCGCACACCAACGCTTGGATTATGGTATCCCAAGGGCTCAAATCTTCACCTCATCGGATACTCTGATGCTAGCTATGATGGAGATCGTGTGGATCGCAAGTCAACCTTAGGCACATGTCATTTCCTCGGACGACCCTTAGTCTGTTGGTCCTCGAAGAAGCAGAGTTGCGTGTCACTATCTACTGCTGAAGCTGAGTACATTGCTTCTGGTTCATGTTGTGCTCAATCGCTGTGGATGAAGCAAACCCTCAAGGACTATGGCATCAAGCTGAAGAATGTGCCTCTCTAGTGGGACAATGAGAGTGCCATCAAGATTGCTTACAACCCAGTTCAGCATTCCAAGACCAAGCACATCCAGATTCATCATCACTTTCTTCGAGATCATGTACTCAAGGGCGACATCACCATCGACCACATCCCTACTGAAGAATAACTGGCCGGTATCTTCACAAAGCCCTTGGATGAAAAGAGACTTTGCAAGTTGCGGTGTGAGCTAAATATCTTAGAATCTTCGAATGTTCTTTGAAAAAGGACACACATCCTAACACTTATGAAAAATTGATGACTTAGATGTGCAACACACGAATTAACGTTTTTCTTCAATCAATGAAGAATAACCCTCTAAGTGTGAGGAAATTAATGAAGAATTTGATTCTCAGAACCCTACGAAAATTGTACGCGGTGTCTAAAGTCATCATTCTTATACGGTGGGTCATGCCACCAACAATAGTTGAAATTCTTCAAAGTTGAGTTTTTCGTCATTTTGTAAATTCTTCAAATTTTCTAATTCCTCAAGTTTGCAAATTTCTCAACTTTTCAAATTGCTCAACTTTTCAAATTCCTCAACTTTTCAAATTCTTCAAACTTTGAAATTCATGTTCTTCATTGACTATATACATATATATTTGAGTTTTCAATGTCCTCAACAACATTCACTTGTTGCTAATTCTTCAATTTGATTTTCATCTAAGTGAATGTGATCGGACCCTTTCCCCCTCTATGCTAAACTCAAGCCAGTTTGTTCACAAATTCTTCATATGCGTTGTACTTTGCAACTCGTTCAAAGTCTTCACTGTGTCCTTGATAGCTGAAGAATTTGTGAACGAAAACTCTAAAATTTTCATTATCAAAATTTTCGGTGTTTCCCGCTCAAACGGTTTCGATTCCCACGACTGTATAACCCACGATCCCCCACGATCGCCACTTCTCAGTACGTGGGTGACACATGTCGCGTGGAGAGCAAGGGTCAGGGGCAATCTAGTCCAAAATCTTTGGACAAATTGGTTTTCATCTCTACTATAAATACCCCTCCCCGTTCACTGTGTTCGGTTACTCCTCACTCCTACTCTCTCTCGAGCTCCAACCTAGCGCCTCCTCTAAAATCATAGCCTCCGGTGTGGAAGAGCTTCACTGCTTGGACCTTGCCGTCGCTGTACTCGCATCGGCCGCGGAAGTCTTCACCCCGCCGCCGCTATAGCTGTCTCCCTGTGCCAAGCTAGGGCGTGGGAGATCTGGACTGACGAACTTCCTCAATCTCATCTCATAGTTCGTCGTGTTCTTCATCAGGGTAAATAAAATCTATTTTTACTACCCTTGTTTGATCTTCAATGTAACATCCCAAAATTTCATTTTGGAATGTTATGAAATATAGCTATGCATCATCATCACTTTGTTTGAATGAAATGAATTGTTGAAGTTCTTCTTTTGGATTTCTAAAAGGCCCTTTCCTTTTCTCCATTTACTTGTTCCATTTATCTGAAAATCCCTGGAAATATTCATAAAAAGAGAGGAGTAGCATGACACTCCACACCAGGAGCATCTTGGTGAAATTTTTGAGCAATAAAACCAGGGGGTTATTTGAAAGTTTATCTCAAAAGAATTTAAAATCAACTAGGTATTTTCTGAAAAATATTTTTTCTAATGTATTCATTTTGACAGAGGAAAAATGTTCATTAAATATCATTTATTCCCCTGATCATTTATATATATATATATTCCCTATGTTTGGAAATGATTTGAATGCACTAAAGGATTTTAAACATTCTAAAAAATAGAAAAGGAAACGTATTTAAACGTTTTAATTAGCAAACAGGCCGGCCCACAGCCATTTAAACCCCGAATTCATTTCGGATCGGCCACCGACGTGCAAACACCGCCCCCTCTCTCACTGACACGCGAGACCCACCGTCCGACAATGCCATCCCCGCGCTCATCCCCTTCCCCTCGCCCCCGACGTCGCTGGCGATCCCGACCCCGCTGATCTCTCTCCTCTCTCCCTCTCCGACCCCGCACCTAGCCTATAAAGAGCCCTTGCCTCTCCGCTCACCGTTCCACCCCGAGCCCCCCTCTACCCTCGCCAGAATGCCACCGCACCACCTCGCCGGAGTTCGGACGACGACCGAAGTTCTCCGAGCACGAGGCCGTTGCCTCCGTCGTCCCTAGCCCCGTCCGACGCCACCAATCGACGCCGGAGCTTCGCCGCCGTCTCCTGAGCACTTCGGACGCCGCCCTCAACCACCGCAGCATCAACCCCGAGCACCTCCGACGTCCGGCCGCCGTCGACCTCGCCGGAACTCCGACCCCCCTCCTATGTAAGCCGCACTTCCACCCACAACCATCAGATCTAGATCCAACGCGCCTGATTAGAAGATTTAAATGGCGAACCATTTTCTTTTACGTTTCGGTCGTCCGCCGCAAACACCTCGCATGCACACAGCCTCGGCCAATCACAGCATGCCACGTAGCCCCTAATCGATCGATAATTTTTTTCCTTTTCTGTTTCTGTTTTAGAAAACAAAATGTGTTCTGATTTTATTTTTGTTATATCTTTTAAACTAATTAGTGTTTTTAATCGATTCTTTTTGCATTAGGTCACAAATTTCATGTAGTTTCATCCTGAAGTCTTAGATTTCAAATTTGACCTTTAGAATTTGAATCTAACCAAATTTGCTAAAATTACTAAAATGTGTATAACTAGAGTTTAAAATATATTTTTGAGTGAATCTTTTTGCCACTGTTTTGTATTAGTTAGACCTATCATCCTACATAGTTTGAGAAATTTTAGGATGAATTTGGTTAGGGTTTTTAACAAAAACAGAATCTGTTTAGTTCTTAATAGAGTTTAGTTAGTTTGATTTTAGTTTAGTTTGAACCTGATTTAGTTTAACTTTTGTTTTTAGATTTCATTTGGTTCTGTTGTTTCAACATGAGGTATATTATTTTCTATTAATAAAAATATTTTTTTAATTTGTTTTGTGCTCTAGTTTGGATAGGTACATCTTATTTTCACCTTTAGTATTGTTTAGAAAAAAGTTTTGTAGTAACTCTTTTTGCACAAAATTTTTATAATGAAATACTTTCTGTTTTCTAATAAAATTTTGTATTTACTTTTCTGTTATCTAAATGCCTAGTTGTTCAAAACAAAATTTTGACTTGTTATGTCTTAGTAGAGATTTGACACCAAAATTTTTAGTCTTATACTTTGAATGATTCTTCCTTTTGATTGTGCTATTGTTTGTTGAAGTATTTGTTTACCTTGCTATTGTGTGAATTGTACTGTGGTTGCTTATTGTGTGTTTTGTTTGATTCGTTAGATCATCCGGAGTGCGAAGCTTGTTATCTAGAGTCACTTGAGTTCGAGGATCGTCAGCAAGGCAAGTCACTTTGATCATGATTACCCATGTTTTATTGCATTAGTTCTACCATCTCCCTAATTGCATGCAAAGTAGGTAATTTGGAAACTTGGTTACTTGATGTAGTATCATGTGGTAGGCACCCCTCAACCCTTTGACACATTGGCCCCGGGAAACGTTGATTTAATTTTGCTATGATATTAGTAGACGGGGTTGGTTGTGTGATTCATGAGAGTTGTGAGTTAATAATTTCAAGACCTACAAGATGATCAAGACTTCGAGACTCCGAGTTTTCAACATACCTCTGGGTGGATGATGGTTGAACGGTGCCCTGGAGAAACCAGTGGTTAGCCTAGATGATGCTGGAGAAGTGCCAGTATTCATGCGGAAAGGTCCACCTAGGCACAAATAAATGGATGGATGCTTCAAGACCCAAGGCTTACCTGCATAGCCACAAGCCATTATGGGCTCTGGCTTGGTTGGATATCATGGTGACCCTGTACACGCGGTGCTACGAGATGTAGAAGAACGGTAGGAAAGGATGGGCACCGACAGAGTCTCGGGGAAACCCTTTAGAAGACCATGTTTTGGTCATCTGTTTCTCAAACACCCTGAAGTGCGAGAAATCCAACGGAGGCGATCAAATCTTGTGGGGAACGTGTGCAAAACTCTATAGAGTACCCAAACCTAATCGATTAGCCGTGTCCATGGTCATGGACAGTTTGAGCCAAAGGAACTGAAACTATCTGTAACTCTCAACAAAATTAATTGTATTGATGTGGTTTTTTAAGGACAACTTGGGTATGAGAATTGGTTGGTGGAACCATCTCATTAATCAACCAACATTGTAGTAATAATTTTCTTCCCTCTCTTGTTGTAGGAATTTTTTTTGGCTTTATGCAAAAACTTACTACCCCACCTGCCATATATGCATATAGACTAGATGATTACTTTACCCCCTCTTTTGTGACATTGTCGGCATATTCAATATGCTAACCTACACGGCTGCAACGTATCATGTTGCAGAGTACTTTTTCGACCAGGAGTGAGGATACGCTCTACGCTCGGTGAGATGCCCTTGGAGTCAGATGGACTCAACTACCTTTGAAGCTTCCGCAAGATTAGTTATTCTCATGAGTTGGCCTTCAACCACTTTATTGTAACTCTTATTGTAATAAAGGACTCGATATGAGATTTTTCGATTATTAAAGCTGTGTGATTTCACTTTGATATATACATTGATGTATCATGTGTGTACCAGCATGATCTTGGGATAGTACAGAAACACCGGAGATTCGACCTTTCAGGTCGGGTCGTTACATTCAAATTTTCCTCAATCTTCACAAAGGTGTTTATTCTTCAAGAATCTCATTCTAAAGCACCTTACAAGTTCATAGACTTGATGTTTTTCTCTAAGTTATGATTTTCTTCAAGATTCCTCAATCGTGTGAATCCTCAAAATTTGCACAACTCTGGAACCTAAGACAAAGAATAGTTAGTGAAATTCCTCAAGACATCCACGGTCAAATTCCTCACTCTTGGTGTTTTTGGAAAACTTCTGAGAACGCATATGACCTCTTCAAATTCCTCGCACCTATACTCTGTTCACAGGTACAAACATGTCCGCTGATGAATCACTAGTTTCTCATCAACTTAACTCGTTTGTAGCGTTACTTGAGGAAAAACTGTGCACTTCTTTCGAATCTTCAAGAGCTCAGATTCCTCAACCGAAGAAAATGGCTGATGGAAAGAAGCCACAGAAAGGTGGAAAGAAGCCTGATGTGCAGACTGCTTTTGAGATTCCCGAGGACTTGTATGAGGAATACTGCACACCCGATAAAGAAATTCACGACAAAGAGACAACTAAGCAGAGAAATATTCGTCTGCAGAAAATAGAGAGGAGATGGGCAAAGGAGTGGAAAGAATACCGCTATGTCACTCCTAAATATATGATGAAATTCGTAGTCAAGCCACCATGCAGCAGGCCACCCTTGGCTTCTAATCAGATTGCTGATCCCACTAGTCTCAAGACTGGTAATGACTTTCCTCATGAATGGGAAAAGTAGCAAGCCAAGTTGGCGAAGAATGCAAAAGAGTTTGTGAAGAAATTCAATGAAGACTCTGCTGCTGCTGCCTCTGCCAGAACCTTTGCTAGTGCTCCGAAGAAATCGATGATGAAGAAATCTGCTGTGAAGATAAATTCTTCGACTTCAAAATCATCACAACGGATTCCTCAAGCCCAAAAGCCTCGGCCTTCAAAGGCCTCAGCCGCTAGTACGGTTGCTGCTTAGTCCTCAACTGCAGCCGCAAAGTGCTCAACTCCTGTGCATCTTGCATCTTGTTAGAGGATAGAGGGATTCTCAATTGCTTCAGGGGCATCAACAAGTTCTTCAGCCCAAGCACATTCCTCAAGTAGTCCTTCCCTGAGGAAAATGAAAGCAACTATTGGCCGAGGCATTTGACCAAGTCCCCAACCAAAGAAGGTGGCGTTCGCAATACCATCAGATTCCTCAGATGAAGCTGATGATTATGAACTGACTGAAATCATCAAAAACAAGCAACAACGAGTGGCTCAAGCAAAGGGCACTCAAATTCCTCTTTTGCTTGATCCAAAAATTGTGTTGAACTTCATTGACATCTGGCACAAGCATCCCAAAACGCCCATTGATGACTTGAAACTGCCTCATGGTCCTGATCATGTCCTCACAGCTTTCATAGCTTAAGAAAAATGGAAGTATGAAAAGGCCAGACAAACCAAGAAGGCTCAGTACAAGAAAGAGCATTTCTTGAAGAAAAATGTTCCGAATCTGTGTCCTGAGGAACTTGTGAAGATGCGGTCTGAGATCAAATACCTCAATGAGGAATTCAATACATACTATGCTGATTGGCAGGCGTCAAGGGTCGCTTCGTCAATGTGGCTGATAAAGTCATTAAGGACCATAACACCAGGATTGCAGCTCGATCGCAACCACTAATTCCTCAGGTTGATGAATCTACTCAACCTGTTGAAGAAAATGCAAGCGCAGCTGAAGAAAGTCTGACTGCTGAAGAACATACCAGGACAACCTCCACTGTTGTGCCTGAAGAAACTAAGAGGTTAGCTGAAGATTTTGCTGCGCCTGATGAAAATGTACCACCTTCACCTTCAGCTGAAATAGCCAAATCATCAAAGGTGAAGACAATCAACCTTCCTTCTGCATCAGAAGTGAATAAGACTAAGGCTGCCGAGAAGAAGGATCTAAAGAGAAAAGCTTCAACTTCAGATTTCTCAGCCATGAAGAAGTTGAAGACCCTGCCAAAATCTTCAACTGAACCATTAGATGCCACCCCAATTTCCTCAGCACCAGCCTATGAGATAATTCCATTTGGCGTTGACTTTGTCATCCCAGATGATGAAGATGATGAAGATCATTCTGCTACTTCAACAGAGCAGATTAATGAAGAAATTGAAGTCGAAGCAAATGCTTCAACTCAACAGTTATCATCGCCCCAGCCTCAGTTCGCTGCTAAAGAGGCTGGAGTTGAAGAAATTGATGACGACATGGACATCGGCAACACAACACCTGTCATCAATGATGAATATTGGGAAGTTGCTCACCCAAATTCCCTAATGACCACTCCTCTTTCACAGATTCCTCAGTCCCCAGCCCAGACTGAAGAAAATCATGAAGAATCTGATGACTTGGCCGCTCCAGCCACTGAAGAAATTCCAGGTGCATCAGCTGATGACTTTGCTGCTCCAACTTCCACTGAGGAAATAGCTCCACAAATTCCTCAGTATGAAGAAATTCCTTCTATGCCTAAGGAGATTAAGGGCCGCTTCAAGCCAAACCTTCAGCCGAAGCTAAGGATGCCATTCAAAGGCTCAAAGCGCCCCAAATTCCTCAAGTCCAATTTCTTCAACGAGCACATTTTCTTCACTAGACCTAATCCATATGACTCAGCAAGGGCTGGTCGCACCAGATTGTGGACTCCAACTCAGATGAATTACTATGCATCCGTTCTGTTTGACAAGAAGAAATTCTTCGAGAACCATCAAATTCCTCATGCTGATATGGAACCAATTCCATCCTTCACGCATGTGCTCTCAGTTCTTCAAGATGCTGGAATTCTTCCCTTTTGTGTGGACATTTGCGATTGGAATGAAGAGCTAATTCTTCAATTCTATGCCACACTGCACATCACAGGTGATGCCACTGTCATCAACTCTTGGATCTTGGATTGGATGACCGGATTTACTCACTCCACTACTCCAGCATCTGAATTGCTTCGGTCAGTCCCTATCCCAATTCCTTCAAAAGAAGCTCGCCATCTGTTTGATGAACCTGCTCTACCCAATCAACTGATGCAAGTGCTGATGAAACCGTTGGCTCCTGGAAAACCTCAACGGACAACCTTCCTTGTGAAGGATTTTCTCTATGTGCCCAGGACGGTCTACCGCATTCTCAGCAACACCCTATGTCCTTAGAAGGGCCACAACTCTGAAGAAGAAGAAGTGGAGGGAGTCATGAAGAACATGCTATTCAACATTATTCATGGGATTCCCATCAACTTCCATGATTTCTTCATGAGGACTTTGGTGAATGCAACACTAGCCCCATTCGAACTGAAGCCTTATGCACCTTGGATCCTGAAGTTCATCAGATCAAAGTCTTTAGTTGCTTTCAAGATGGACTTCCAGAATCACTTTGGCTTCTTGCCCCTTCAAAGTGCGTTATATCGACTAGAGGGGGGGGGTGAATAGGCGATTTTTACAAATTCATCACTTGAGGAATTTCAACTTTGAGGAATTTGAAATGTGATGAATAACTAACAGCGGAATAAGTACTCAAGTGTATGAGGAACATAGCAACAACATAGTCATCATGATAAAATGAAACATGCACAGAGTACAAGTAGCGTGATACTGGATAAGTAGGTGAGGAACAAGGTAACTTGAGGAATTTGAGGTGAGGAAATTGTGAAAGTCTTCAGACAAATTCTTCAAACAATAAAGTTCAATTTCATCAATAGTTATACGAGGAAATGAAAGGGTTGAGGAAATAGAACCAGGTAGCTTGATGAAGACAATGGTTTGATGACCCAGTTCGAACTGCTGTGACAGTCGTACGTCTGGTTTCGAGCGACTTGGTATTTAAACCAAAGGACACATAGTCCTTACCGTATTCTCCTTGAGCTAAGGTCACACAGTCCTCGCCCAACACTCGGGGTAAGTCTTCAGGGTAGACTTCCGAAATCCTCACAAACTGGTCACCCGACGATCCACAATTTACTACTGGATGCTCTAGACCAAGGTCACTTCGTGATCCCCAATTGACTGCAGGAGCACTAGACCATGATGCCTAATCGTCTGGAGGATGCACAGTCCTTAAAGGTAACAAGCGTCGGTTCCACATAGGAATTTCTTCAGTGATGCTCAATCACTTTGGGTTTGATGGTTTGGTTGTGGGTTTTTCCTCACTGATGATTTTCTCTCAAAGTCCTCAGAGGATGGGATGCTCTCAATTGACAAGTGTCAGTTTTCTCTCGGAGCAGCCAACCAGCTAGTTGTTGTGGGGGTCGACTATTTATAGCCAGGGTGCAACCCAACATGACAAGACATAAATGCCCCCGATGATATGACCATTATGTGGATAAGAATGATTGGGGATAGCTGGCGTTAAGCACAACAACGGTCGGAATTTCGAACTATGAAAGTCCCCAGCTTATCATGTTCCTCACTTGTAGGCAATTCACACTAGCGAAATCCTAACTACTCAGTCAGATCAATTTCCTCAGAGACCAGAAGAACTTCGTCTCTATCACTGAAGAACTTGTCTGAACCGTAAGAGATTTGCAAAGGCTTCACTCGAAGGATTCTATAGGTTGAGGATTTTGGAGTTGAGCATCAGTTGGAAATTTTTCTTAGTATTACCTCGGCCCCCTTTAACAGTACGGTGTTTCCTATGACTCAAATAAAGGAAATGAAACTACGAAAACAAAAGTCTTCATGCTTCATATTCCTCGTTCATTTCTTCAAGGTCACACCAACTTCTTCATTTTCAAAGTCTTCACAAAGTCTTCACCAAAGTCTTCACAAAGTCTTCAGCAAAGTCTTCACTTGAAGACATACATTTTTAGGGGTCGATAATCTCTGAATATATCAAACTCCTCATCGACTTATAGAGCCTGTGTACACTCACAAACACATGAGTGCCTTAACCTATAAGTCTTCAATACACCAAAATCACTAAGGGGCACTAGATGCACTAACACCCCCGATTGAAGCCCTCAAGAGCACAATTGCCTCAGTTGAAGGAAAAGGCAAGGCTGTCATTGATGAAGGCACTCTTCCATTGGATGGCCAATTTCGCAAACCTGCATCCTTCTCCACCAATGATGACACTGCATCCTAGGATTCTGCTGCAAAGGCCTCAGCACAAAATCCTCAAGAGTCTGCCCCTCGTGTGATGAGTGATCGAGAGCTTCTCATAAGTCTTCATAAAAAGGTTTATCGCAATCACAAGTGGGTAAAGTGTTAGTTTGCTTCAATTCTTCAGAACATGACTGTGACGCAGAACTCTGTGAAGAAAAATCACTACCATGTGCATGAAATCTTCAACCGCACTTGGGCCATTCTGTCTCACCTCAAGACTCCTGAAGAACTAAAGGAGCTGGATCTTGAGGAAAATCTTGCTTGGGATCATCAACCACAGAAGAAATTCAAGAAAGTTCAAGTTCCTCAGCTGGTAACAAGTTTATATTCTTCATCCCGTGAGATGGATGAAGCTGCTGACATTGGCGACACTGCGGCGGGCCCTGCATTGACAAACGACCCCGATACCGCTAGCGCACCTTCCTCACCAATAAGAAGAAATTCTTCAAGGGGCGTTAGTCCTCACTTTTTCGCTCCTTTTGTTCTTCGATGAACAAGGGGGAGAAAAAGTGAGGACTAACGCCCCTTGAAGAATTTCATCTTGTTGGTGAGGAAGGAGCGCCAGCGGTGTCGGGGTCGTTTGTCGATGCAGGGCCCGCCGCAGTGTCGTCAATGTCCTCACTTTTTCATCCCTTTTGGTCTTTGATGACAAAGAGGGAGAAAATTTGAGTTAGTCTTGAAGCGGGTCTCCATATATGGGCTATGTTTTTGTTTAAGTTACAACTCTCGCTCTTCTGAAGCTTTTGTTGGTTGAGTTGTAAACTTAAGTCCGATGGTGGTCTGACTCTTTTGAACTGCTTTCAGCATGCTTATTTCCTCAAGCACCTTAATGCATGCATGTTGAATTTTGTCAGACACGATTTTCATCATGCATTTCAAATTCTTTATATCATATGTTAAATGCATGTATGAATAACAAGATATAGGGGGAGTTCTCCATGTTTTTAACCTGCCATGTGCATTTGCAGTCCAAAGCAAATTCCTCAAATATGCACATCTTCAGGGGTAGTTCTTCTATATCTTGCAATCAAATTCCTCAAACTCAGTATTTACACTTCACAGTATTATCCCCGTTGAAAACTTAACCTATTTGTCAGCAATCACCAAAAGGGGGAGATTGTTAGTGCATCTAGTGCCCCTTAGTGATTTTGGTGTACTAACAACTTATAGGTTAAGGAACTAATGTGTTTGTGAGTGTACACATGCTCTATAAGTCGATGAGGAGTTTGATATATTTGGAAATTATCGACCCTTAAAACTGTATGTCTTCAACTGAAGACTTTGGTGAAGACTTTGTGAAGACTTTGCTAAAGACTTTGGTATTCCTTGAAGACTTTGAAAATGAACAAGTCGGTGTGACCTTGAAGATATGAATGAGGACTATGAAGCATGAAGACTTTTGTTTTCATAGTTTCATTTCCTTTCTTTGAGTCATAGGAAACACCGTACTGTTAAAGGGGGCCGAGATAATACTAAGGAAATTCCCAACTGATGCTCAACTCCAAAAGCCTCAACCTATCCAATCCTTCGAGTGAAGCCTTTGGTAATCTCTTGCAGTTCAGTCAAATTCTTCAGTGACAAAGACGATGTTCCTCTGGTCTCTGATGAAATTGGTCTGACCGAGGAGTTAGGATTTCGCCAGTTCGAATTGCCTACAAATGAGGAACATGATATGTTTGAGGACTTTCATAGTTCGAAATTCCGACCGTTACTGTGCTTAGCGCCAGCTATCCCCAATCATAATATGCACATAACGTTCATATCATTGGGGGCATTTATGTCTTATCATGTCAGGTTGCACCCTGGCTATAAATAGCCACCCCCCACAACCACTAGTTGCTTGGCTGCTCCGAGATAGAACTGTCACTTGTCATTTGAGACCATCCTTCGAGGACTTTGAGAGAAAATCATCAGTGAGGAAAAACCCAAATCCAAACCACCAAACCCAAAGTGATTGAGCATCACTAAAGAAATTCCTGTGTGGAACTGACGCTTGTTACCTTTGAGGACTGTGTATCCTCCAGACGGTTAGGCGTCATGGTCTAGTGCATCCTGTAGTCAATTGGGGATCATAGAGTGACCTTGGTCTAGAGCATCCAACAGTCAATTGTGGATCACCGGGTGATCAGTTTGTGAGGGTTTTGGAAGTCTACCCTGAAGACTTACCACGAGTGTTGGTAGAGGACTTTGTAACCTTAGCTCACGGAGAATACGACAAGGACTGTGTGTCCTGGGACTGTGTGTCCTCTGGTTTAAATACAAGGCCGCTCCAAACCAGACGTACGACTGTCACAGCAGTTGGAACTGGGTCATCAAACCATTGTCTTCATCGAGCTACCTGGTTCTATTTCCTCAACCCCTCTATTCCTTGTATACTTGTTGATGAAATTGATCTTTACTATTTGAAGAATTTGACTAAAGACTTTCACAATTTCCTCACCCCAAATTCTTCAAGTTACCTTGTTACTCACCTGCTTATCCTGTATCATGCTACTTGTAATCTGTGCATGTTTCATTTCATCATGATGACTATGTTGTTGTTATGTTTGTCATGCACTTGAGTACTTAATCCGCTGCTAGTTATTCATCACATTTGAAATTCCTCATGTGATGAATCTGTAAAAATCACCTATTCACTCCCTTCTAGTTGATATAACACTCTTTCAGTTACTGAACTGTCATCTATTCTATGGGGTTTGAGAACAACTCCTAATCGGTCGACTAGACGCACTCCATTCTTCCTAGTGTATGGAGCTGAAGCCATTTTGCCGAGTGATCTCCTTCACAATTCCCCTCGTATGGATCTTTACTCCGAGGCTGAAGTGAAACAAGCATGACAGGATGGAGTAGATCTTCTGGAAGAGGAGCGCGAGATGGCCCTGATCCGGTCGACTATGTATCAGCAAGACCTATGTCTCTTTCATGCCAAACATGTCAAGAGTCGGTTGTTTCATGAAGGTGATTTGGTGCTCCGAGTGGATCAACAACGACCTCAAAAGCTTATGCCAGCATGGGAAGGTCCCTTCATCGTCACCAAGGTACTAAAGAACGGAGCTTACCATCTCTACAACCTGAAGAAGCAGGTTGACGAGCCGCGGGCTTGGAACGCAGATCTACTCCGATGTTTTTATACGTTAAGACCGAGTTGGTTTGATGTAATAAGAGTACTCCAGATGAGTTTTTTATCAAAGTTATGACTTTTGCGGTCTATTGTCGATTCCAATCGCATAATCTCACATTTAGAAAACCTCTCTGAGTGGCGAGCAATCCTCTCACTCGGGGGCTTAGCTGTGAACCAGTTTTCGCCCAAGTTAAAAACATTTCTGAGTGGATAGCAGTCCATTCACTCGGAAACTTGGATGCAAACCAGTCTTCGCCCAGGTTCAAAACCTCTCTGAATGGTGAGCGATTTTATCACTCGGGGGCTTAACTGCGAACCAGCTTTCGCCTAAGTTAAAAACCTTTCCGAGTGGATAGCAGTATATTCACACGGAAACTTGGCTGCAGAACAGTCTTCGCCCAAGTTCAAAACCTCTCCGAGTGGCGAGCAATCCTCTCACTCGGGGCTTAGCTGCGAACCAGTTTTTGCCTGAGTTAATAACCTTTCTGAGTGGATAGCAGTCCATTCACTCAGAAACTTGGCTGCGAACCAGTCTTCGCCCAAGTTCAAAACCTCTGTGAGTGGCGAGCAATCCTCTCACTCGGGGGTTTAGTTGCGAACCAGTTTTCACCTAAGTTAAAAACCTTTCTGAGTGGATAGCAATCCATTCACTCGGAAACTTGGCTACGAACTAGTCTTCGCCTAAGTTCAAAACCTCTCCGAGTGGTGAGCGATTCTCTCACTCGGGGGCTTAGCTGCGAACCAGCTTTCGCCTAAGTTAAAAACCTTTCCGAGTGCATAGCAGTCAATTCACTTGGAAACTTGGTTGCGAACCAGTCTTCGCCCAAGTTCAAAACCACTCCGAGTGGTGCGTGGTTCTCTCACTCGGGGGCTTAGTTGCGAACCAGCTTTCGCCTAAGTTAAAAACCCTTCCAAGTGGATTACATCCTATTCACTTGGAAACTTAGCTACGAACCTGTCTTCGTCTAAGACCAAACCACTCTGAGTGGCAAGCAATCCTCTCACTCGAGGGCTTAGCTGCAAACCATCTTTTGCCTAAGTTAAAAACTTTCCGAGTGGATTACATCCTATTCACTCGGAAAATCAGCTATGAACTAGTCTTCGTCCAAGTCCAAACCTCTCCGAGTGGCGAGCGATTCTCTCACTCGAGGGCTTGGCTGCGAACCAGCTTTCGCCTAAGTTTAAAACCCTCCCGAGTGGATTACATCCTATTCACTCGGAAACTTAGCTAAGAACCGGTCTTCGTCTAAATCCAAACCTCTCTGAGTGGTGAACGATCCTCTCACCCGGGGGCTTAGCTACGAACCAGCTTTCGCCTAAGTTAAAAACTCTCCCGAGTGATAGCCCTCTATTCCATTCGGGAACGAACACATTCAGTCAAGCAAAAGATTGAAAGCAAATGCAGATAGATGCATAATTCCTAAACGCGGATAAGATTTGTCTTAGCGCAATTGGAAATACTCAGGCCTAAGGCCTGAATGAAGTTTTAAAACGGATACAACTCCACTCGACATACCGAGGCATATAAAAGTTTTAACAGCAACCAAAGTTTTTATCAAGCACCTGTAGGACTCGTAGGCTTGACGAAGGTGTCCAAGTCAATCCCATCTGCCATCCGAGTGGTCGCTTCAATTAAAGTCTCGATGAAATCCTCGAATTGAAGCTTCTTTGTGTTGATCACCTGGAGAGCCTTCAGCTTGTCCTCCCTTGCCTCCTTGCAATGGACTCTGACGAGTGAAAGCGCCACGTTGGCTCCACAGCGAGTAGCAAACTTCTTCCATGCATGCACTCGACCAAGAATTTCATTAAGACAAGTGATCACTGGTTCAATGTCAGTCTGGAGGGTGTCTTTGGGCCACAGTTCCTTGTCAATCTGCTCCGGTGTAGCCTTCGGTCGAATGATGTATGCTTGAACGCTCTAGAGATGAATGTTGAGGCAGAACATGTTCATAGCCACAGTGTCGCCAACGGGTGACTTGGTTGGATCCAGATTTGGTTCAATCTCTTCGGTATCCTTTTCAACGTCCTGGCAGAACTCTATAGAGAAAGGAATAGAAAGATGGTCACATTAGTGCCTATGGGATTTAAAGAAGTTCACTCGACAAGGAAAGTTACCGTGAAGCATGTTGAACAGTTTCTTCGTGAAATCTTCCTAATGCTTCTCCAGACCACTACACCTCCTAGCCAGTTGTTCCGACTTCTTGGTTTAGTCGGCCCGTTCCTTCTTTAGTTTGGAGTTTTCTTCTTCTAGCTTCTTAGTTGTGGCAAGCTTCTTTCAGCAGCTTTAGTCTTCTCCCTCGCCACCTTTTGGGCCTCAGCGAGCGCCTTGTCCTTGTCCTCTAGCACTTTCTTCATGGTATTTAAAGAAATAACATTGTTGAGTCGCGCTTGAAGTCAGCGATTCTCATCTCACACGTCTATTCGAGTGAGAGCACTCGGTTCAAAGGATAGAAGAAAAAAGCAACAATCCAGTTGGTCAATAAGGATTACCTCCCAGAGTCTATAGTTCAGTCTGCGCCCGGCCCAGGTTGTTCTTGGAGACTTCCAGATCCAATTGTAGCTGGTTCTTCTCCTTCTCCAGGTCTTTGTACCATGTGCCCAGTTCACAAGCTTTCTGAAATCAACAAAGGAGTATTTCAGTCGACACATTATAACTTCTCTACTTCCAAGTGGAAAGGAACTAATATAGTCGACGGATGGGCGGCCCGCCGCCCACCGCGCACCCCTGACAAGCGTCATATCATGGTTGATGGAATTGATGTCCATGAAACCAGTGTCATATCATGGTTGATGGAAATGATGTCCATGAAACTAGCATCATATCATGGATGATCGAAATGATGTCCATGAAACTAGCGTCATATCATGGTTGATGGAAATGATGTCCGTGGAACCTACAAAGTGGGTTCGGATGTTTTCGTTCCTAGGGTTAAGAGTTCACTCGACGATCCAAGTCATAGACGTACTCCGTGTACAGAAGAGGACCCCGAGTCCAAGTTCTTAAGACTACTGCTCATCGTCAACGATCAACAGTAGTCTCAGGGACTACACCCAGTGGGTACACTAAGCATGCCCCCACTGGATTCGAAACCACTCGACCAGGTCTGACCCGTGCGAGCAAAAAATTGTCTCTATCAAACCCCCGTCGTGGCAAGCACTCGACGGCAGTCTCGGGGACTACACCCAGTGGGTGCACTCAGCGTGCCCCCACTGGGCCTTCTACCACTCGACCTGTCGAGTGACGAGCAGACAAAAAAACAAAATGCACAAGCATGTAGACATCGTCTCTAATAGACCCCCGTCGATGCAAGTACTCGACGGCGGTCTCAGGGACTACACCCAGTGGGTGCACTCAGTGTGCCCCCACTGGACCTGCTATCACTCGACCTGTCGAGCGATTTTAAAACAACTCTAAGACCCCTGCCGATGCAAGCACTCGACAACGGTCTCGGGGACTACACCCAGTGGGTGCACTCAGCGTGCCCCCACTGGACCTGCTATCACTCGACCTGTCGAGCGACTTTAAAACAACTCTAAGACCCCTGCCGATGCAAGCACTCGACAACGGTCTCGAGGACTACACCCAGTGGGTGCAGTCATTGTGCCCCCACTAGATCAGAAACCACTCGACTAAGACCTGATCTACTCGAGAGGAAAACAAGCAAAATTTGCTTCATAAGGAAAACACCCACTAGGTGTGCAATCAAGAAAGATAGGAAGTTAATCATAAATAAACTTACAATCGCACTTACTCGAACATTGAAGCGGAGCATCGAGCTAACATCATAGGCCGCCTTGCTGGCTTCGTATGCTTCTTGTGTGCTCTGCATCATCTCCTTAGCCTGGATCATAGCCTCCTTGGAAGCTCTAGCCTGGTCTTCAGGGATGCAAAATAGAGGGAATGCAGAGGTCGGAGGAGTTGATGATGTGGTTGGTGCAACCGAAGTTGTTGGAGGTTGTTCGATTAGCACAGAAGCCACAATGGTCGAAGCAGCTGGTGGGGCACTCGATAGAGGAGTTCCAAGTTCAGCTCTGACTCGGGACGAATCGCCAAGCCCTGGGGACGTTGCAGTAGTCGACTTGCGAGGCGTTTGCCCTGATGGAGTTCTCCGAGCGCGTATCCTTGATGGTTCATCGTCGTCCTCCAACTAGATGATTTCTGCAAATTTCCAGTCGACAACATGGTTTATTCAGTTGGTGAATTATTTCCAAGAAACAGAGAAGAGTGAGAACTTGTTATACCCCGCTGAGAGGTAGCCGCGTCAGCAGTATCCCCGTCCATGGGCTCTCCTTTGTCCCGTCGAGGCGATGTCACTGAGGTAGCAGCTCTAGTGGACAGATCCCACTCGATTAGGAAAAGTTTGAAGTTTCACAACAACAAAGGAAAAAAGAACGAACACTCACGTTGAGGAAACATGTACGGCAACATTCATACAGGGCAAAGCCTTCCGGCATGTCGGTGCATCAGGCTTGGGATGTTTTGTGCCCCCCTCACTCGACTTGACTGTCGAGGCTCTGTCACATTTCGAGTTCCTGCTGCTTGACACCAAGGTCTTGCTTGGGGCAGTTGCAGGGTCCTGGGGCTGCTTGCAGCGGTGCTCGATGCACGAAGGACACTCGACTTCTTTGTTCTCGCCTGACTCCTCGTAGTCATCTTCGCTATCATCTGCAAAATCAAAGTCTACGCTGTCGGCCTCGCTCTCCCTTCCGTCTTCAGGCTGATTCCCATTCGGTACTGACGAGTGCATGTTCGTCAGCTCATGGAAGATTCAAATAGTAAAGTCAGTCGACTAATACTACCTATCACTCGATAAAACGTCGAAGCATTCGACAAAGATGAAACTTACCAGATTTGGTGGTGGGTTTTTAGCATAGAAGGGCTTGATCTGCTTGGCTCCCAGAGGATTGTTGCAGGCTCCAGCGAT